>VXAX01004363.1:437186-535165 GCA_013399835.1 Leptocoma aspasia
TGCATTTGATAAATATTTAATAAAACCAACTGTATCTGTATATGCTTGAAAGTCTGATCCTCACAACAAGAGTGGTTCTCTTCAAACTAAAGACTGAAAAAAATGTGACAGCCTGAGAACAAGCATGATAAGTATTGGTCTAGAAATAATTGCTTTGAAAAGTTATTTTTAAGCTAATGAGAAGTTTATAAAAGAAAAGTGCCATTTTGACCAAATAAGTGTAAGATCATCTAATCCGGAAACACATTCTGGGAAGAAAAAACAAGCATTGCAAAGCCTGGAATGGCCAGTGTGGAATACAGAAATGTATCCAAGTGAGTAAGCATCAAATGAAGGATTATCCCTATTTGTGAAGAATCCATTCCAGCAAGAAATTGAGCCATGGACTACTGCATCTCAAGTTCGTAGGTCTCCCCAGAGAGCTAAAAGGGACTCTGCAGATTCTGTCATCAGTATGCGAAAGATCTCTGCTCTGTACTGTAGTGCTCAAAAGTAAGTGTTCCCCAGATTTCCATTTTTAGAGGACTTCTTTCAGAATACTGATCAAACCTTGGTGTTCTGACTTTTTAAAGGTACAGTGAGGTTCTCTTTGCTGTTGTTTTGCATGTGAATGCAAGAAAGAAGTTCTGATTAAGGTTGGAAATTTAGAGCAAAAATGTCATGTTCTGAAATAGCTTGAAAGGTAAACAGAATGCTACCAAGTGTGCAGGATAACCACAGAAAAAGAGAGAGGATAAGTGTTTAAAGAGAAATATTTTATTCTGTATTTAGCTTGAAGTGAAAGGAGACTGTGCCAAGCAAATAATAGAAAGACAGCTAGGTGTGCAAAACTAGGTGACAGGACATTGGGGAAGTGTGCAAGGTGAAGCTTCTGAGACTGCTGAATAAAGATGTTAGGTATAAATTAGAACTGATTTTGTACTGAAGGGTCTGCCAAACCTATGATGCTAGAATATATTGATGCAGGAACATCCTATGTATATTGCATGTATCTCAAACAACCTCTAGAGAATTGTGCTAGACCACACAACTGTCTTTTACTAGGGTGCCTGTTTTGTTTAGAAAAGGATTGCATATGAGATTCTGTCTCTGAACTCGAGAGGTAATGTGATCTGTATAATCAATACTACAAAAGACTTCACAATTTTACTGGATTTTTTTAACTTTGTGCTCTGATTAAGGTTGGAAATTTATTTGTATATACAATAATATATATTGTATTTTTCCTGCCACACATTCAGATGGAAGGCTTACTACAGTGTGTTAGACTTCTCATATAATCAGGAAACGTGTGACACATTTTAAAATTTATTTTAGAAACACAGTGACTCAGTTCTCAAACACTGTTCACTGATTCATTCTGCAGGCTTTCTTAACTTGATTTTGATTTAATCCTGTGTACAGCTGCATAAAGATAGTGGATTAGGGTTTATCATACCTCAAACTATTCTGAAGAATCAGGAGATTTTAGCAGAATCTGCCAGCAACCAGAATTGTGCAGCCAAGTCCAGTTAAGATATGGTTAAATACTTTTTGCCAACCTTGCCAGTTGTAAAACTGACAACAGCTAAGAAACATCCACATATATTTAAGTCAATGAAAACTAATTGGGTGAGCTCTCTGTCATCAAATTCAATGTGATTTGGTTGTTTATCTGGAAAGGAAGCTTCATGTTTATGAAAGCTGGATTTCAAGTGACATTGTAATGAATTGAAGCCCATCTCTGCCAGTGCTTCTTGACCTAATGAAACATAAACTATTTTTAATTTTGTTTATTCTATAATAAATGGCTGCATGTGTATGATAACACTGTATAAACAGTATTGGCTTGTGAAATGTTAAGCACACTTTCTAGATAAGATTTTTTGTTATTTCAAGCAATGAAGAAGTATTCATAATTCTATCTTTGGGTGGATTTACAGTCACTTCTACTGCAGAAATGCAGGCTTGATCCCCGTAGACCTTCAGTGACAGAACTCAGTTGAAGTCAATACTTTGGACGTTTTCTGCCATCCTCTCTTCTCATTATGTTTGTATTACTGACATAAATAGGAGCTCTAGTAAGGAACAAGGAATTTGCGGTACAATGAGCTGTACAAATAAAAAAGAAGAAAAAAATTATTCTTCACTGGCATGTCCTATAATCCAAGTATAAAATATGCTGGACAGAGGTAGACAGCTTGGTCTCAAGCTTAGTATTTAAAAAACCCAAGACAGTATTGGCTGGTATGACAGTGGATTCAATGTGTCCGTGAAGCACTGTCAGGTTTTGTTAAGCATCATATAATAAGACAGTTTTAAGGGAAGAGCTCTGGAGAGCTGGCAGAACTGGATCCCAACAGCTTAGACAGCTGCTTAGGGGGTGCCATTAATAAAGAAGACCTCTGTTTTTCTGCATGAAATCCAGTTTTCACATATATATTTTTTCAGATTTTGTAGGAAAGCACTAAGTTTCTAGCAAGTTTCCACTGATACTGTGTATGTATAGTTGCATACACTGTTTCCTTTGCATTGGCACTTTCTACTTTCCTCTCAGAAGGTCTCTTCTGGTTATATTGCTGTTAATCATGGCCAGTTGGTTGCTTTGAAAAAATCTCATTGGACAGGTTTCTGTGTTGGGACAGAATAGGATATGATGTTTTGTCTTTCTAATCAATCTGATGAATCACGTTCATAATGTCACCTCCCTGACTTGTGGTGCAAGCGTGGAAAAGAATTGAGGCAAAGAAGTGCTGTCAGCTGCTGGTAGTTTTGTCCCACTCCTGCACTTAACTGTACAAATGAATGAAATGGCTAAAAGAACTACTGGAAAGAAGGTAACCTGATATTCTGTTGGGAAAGTCAGTTTCATTCCAAATCTTTACAAAACTAAAAATACTTTATTTTTCACATGAAATTGTGAAAATTTTTGTGAGCACCTCTATTCCAAAGAAGTCCTAAAGGCACCTTTATCATGTATAGGATAGTTTTATATTGTATTCTGTAGGAATAATTGTGAACTTGCTCTGTCCCTGCACTGAGCCTGCTGGACCCTGTTGGAACACAATGAACACGGTAACAGTTTGAGCTAGCAGTGACAAGCCCAAGGCTGGACTATTGAAGTTGGTTATAGCCCTGTGGTATGGTGTACAGTGATGCTCTGTGTAGTCAGTTTTGTGAGGTAGGTTCTTTCATTTTGGGCAGATGAATGAGCAGTCTATCTGCTTGCTATGCAGACTCCACATTTAGCTTCATAAAAAAAGATAACAAGTCGTAATAATAAATATCTATATAGAAGGAAAATATCTAGTAGTAGAGGATCCTTTAGTTACTAGATAAAAGCCTAAAATCCAATGACCAAAACTGGAAGGTAGATTAATGTATTAATTATATGGTTCAAAAAATGTATTAATTATAGTTTGTAAAAATATATCTAGGGTAAGAAGAATATTCTATCTATTCTATCTAAATTCATTAATTGCCATTTTTTCTGTATGCTTATGCACGGTTTCTGAACTGATATGGGAATTATTGACTAAGACCTACGACTTTTGAGTTGAAGCCAATCAGAATTGTTCACAGAGGCTGCACTTTACACTCTCTGACCTTCCTTGTAAGACTTCTTGCTCTGAATTTCATTGTTGGAAATCTCATTAGCCAGCGATGGGAAATAGGGAGGGGAGAAATAAGACACTTCTTGTTCCCTCCTCATGTAAGAGAAATTAAAGTCAAATGTGACGTAGTGGGAGATAGTAAAAAGAATTGGAGGCTTTGGAACCAGGAAACTGTATGTCAACACTCCACTCTAAAAGCAGGGGAGCAAAATGTAAAACCCCAAACCAAGTCTCAATTTGCCATGATTTGCAATGAAAATAAATTCTTCTCGAAGGTTGATAAATGATAATGAGTATACCATAGCCCTCATGGTAATATTGTACTTAATGAATCAGGTTATTAGGTTTATCTTCAAATTTATTCTGTATTCAGAAGAGTCGCAATAGATTGATGGGTTCACTGAGACTTTATCTGACTTTCACTCAGATAAACTTCTAAAGTCCAGGAAGCTTGTCCATATACCCCAAATTGGAGTCTTTACTGAATTTTACTGAAATTTCTATTCAAGAAACACTGATATTAGAGGTAATCTTCAGCAAACACAAAAATACTAAGCAATTATTATCAGTGGCCCTAAGATGACACTTTATTTCAAGAAATGCCATTTGAGGATTTGAAGATGATGGGTATCTCAAATATGCTATTTTTCTAGCAGCAAAACCAGCACTGCAACCAGCACCAGGCATGACTTAATTTATAGGATCAGTTATTCTTAATAAATGAATTCCATGAGATAATCATATATTTGTAATCAAAAAAATACAAAACCATAAAATCGGCTGTTGTAGTTAGAAAATCTGATTTAAATGTCAGAATAAACTGATGTTTGTGTAACTAACCAAAGGAAAAGGGAACAAAATTAATTCTTACCCATTTTTCTATTAAAAACATCTAGTTCAGGAACTCTAGAATATTTACCTCAGTAATATGATACTATCTTCCAGTTATTGAATTTAAACTTTTAGACCAAGTAGATAATATTTCTTTTTTTGTTCAATTATGGTATTTATTTTTCTTTATTAGGTGTATATTATTTAATTAGAGAAATTACTGAAATAAATTGAATTACCTGGTAATAATTACAGTTGAAAACCTATACCCTCTCTGTGCCAAAATCCCTCTAATTGCCTTCTGCCCTCAGTATTTATTGTGTGCTTACTATGGAGTCTTGCCTTGCTTGGGAAGTTCCCTGCATTTTGATACAAACTTTTTCCAGTATCTTAAAAAATTGTATTTTCCATGGGCACTGTAGGTTAACAAAAGACAACTGTCTGCCACCTGGCTGTAAATGCTTTCAAGTTTCACAAGTCTACCTTATAAGCAAAAATATTTAAATGTCTAGAGAATGTAATTAAAAACTGAAGAACGTGCAAAAGACTACACAGACAATGAATTGGTAAAGTAATTGTAATGATGCCCAGTTCTACAGTCACCCTTTTCTCTCTGCTGAAGGATCCCTAGAAGGGTAGAAGGCAAATCTCTGCCTGACAGATTCTACTGAGAGTTTTTGTTAATTACACTTACGTTACAAGGGGCACTATGTCACTTCTATATAAAAACAGTACGTTGCTTCCATTATAGTTGGACATTTGCATGAAACCACAAATAGTCTCCTTGCTTATCTGTGTTCCTGGCTTGAGACCAGTAGCTTTCTTGCCTTGTATTAGTTGCAGCATAATCTAAAGTAGAGGATGAATAAAATAATTGACCAAGAATATAGCTTCAGATATTATTGTCTATGTGCCCCACTCTGTCTTTCACTTTTCTGCCTCTCCCTAGGGGAAAAGCAGTTATCTTCCTTATGCTAAATCTAGTTCCTATCCACAGCAATCATGTAAATCTTGGCATCAGTCTCACAGCAGAATAAAAAGTCAAATCAGCAGGAAGCTTCCACATAAGAGCAACAGGCAGCTCCAGGAGAAGGAAAAAAAAAACTACAAGAAAAAATCTTTTCAAACTCTTCCATTTATTTTCTTTCAAAAATAAAGGGTTTTACGCATTAGAAACCCTCAGGTTTTCTTGTGTTTTTAAAGATAATATGCCTGCAAAGAATAACAACTCATTATTCAGCCAGCCTTTCAAAGCCTTTTATTTCAAAGCTTCTTTCTGAATAAACAAATCTATAAAGAGAACAAATTGAAGTTTCTGCTTTTCCTCGTGTTTTACATAGAGGCTACACAAGCGGTCTTCTCTCAAAATGAGTCAGACCTGAAATTACAAAGTAACCAAAGCTGAATGTAGCTGGTGGAATTAATTTTATGTATTTTACCTACAGACTTGCTCTAAAGCCACAAAAATATTTTTAATTGAAAATTCAAAATTTTAGATCAAAACCCCAAGGTATTTTTTTATTACTGTTATTATTTGCTTAGGGATCTTTTAAATGTTTAGAGATAGGCAAAGGAAGACTAAGTATAATAAAAATAACTATCATAAACATGACAACAACATAATAAAACTGAAAGTCGGATTTGTGATATAATTTGATTTTGTACTTATTGGACTGATGTACAAAATGTCTTTGTATCCATTTATTACATTCCACAAGAGCTTACTTCAGAGTGAATTAGTCCTCTATGGCATTAGGAGGAACTGTCTTACTCAGACTAAAGTGAGTTACCCTCCCCAGGATGAGAGATTGATTAGGTTTTAAGCCAGAGAAAACACACTGAGAAATACAACAATTTTGTTGCTAGAGCAGAGATTCAGGGAATACAAAGATAGGAGTAAAATGTCCTCGGAAGAACTGGAAAAAGGAGTTTGGAATAAGAAGGAAATTTTAATTACTGAAAGGAGCACATGTACCTCAATGGCTTGGAAAGCATAATGTTAGAAAACGCAAAATAATACTATTTGTAGAAAAATGTGGAGAAATGTCTGAACTCTCACAGGATTGTAGTCACTTCTTCACTTAGGAAGAAGACCAAGGCATTGCTGTGATGAGCTCAAACCACATATAGATTCCTTGACAGTGTTTTCTATAGTTAGTGCCCGAATTACAATTGAAAATACAATGAGAGGTTCAGAGTATACAAGACTCCATGATGGCTGGCATAGGCTTACAAAGGAAGAAATCAAAAGAAGCACTTTGTGTGATTCTGTGCCAGAATATTTGACTTCATATTAAAAGCAGGTACAAATGGAGTACAAAGGAAGTCAGAGACTGGAGTAACAGGGAGCTCTCCTGTCCCTGAAGTCAGCTAAAAACTCTGGAAGCAATTCTTACTTAAAGATACCTTTTTTCACAAAGTGAAGTAACTGTGGAGGGGATTTGAACAGCTGTGGATGTGGGAATTGCTGACCCTGTATTGTCTGTGAATTTTCTTTCATTTATTAGAGGAGAGGAGAGCAGTGTCCATATGCAAACTCATTCACTAAAATAGTGCTTGTGGTTATACTGTTGCAGTCTCATGGATAGGCAAATTCTTCCCAGGCTTTTGCAGTGCCGTCATCAGGTTTCCACTGCTTGGTAGCAGGGAAGAGTTCATCCAAATCCATGTATAACAGTGCCTTCTTTTCAGAGCTGCAGACTTTTTTTCCAGTCACCAGCTGCATAATTGTTAGTACAGACCAAAAAGCTAGGAAAACTTCTACTGCAGCATTTTGAGATCTGCTGCACTTGTGTTTCGCTAGGCTCTTGCAACTTCTGCTTACAGTATGCAATAAAGTAAGGACAGGATTTATCTCTGATTTCACTGCAGATTTATCTCTGATTTTGCCACAGATTTTTAAAAAAACATATTTTTCTACATGGAAATGGATGTTTCGTGCTGCTACTCTTGTTAGGTACAGAGATCTGTGAAATGATAGTATCATTCAGTATAATTGGAAATGCAGAAAAAAAAGTTGTTTTTGTTGTTGCTGAGTAACTGTCTGGCAAACATCTTTGTTCACTCCATGCACCTCATCTGTTATTTGTAGATTATAAGTACAATGTCATTTTAAGGCTTTTTAAGCAAAATATTTCCATAAAACAATAAGAAAAGAAGAAATAGTTTAAATGGGGAAGCCAGTGTCTATCTACAGCAAATACTTCATGATGACTGAGCTACCCAGTTCAGAGTACAGGCTGACCATGCAAGAAGATTGCTGGCAGGGTGCAAGGAGGAATGGCTGGCAGCAGGGCCGGCACGAATTGCAGGAAATGTCAACCAGGTTCAGCTGCTGAAGCAGGTTGACAGTTATGCTGGAAAGTCAATCCACAGGTCATAACCCAACCTACTGAGGGTCAGAGTCCTGTGGTCACTAGGCAGGTCCAGGGTGATGGGAGCAGGCAGAAACCAGGCCAGGAAGTCAGGTCCAAGGGGGTGCAGGCAAGCATTGGACCATCCAGGTGGAGCAGGATTAAAGGCCCTGGACTCATAAGCAGGAGTGAGAGGTTGAGGCTCCCAGGCGAGGCTGGTCAGGGCCATTAAGACTTATTATTATGTTCAGGGTTCTTATTATCTATTGGCAGTCTTGCATTTGAAACAGACTAAAATGATTGCAGAGGCTGTGCCTTACTGAACTGTTGTTCCAATTCCTCATTACAGGTGCAGTAATCACAGCAATGAACAGTCATGTAAATTTTCTTGTATTTTTAATCTCATTGTCTACATCTGATCAGAAATAGGAGCCAGACAATGTTAGTGCTCCCACTGCCACAATGATGTATGACCTATTCCTTAACTGCAACAACAATTGCTGTTTTTAACAAAAAGATCAAGCATTCAAGCTGAATTGCTAGGGTATTTTAAACTTGTATTTCAACCAGATCCAATAGTCATAACAATAATGAGAGCAATGTCCTGGAGAATCAGAATTACATGAATTTTGCCACTTTTTTGACCTAAACATGAATAGCAAGTTATGTGAAAAACCACAGTGCCTTGTCTATATCAGTACTAGTTAGCCATAGGAGACAAAATAACTTCCAGTGTAGACTGAGAGGGCAAGCAAGATCAAGCAATAGCACTAGCATACCATGTGAAAAATAGCTTTCAGTAGTACTAAAACTAGTCTGTTCAGTGGACTAGATCAGAAAACATCATCTGAAAGCAAGACAGTATCCACAAAGAGATTAAATTAGGAACAGAAGCTGTTAGCATGTATCAGATGGCAGAAGTGTACTTTTTTGTTATTTGAAATTGGCACTCGTTTACTTTTTCAGGATCAATTTTTTTGTTGTTTTTAGACTGCAAGGTCAAATGGTAAAAGTCTTGGTTTTTTCCTAATTCTTGCTACTTTCATATCTTTTATATGAGCTTATCCCTAAACTTTCATGCTTTTCTGTTCTTGTTGCTGTGTCTTTTAACCAAGCTTTTATTTGCACAAAAGTTAGAAACTGCAGTTTAAGAGCTCTGAGATGGAGCACAATAAAGAAGAATTTCCAACATCAGGGATGAAGAAATACTGTATTTTGAGTGGGCCCTTTAAAAGAAAAGGAAAGTGAATATATAAATTCTGACATGACTGTGTGTTTTTTGACTACTAACCTCATGATTTTGTTTTGAGGCAAACGACTCATAATATCGTATCACCTAAAAGTAAGGCTGGTCTAGCATCTGCCAAAGGCCGTTTAGGTAGTGCTTGCCACCTAGTGGATTATTGCTTGTATACACATATGAGCAGGATCATCTGCCACAAAAATATTTGACCATCACACTATTAATCACACTAATATTTAATTATATCCTGCAGAATTTGAGTACTACTCAATGGATTTTTTTATTTTGTTGGAATGAAATGCTTGTGAAAATTGAACTACAAATTGCAAACATTTTCAAAACTTTTATCAATTTTCTGACAGCTGTATTTGTAATTATGACATGACTTGGTGACCAGCAAAATATGGAACTTGAGAGCCAATGAGTAGTCAGTGTATGTGGCCATGGACCTAGCTGTAAACTCAAGCACCATGCTAACATATGTTGGCTGAGGCTCTATGATGAGTACATTTGGTGAACATAACTGAGCTCGTTGAAATTTATACCCCTTGTTTCTGCTTCTTCTGTAAGACTTAGCTGGGACCCTGTCAATTTTTTAGATTTCTGGTGTGTATATAGTAGTAACTGGATTTTCTCAACGTTACCTCTTCTCTTCTCTTAGCTGAATTGCCTGGAATGGTTGTCATCTGTTTTGTTGACCTGGACTTGAATCTCTATCTGACTAATAGTTTATCCCTCATTACTGCCCACTAGTCTTACAGAGATCACAATTATTGCTCATACCATAACACAATGTAAATATCTGTCTTGTAAGTTACAACGGTTCTATCGACTACTTACAAAAACCATTTTTCCACACAAATGTAGTCCTCCTGCCAAAATTTGAGTCCCCTCTTTCAATTTTGAATACAATTGAACGTTTACTGAATTTTTAAATAATCACCATATTTTAAAAACATGGACTATTTTACCAGAATTTTCCCCAACACATCCAGCCTACAGGCAACAGTTAAGGGAAGTTATCAGCAACAGGGAATTGTCAGGTTTGAATGCAATAGGTTTTCTGCTATGTTGATGTTTGTAATAGTATTTTTTATTATTCCATGATGATGAAAATGTTGGAAAATTTTAGCCAACAGCTATATGGTATTCACAAATAATCAATTTATGCTGTACACTTTCAGGATATTTTCCAATTAAACTTACTAAACTCAAGAATACCTTAATTCTTAGTTGTTACCAATATGTTCATGTAGATGATTTTACTTTTATAGCATTTAATGATCATTAACCTATTTATGAGTAACTTGTTATGCAGATGTTGAACTGGGTAAGATTCCATGGGGTCTGTGCTTAGTCTGGCTGTTACCTATCTGAGGGTATTTCAATCTTGCATTGCAATGTTACCATTATATATGAGAATTCATGATCTTCGCATATTTGCAATTGCATTCTCATGACAGGATAGTTTTGGTTTGTTTTTTTCCCTTCCTCTAACTGCTGTGAGGAATTTCTGTTATGATCAGAAGGTGAAATACAAATTGTGAATTCTTTCACTTTCTGTTAAATACTGATTATGTTCCTAAGACTACAAAGTACATAAATTTCATCATAAAGATCATCATAAATAGTTGAAATTTAAACATATTTAAGAAACTTCATATAATTGTCCTCCTGTTTCCAAAAGTAATTTAGGAATAATTTGATCTTTATCCAAATTTAGAAAGTTATATTGTAGTACCATAATGAAAATCTGTACTCAGTAGTATCACAAGCTCAAAAAATCATTTTTATTAATATATAAAAAAGAATAAGGAAAACATACATTATAATTAAATATTTATTCTCATCTACAAATAAGTACTTTGGATAATAAAATAATTTTTTAGGTTCTTGCGAACAGTTAAAAACAGAGGAAGGAATTTTCTGAAATAAAAGCAAAAGAAAGAGACTTCTGAAATAGAAAATATTTGGCAATATCTCTTAGTCACTCAATAAAATATCCATGTAAACAAGTAATCCATATTTACATTATCATATGCAATATTCTTGGCTACATGTAGTTAGAAGTACACATGTAATTACATTCAATTTTAGAATCTAATTTGCATCATCATTTCTCAGTTTCCTTAATGTTGGAAAAACCACTCTTCTGCTTCTGTGCATAGTACTGCATGACAGCATGTAAATATAGTATTTTTTTTCCCAGGCATCTTAAAAAGATAGCACTTTCAGTATGAGGTTTTGTAACTTCCTGTTTTCTTATAGGAATCCAAACTGGAATGTAAGCTCTACAATCATGTTCCTGTAAAAACATTCATGTAGATGTTTTCCAAACATGAAGAAAAATCCCCACCATTTGTATCTCTGAAAATACACTTTTTTCATTTCCCATGTTGCTACTGTATTTATGTTACTCATAAATACAGGTAAGAAAATTTGCATGAAAGGAAAGTTAATGGAAGGCCACTTTGAGGAGCAGGTTTAGGACTATTACTCTCCAAACACCTATGTATTTTTATTTAGCATTGGACTAACCTCATTTTTTACATATATTTTACAAATGTATGCTTCTATTATGTGACCTAGTACTATGCAAGGATTGAGTGAGCTCATTTTCACAGGTGGATGAGACACAGTAACAGGCCAATACATAACAATTTAAAATGCTGTTGCCTGTGTGAGTGCAGTATAGAAAGCTGCATAGTAAATTACTGCAAATGAGCTCGTTTATTGACTTCCCCTGACATGCTTCACTGTTTGATTCATTGCACATAGTGGGACTGGGGAGTGCTCACACAATAGTTTAGTAGTTTAGGTTAGTGTTCCTTCTGTCATACCTGAATTGTACATTAAAAGCAGGTATTTTCTACTGTGGAAAAATACGCCAATATGAGGTTGGTCCCAGTCATCCACAAACCTATAAGTGAAAATACAGAACTCTGGGATGTAGTCCTTGAGTACCAAATGGTACAGCAGAAAAGTTTTTAAAATATTTTATTATGCTAGCTTTCTGTACTGCATTCACCAAATAATAAAATATTATTACAAATCACATAACAGGAACTGAGGTACTTCTTGTCAGAGAAGACCCAAAATAACTCATATCCAAAATACTTTGTACTAACACACAGTGAACTACAAAAATGGTGCATTTGTTGAAGGGTAATATATTAAAACATTTTGAAAAGCTGAAGTAGATAAAAATTTATGTAGTATTTAAAAAATAGGAAATTATTTGCTGTCTGAAACTATCTATATTTCAACATGAACAGTGGTAAATTTGTATTTGTAGTGGGCCCTAAAGCTTTTACAAAAGATAATAGAATGGCTCATCATTTTGGACATGTGCAGTCTAAATAATCTACTATAATTATTCTTCCATAGTAGTAAAAGTATAAATATTGTTTATATCAATGAAATTAATGAATGAGCATAATACATTAATACTTCAATTACTCGAAAGAGCTATAAAAGTAAAGTGCCAGTAGAGACTCTTCATTATTCAGAGAATATTGTATTATTTAAAACTGTAATTTCAAATTAAAAAGTCATAGAGTTTGTATAGATTTCTTATAGACTAAAGCATGTTTTCATGCCTATGCCTATAATAATGCCTTTAATGTTAGTGTGGAGATACCCAAATTGGCTTTCAGTTAACAAGTAGCATTTTATTAAAACAGCAAAGCTTACCTGTGTCTTGGAGAAAGTATTTCTCACTTGAAGCTAATTTTTTTTCTGTGAGACTGATAGCAGATATTTCTGGTTTCTAACCTCCGAATTTGTTGTCTAGTACCATAAATCAACAGAACTGTGCAATCAAATAAAGATACTAAAATGCTGCTTTCTGGGATAAAAGGAAGATTTAGTTTAAGTGATACATTTTTCTAAGTGTGTTTCTATAGCTTTTCAAATAAGACAAATTCTGCATTTGGATGTCTTAACATTTCTTAGATTTCAGTAATAATTGCACATAATTCAAAGCTAAATATTGTCTGTATACAATGTATTTGGTAGAATTTGTTAAAAGGTCAACAGATATGTTCTGATTTAAAAAAAACAAGACCAAAAACCTCCAGAAGTTTCTAAAGGAAATATAACATTTTATGAAGATTTCAAGCAAACTTTTTTTTTTAAATTAAAAATTTTAGAATAAACATTTTTATGAAGCAACTCTGTAAAGTGCAGAATGACCTCAAATCCCACAGAACATAGCAGCTGGTGAGGGCGTTAATCAGCTAGAGAAATCAGGGCTTTAAAAAGTGAAAATTTGTGTGACAAACTACATTATTCTGTATGGTATACTTCATAGCTGATTCATAACCTGCAAAATCACTCAAGAGCAAAATTTAGTCTGACTCTTGTTAAATTTTTCATAACTGTAAGAGACACAGGCACTAGATTAAGAAGTGATATGGCAGACAGTTTCCAATTATGTGATTTTCCCATTATATGATGTCATGCTCTTGTTTTTTTAAACAAGGCATGGACTATTCATGGACCAATAAAACATGTTTGGGACTTACAGGAATTTAAATCCATATGCAGAAAACTTGAGTATCTTTCAGCAAGCCATACTAAAAATGAACCCCCAACCTACTTACATATCAATATAACTTCATTGCAAGGACCCTCACCAGGGGGAATTTGGAAGTATAATAGTACTTTCATTCTGTGTATTTTCTTTACATAGTTGATCTTTGTCCTGCTTCATCAAATTTGATGTTTTGTTTTCTGGCTGCTTCAGCATTGCTCCTCAGATCAGATTTATCTGCGTTACTACTGTTTGTCATTGTGGATTCTACTTCTGTACTTTCAGGAGTTGCTCCAATGGGCCTCAGAATTTTAGTGTTCTCTTCTGGAGGCCGCTTCCAGTGGGGCCTGCTTGCCATCCACAAAATAATTGAACCAAATATGACAAGCAAAAGACCAAGACAGTTGACCAAAATTGCTTCTGGTGGAGATGCACTGTATGCAGGATTTTTCCTTTGAAAGGGGAAAAAGAAAAAAGAGGTCAGAAAAGATTGTTTTAAAGACAATCCTGGTCTAAAAACAGCAGTCTCCTACTAGGTAGGTCTTTTTAATACAAACAAAACAAAACAGTGTTCCAGTACTGGATGCTTATTATTCTGGGCAAATGGAAGTATATTTGCAATGAATAACCTTAATAAACAAGTGGAAACAAATACTTACAATGCAAATATAAGCTTTTCTGTGATTCCCATGAGAGCTGTTGCAATCACCGTTGCAAAGATGGTTAGACCCGAATAAACATGGATTGGCATGAGAGCTGCGCGGAGATGGACTGGAGCAAACGGGAGCAGAAAGACAGCGAAACCCAAGAAAAGCTACAACCAAAACAGATTCATAGTTAAGGCTAGATGGAAAACAAGCTGCACTTTTCAAGCAGAATAAAAATAATCATAAAAATGCCATTCTGAGATGTCTTCAGGTAAAAATTTGAAAATAATTGGCATTTCTATTTTTGAATGTGTTTCCTGTCAAAACCAAAGCAAAATTCTGGATTAGCACTTGGGAAGCAGTCATTAAATATTTTATAAATCGTCCTGTATAATATCAGTGTCCAAACTTATTGATTGTGCTAAAACTCCAACCAAACTAAGTACTGGAAACACAAGTTTTCAGTGTCACTAATTCACTAATATAGTAAAGATGTGAGGAGCCATACTTTTACAGTCTTGTCAAGTCCTGTTCTCTGCTCCTGTTGCAGATTTGGACATAAAGGAACATCAGAAGACAGTCTAACCTTCTGACTTGAGTGGATTAAATAATTTTATCTTGTTAGAACTTCAGTTCAATTTAAGTGCCTATCTTTAGAAGGGGAATGGTCTCTCAATATATTGATCACATGGCATTTACAGAGTGAAGACATGTATGGGTGGCATCAAGTTATTCAGGGGACGTTAGTCCTCCTATTAGCACTAATTTTGTGATGGAAAATAACCCATCATGTCCCATGATTGCATCCAGAGACTTGCCCAGTCATATTGAGGTTGCATCCCTTCTTTAGTTTGTTTTACTGTTACTCACCCCTGCTGCTAAATTAGACACAGTGCATGAATTTGTACTTCATCCTGCTTTAACTCAGTCTTAGTCCTTGTTTTATCTTTCCATAATGGATTAGAGAGCCTTATATTTTTTCCCTGGGAAGCTTTTTAGTACACCATAATCAAATCATCTCTTAATCTTAGATCTGCTAAACAGCTGGAGTTTTTAAAGTCTTGCACTGGAAAATAGCTTTTCCAGCTCTCAAATTACTTTTCCAGAATTTCTTTGTTTGTTGCTTTTTATTTTTCTGATCATTCTTTTATATTTAAAAAAAATCCATATTAGTTTCACTAATGCCATCATTTTTCCTGTTGTCACACCATTGTGAGAACTCATTAAGAGCTTCATGTCATTTTTGAGTATTTCTTTCCAGAGACATCATTTTCCAAGAGACAGTCTCATTTTACACTCTTGACCTATTCTTAAATTTATGTCAGTGTGCTCTACTGTATTAACCTACGTTTGGCTTAATGACAATATAGTAACAATTTTGTAGGCAGAGTATTATGTGAGCGTACGACTGATGTGCCCCTTCTGGTAAGTGCCAGGTGTCTTCTCTGTTAACCAAGATACTACTTTATAACTGTTTTTTAGAGTGCTCAGTCGCTTAACAAACATCAGTCTCTGACTGGAGACTTGCATCCCAGGTTGGAGGAAGGAACATCAAGGACCTTTTGATGTGACAGGCAAGGCATTAAGTGCCATTGATCATGTTTATAGAAGCAAAATGAAAAGTACAACTAAGATTTTAGTCATAATTCTTCATTTAACCATTAGAAAAAATACTGATACTCAGTGTAGTGGCAGCACAGACTTCTTTGAAATAGCTGCATTATTAGGACAAACTTAATTTCAATATTGCTTTTTTTATTCATTCATATTCATTCTTATTAACTTGTTCAGCTATAGAGAATATACTCAACAACACTGCAATATGCTTTCTTTTTTTTCTAAATGTTAAAACCACTATTTCAACACTGTTTCCTGTACCTCTTGGCCTGAGCAGTGAAGAATAAAGTCCAGAACCCAAATTCCTTAGCTGAGGCTTTTCTGTGCTTGACCATAGATAATTAAGTGTTTTTGTTTTTTAGTGCTTTAGGAAAAAAATATTTGAAGGAACAAAATAAATTTCCATAGTGTAATAACACAATATAGGGAGTTCAGAATGTATATGCAGAAGCATCTCTATGTGTTCTGTAAATTTCAGGTCATGGTTGCTCTTCTTCGCCAAATGCAAAATGCACTAAGTTAGCTCATTTTACATTACCATAATGCTAATTCTCTGCCAAGAGGAGCAGTTAAAAGCATGCCCTCGAACATCTATCCAAGTTCTGCTGATTCAGGAAAAGTGATTAGCCAGTAGTAGCTCATTCAGGTGTCAGATCCTTTACATCTCTACCGCTCCCTGATGCACTTCTTCTGCTGATTAACAAAAGTCTTTAAGCCAAGAAGTGACTAATTAAATTTATGATAGTTGAAAAAAAAAAAAAGAAAAGCTGTTACTTCATTTGAGACTTCCTTAATAAATGCTCTAACTATATTTAAATATGCTGCCAACAAACCAAGTAACTTGCTGTAAGTTGAGGAGTTAATAGGGCTTAGAAACACACTACTGTGTGTAACTGTATTGTAAGTTAATGGCCGTTTTGCCAGCAAATAAACAAAATATGCTTAAAAATGCATTTTTCATCAAAGTCAATGATCCAGTATTTATACATTTACATGATAGTTTACTAAATCAGAGTGTAAAATAGCTATCCCAGTACTTACAGTGTACTAGCAAGAGCCTATTGTGCCTGAATTACTCAAAACATTCTTCAAATTTACAACCTGTTTATAAATGCAGTTAGATTCTGACCTGGAGAGAATAAAATATAACAGCAGTTAGCCCAATCCAGCTGTGCAGACTGTACATGTTAGGAATGTTCCCGGCATTGTGGAAATCAAACACGGCTACCATAGAAACAATTGCAAGAATCATAGCTATGGTATTTAATCCAGCATGTATGAACTTCATTAGGAGTTTGCTGCACTTCCAGGTCCAGGGCAATCTGTACACAATAATAGCTGAAGAAAGAAAAGAAACAAGATTTTAGGCCTTATATGATGATTTCTTTCAGATGTTAATAATTACACATAATTCACATAGTCACATTGTAATTGACAGCAAAATCCAACCTGAAGTCTTCTAAAAAGTCTAAAAGGCTTTTTCTCATACACTTAGCATAGCATACTCTAAAAATATGACTGAGGCTTAAATATAGCTTTTAACAAACTTAAGTATGTTTCAAAAAAAAAAACCAGTAAATAACTTGGTGTCATCTTTTTCTCAGTCATTAAATTGATTTAACAGGGATTTGGCATAGGATTTTGATTTTTCAGCTACTAGTCAGAGCTTTTTGACTCAGACCTTACTCCTGTTTTGAACTATAATTTTAAAATACATCACACAGGGCAGAGTTATCTTGCAATATCTTTATATGGCATGGGACATTGTACTTGCCCTTGTACAAATGTATGGGGCAAAGTTTTATTGACCAACAATACAACATTTCCATCCTTTGTATAGACCAATAAACTCAAGAAACAATCGGTTTAGTTATTATTTTAAATCCTCTACTCAAATTTAACCAAGTTTTTTTAGCTACACATTTCTACTTTCAACTACTTAAAGACTTATCTTTCTTGTATGTGTCCAAAGAGGTATCTGATTTCCCACTCCCATCCAAATTGCTTTGAATTCAGTGGCAGACTTCCATCAGCCAAATTTGAATCAGATTCACAGTGGTATCTTATCCATTGATATTTCTTCTGATTTACTACAATACCCCTTCAGTCTCCAACTTTGCTTTTCATATTATGTCATAGGACTTCCTCCTTAAATGATGCTGTATTATTAGTGAATTCCTTGTATTCATGTGGTTTCTTAGCTATGGTAAACTTCCATTTACTTTACATATATCCTTACTTATACAGGGCTTGGGGCAACCCCCTTTCTCTGTGACACAGGGAAAAAACTGAGTTTCCAAGGAAAAATAGAAAATACATAGAAAAAAGCTGCAGAAAGCCTCTCCCTATTTTCTTCAAAAGTTCTATGCTTATATAAAAAAATAGGTTGAGCACATTAAGTTGTATAGATATTAGTGAAGTCTAAGGTGGTTTTTATTGCTTATTTATAGTCTGAAATTACACTTCCTATTGAGCAATATTATGTAAAACAACTTCAAAATATGGTTTATTGCTCAATGGTAATTTGTAGCTTAAAGCTACAAGAAGGCTGAGAACAGCCCCACTCCCACTGAAAAGCAAAAACTTACGGTGTATGTTCAAATCATAACACTTTTCATAGCCAGAACTAGACAGCCTTTGGCATCTTCCAGCCTTTTGACTGGTTGGAAGTGTAATGGGAAAATGTTAGTTCATGACTGAACTCTATAAAATCCAAAGTTCCTCCACTCTTAAAGAAATTTTTTAAAAAAGGAAAAAAAGAAGAAGCAACACTGTATCTTAATAATTATATGTTATTTAAGCAACAGAATAAATGATTAATTTAAGAGATATGCTTTACAAAACAATTCATCCTAAGTCTAGCCTGAAGAACTGCATTTTAATAGTGCTTGTGGTGCTGCATTTTCTCTGGCAAAAACTCTGTTCCTGGATCAAGCTTCTGTGGTACTGAACTTTCCTTTCTCTTCTTGGGACATGGAAGAGAGCCAAAAGAGAAACTTTCCTAGGGCAGCATTTCTGGCATTTCGATTTTCAACTTGCATAAATTCCAGCTGCCTAGGAAAAACACACCTCGCAAGCGTTACTCAAAGTGCACGGCCACCCGCGGGCCAGGATAAACAAGTGCTTGCAGAAAAAAAACCCCAAAACAACCCAAACCCCATATGTAGCAATTTTGGCCTATTACAAGGGACTCTTTGTCCCTTCTCCGGGGGTGCTGGCTTCCCTAAGCTGCGGACGGACTGCTGCGTTCCCGCTGTGACCCACTACCGGCCGCGGGCCGCCCCGGTGGCTCCGCCCGGAGCTTCTCGCGCCCCGCAGCCCCGGCCCCAGGCAGGCCCGGCTCCCCCGCAGCTCCGCGCCCACCCGGGCCCCCGACTCACCGATGCCCTGGATGAAGACGAAGCCCGTGATGATGAGGACGGGGTGCCAGTTGAATTCCCCCGCGCTGCCGTCCCAGCTCAGCCCCTCGCGGTAGTGGAAGATCCAGACGAGGGAGAGGATGACCGACACGAAGCCGACCAGCAGCGTAGAGGCCAGCAGCGCCAAGAATCGCCCGTAGCCCTCCATCTTTCGAGCCCCTTGCGCGGCAGCGGGCGCAGCGAAGGAGGGGCGAGCCGGCGGCCGGGCGGGGTCGGGCTCGGGCACGGCACGGCACGGCACGGCACGGGACGGACGCAGCAGGGGCCGGAGCAGGGCGGCACTTCGCGATCCTCCGCGCCCCTCCACCGTGCCCGCTCCGAGCGTCCCGTCACATTCAGAACTCCGCCTTAGAAAAGAATTTTCTGTGTCAGCCTGTCCTCTGCCATGGTGGCAGCCCGACTGCGCTCCCCCCGGCAGCCAAGGAAGGGAGCTGGTGGTCACGGGTTTTGTGCCGAGAGGCTGTTGTGGGGGCTGGGGGGTTCACAGACCCGCCATAAAGATAAGCCACCACAGTCATAGGCACTTACAGATAAAGCAAGAGCGCTGTTAGGATGAAGAGACAAACAGCGCACACAGAAAATGCAGAGGAGGAGCGCCCTTAAAGACACTGATGTACTTACCTGGAGCACAGTCTTGCCATCATGACCGCCTCCTTCTCACTGGATTCATTGAGTGCTCCACATATAGAACAGATACTAACCAGTTTCATATGTGGAGTCTGGCCTAGGTATGCAGGAGGATGTGGGCATTGTTCTGTTTAATAGCACAAATACATCAAATATCCACTGGCAAAAAAGGGAATGCATAAAACTTAGACAATTCCAATAGGTATGGAAAGGCCCATTGCATGGAAGTTAGAGAGGAAAACAGAAGGAAAAAAAAACAGAATTGCAAAAGAGACAATAGGCAAGCTGCCAAAAATATAAACATGATAGATTAGACCACTTTGGTCAAATCACGTAGTCAGCAGTTACTTTTTGTTTTGGTGTAGAACATTCAGCTGGCTCAGAAGCTTGTCAAATGTAGTAGGAGGATATGCCCAAACATATATTCAACACTAATTTTCTGGTATTTGATTAGATTACTTTTAAAATATATATAGTGTTGAACTATATATGAATTAGAAGTTTGTTAACTGATTGAGAGAAAAAAATACTGTGTACTCTGGCTAGCATTTGATCTCTCACACTTAAACTGAGGCCTAGAAAATGAAAGCAAAATTAAAATAGTTTTAGTAAAATACTACCAATTCAAACATCATACTTACTAAAGTGTTGTAAATATCCACATAGAGACATGAAGACCAAGCCAGATTGGAGGGGGATGCAAATATATTTCTTCATTATTGTCTTTAATCTCCTAAAAATAGACACGTTTTAAAGAAAAGCAGCACTTGTATAAAGATATTTAGCTTTAATTTGCATGGATTTGGTGTGACCTGCCCTCAGGATTTAACTGGTTGCTCATTCTACTCACAATGGTAAGTAGAACACTTGTATTGTTAAATTTCACAAGTCACAGCATCTAAGAGAAGATCTAAACCCTAAATCTTCTGATGAATGCACTCATGCATAATCTAGCCAGCGTGCCAGATTGTCATTATCTTATGAGGCCCACAGATCACCTTACTATTATGGTCAGAAAAGCCTAAAAACTGACATAAATGTTTATTTTAATTTGCCTCCTATGAACCTAAATCTCCCAACTTCAAAATGCTTCCAGTTCCCTCTGATTTCAACAAGCTTTGATTACATCCAGTATCCCAACAGTCCCATTTAGGAATCTTCTACTCAAGTGGATTTAACTTAAGCTAAAACTATATCTCTCAAAAGACTTTCATTAATTCCTATAGCTCAAATGGGTTTACCCTGTTAAAGCAGCAAATAACAAGAGCAGACATAAGATTCTATGGAATATGAAGCCTAGTTTTACCAAGTAATGATGAACAAATTTTTTTAAACATAGAATTGAAGAAATTCTAAAGCTTGGGGATTGTTAAATAAACCAAACCAGAAAAAAGTGCAAAATAATTTGTTCAACAAAGTGAAATGTTCTTTATGGAACATCTGTAATGCAGAAGAGATTTCAGGCAGCACCATTAGTAACTCTGGCCTGCTCCACGTTTCCTGTACTTCCACCTCTTCTTGCCCACCTGGTACAAATCTCAGATTGGTACAGAGTCAGAAGCAATCTTTAGCACAGCTACATGTCCGAGTGGATTTCATGTTTTCTTGGGAGTGGGAACTCAACACAATTCAGTCACAGTTGACTGCTGAGGGCTGAATGACACACTTGATAATCTGTTTGGAAAATAACCCCCCCACTGGCATAATAATGAAACTATCTTGTATGGGGCTTTCAAGTCTCTTGGATCAATGAACACCTGTTTTTGTTAATCATTACTGTGGACAGGTTCTACAGCAATTCATAATCTATATTCTTTTCCGGAGCTTCTGTCTCCTAGAGACAATGGTATTTTTCCAGTACATTACCAACATTGTCAGTGTGTATTCCCTCTTAGCAGTTCTGTTGGGACATGACCTAACATGCACTTCTCTCTTTGGGTTGCTGCATTGTCAGATGTAGGATAACTGTGACTGCAGACCTGGAAGAACTTCAAAGTAGACAGACAAAATAAGACCTACAAAACAGACAAAGATTCACAGGTGATTTTGAAGATGTAGCAACGGATTCCTGCCAGTATTACATGTGTGGTACTTGGAAACTGCTGTCATCATTGCTATACCATTCCTACATTTCGAAAGCAGCAGCCTAAGCATAAGTGTACATAAATGCCTATCTAAGCAACACACCATGTCACCATAGGCCATTATTTTGTGCTTCTGATGTAACGTTTTTAATACAGGAAGTGTTTCTAGTTTCAAGTGACCAATAACTGACTTCTCAGATATTGCTGTAGAATAAGACTAGAGTCTCTTTTACCAGCTACAGTTTTCTCTCTTTTTCCATGCTGGACAAGCAATTTCAGATCTAAGCCTTAGACCTGGATATTCCAGATAAGTTACTGTATCCCTTAAAGCATTTGGTTGAGTTTTTCAGAAACATGATGGCTGTTCATTTTGTAAACAAACAAAAGTGCTGAGATTGTCCAGTCAGTTCTGGCAGTTAATTTAACTGACTGTTGTGGAAGCTTTAGAAATACCTCTGTAGAAGTTATCTTACCAGGAGTAATACAGACAAAGGAGTTCAAGTAATTAGTGTTTGAATGGCACAAACAAACCACAATGATCCTTTTACTCTTTTTGGTCCTGAATTCCATGTCTAAGCAACAGAACCATTTGACCTTTGCTATTGAGAACATCACTAGTTTGTCTATGCAAATTGCAAATTGTAACTATGGAACAAGACTCTTCCAATAAATGATTTTTACTTATTCTCTACCTAGAAGGAGCTTTTGCTGAGATAAAATAAGACACATTCCTTTTGTCCAGAATGTTATACTGGTCATAGACCAGTCATTGTGCAATGAAACTCTTTTTTGATCTTCAGTCTATAAACATTTTGCTTCTGTGAATTGTAGGATATTTTTCTAATAATTATCTTGTAGAAGCTTTTTGAAGTGGTGAAACTGTGGGACAGTAGTTGGAATTGTCAAAGCAAGATTATAAAGTTTTACTGCTTTCAGTTCTTATTTGGTTTGTGCTTTCTTATTTTCTTCCCTACCACTCACCAGCCTTGCCAGTGAGTATGTACTCAAATGACAAGAGAAAGGCAGGGTGTGCACACTTTTTACGCTCAAAGCAAATCTTATCAAGAGAAGTCATTCCTTCATATCTTTTAGGTTTCTAGGCTGGGAAGTTCCACTTGGTCTCTAAACAGCTATATTTATCAAATACAAATAAAGGGCTAGCATTTTTGGGATCACATTTTTGCTTCTCTGTCCTGAGTCAATGATTGAGATGTCATGGTGAAGTGGAAAATCAAAAGTGATTTTGTTGAAGTAGAAATGCTGGAAGTATGCTGCTTTGGTCCACAAAACAGAATGTTCCTAAGCCATAAAATCAAGCCAGCTTTCAGGCAGTACAAAGAATAGGCAGTGGCATTACAAAGGGCTAAAATAGGAAGAGTGTGGAGTCAACATTCAGGAGTTTCTTAGATTTCCATTTTCCCAAAGCATAGAAATGTGTGCAACCATGCTGAAATTGCATGTTAGAGGCAGGCAACATCCAAAGTTGAGACTAACTGCAGATACAGATGATAATAGGGAAAATTGCCAATGTATGAGTCTGA
This sequence comes from Leptocoma aspasia, assembly GCA_013399835.1. Taxonomy (NCBI): domain Eukaryota; kingdom Metazoa; phylum Chordata; class Aves; order Passeriformes; family Nectariniidae; genus Leptocoma; species Leptocoma aspasia. The sequence continues at coordinate 460,676 of VXAX01004363.1, forward strand.
ATATGGAACATCCAAGTAAACACATTAACAGAATAATTTTTCTGCCTGTCTTCTGGCAAGCAGCTGTTACTGAGGACTGTCTGGAGAGCCTGCAAGCCTATCATGTGGAATGCATTACTTCTCCTGCAGCATGTCAAGTAAGCCAGAGTTCTTGAGTCACTTTGTGGAGTAATTCCACTGAATTTTAGCTTTCCCTACCATGTTTCCTTTTTTCTTCCTGAGAAGAATGTGCCCTTACTCTTCCCTAAAAATATAATGTTCTCAACAACACATTATTCCTTCTCCACTCAGGCAGGAATAAGGCATTTGTACTCCCAGTTTACTAAATGAGTTACTAAGCTATACCAAGCGGTTCTTAGGAATCACATTATTGTAACACTTCACTCTGTTAGGATACCTAGTTCCTTTTATTAAAAAAAATCAACCCCCTAAAAAAGCAATGTATTTTTTGCAGTTGTTAATCTTTTATTAGCCAAAGCAAGCACTTTGGACTACTTTAATAAATCTATAAATATTTGAATGCACTCACATAGAATTATTTTTTAGATTCTTTCTAATTCTTTCTGTAGTCTATAAGAATATAATAACCTGAAGATTTTGGTCATTGTTTTGTAATTTCAGTAAAGTGTAGAAATGCCAAGTCCAGCAACCAGAGAGCTTCAAGTGGTCCTCTCTGAATTGTTGATACAATTCAGTTATTACTGGTGAGGCATTGCTACAGACATATCAGATCAAGTCCAGAAAAAATAAGCTCTTTAAAGGTTTTGTAGTGTAGTAATACATATTAGTTAGAAAAGAACTCAGTTGCTGTTCTATATATTCTTTTGTGGTTTAGTCTTGGAAACCTTTTACTACTTCTCTTTTTTTGTACTTACCATTTAGGATTTGTTCATTCTGGCAACAGCAGAAAGTTTGTTTCGAGCAACCTTTGGCGAAATCCAACATGAATTCACTAGACCATGACTTTTTCAATTACTAGACCAACATTTTGCTTTTTATAGGCAGAGTGCTGCTTTAAGCAGCAAACAGCAGTTCCTCACAACTGTTCTTTCAGAAAGCACTCAGCCTACATGCCACCCTACACAGGTATTCCTTTTAACAATCTTTACTATAACTGGGAACCAAATTAATTTATTAGCTGTTCCATCTTGTGGGATAGCTGTTACAGTTCCATAAGGAAAAAAAAAATATTGCTGATGAGTTTTTGGCAATCTTCTGTTACTGTTAAGTAATATATAAGGTATTTTTTCTCAATAACAAGAGGAAAATAAAAGATAAAATGAAAATAAAATGAACAAGAAACTGCTTGTAAAGTAACTGGACATATCCAGGGGAAAAAAAAACCAACAAAAAAACAAAAAAAGAAACCAACATTTTTCCACACTGAAAATGCAGAAAGTTTGGGTGAAGTTACTTAATTGTGAAAGCTGGCAGAAGTGGCTAAGATCCCTTCAACTCTGTGTTTGAAATACACATTTGAGAGTCTTTCCTCGCATTAACAGTTCACTTGTATATTTACATCTCTCTGCGTATTATATATAATCTTTTTCCCTTGGGCACCTAGTACTAGTGAAAACAATGGAAGCATAGACCATAAGCCTCTCAGGTTTGACCTTTTAAAGGATGCACTTGAAGCTGCATTTGATGTAATTAATTGAGGCTTTATCTGCATACTCTGTAAACCATGGCATGAGTGCTAAGCAACCCCTGAAAATCACAGGAAGCAAGGGTACTCACAATTTCACACTAACAGTTCCTTAGTCTGATTTTTGTAAAATAAAAACCTATCAGTAAATGCGTTTCCTGATCATAAAGGAGTTAGGTACTGCCCATGAGAAGTGAAGAAAATTTTTGTCTTCTCTCACTCTAATTAGTCTAATGTGTTAATTCACTTTTAGTATCAATTTCACACTACACAATAGTAACCCCCTGCCAGCTACAGTAACTAAAAATGTTTGCATATAAAGTCTTCTGGCAAAGTAAAGTACTAGCTTTTGTTTTGGTGGCTGAATTTTGTTTAGAAATTTAACTTGAAGTAAAAGCAGTAAATTCAGGTAGGCTGCCACCAAGCATCTGGTATTTGTATTTGGCTTAGATAGTTATTTTAAACAGTTTAAAAACTACTGGTTTGTGGTCAGGATCTTCCTCCCATTTAAACACAAGTTTATTTTTAGAATTTTCTGGGTCCCTGCATAGGTACAGAAGGCAACTCACAGCTTGAAAAGCCCAAGCCATAAGCATTTAATGATTCTGCTTCTTTAGTGTTCCAGAGTGTAAGTAGGGTGCCAAGACACTCAGAAGCGTTCAGGGCTAGTTGTTTGGGATTCTCTATTCTTAAATAGCTTTCAAGGTGTTTTAAAGTAAATAGAAACCTCTTCTGTTTCTGAATGAAAATGTCAATGTGGGACCTGCTAGGATGGAATATCTGCCGTTATCTGTAGTGCAGCAACACAAGTGTGCATTTAGAGTGATAGAATTTCTTACACAAGACCCAATCTTCATAAAAGTCTGGGCTGCTGTTGGTCATTACAATTTGCTGCATTAAAAAAAAACCAAAAAACAAAAAGAAACTCCCAACAAACTGATGTACATTTATAGATTTAGCAGACTATCACTTTCTAAGTCTGCCATAGCTTAAAAATTAGCCACTAGGACACATCAAACTCCTGAAAGCTACGGCTTTTCTTCGTGACTGTTCATATGAACAGTACTGGCACTATTTAATAAATGATGAAGTTTCAACATCTTTCTCTGGAAGGAACTGCTTCAAAAAGCTGAATAGCAATGAGCATAAAATTTAAGTATCTGCTTAAAAATCGGGTCTTCTGTCTTAAGAGTTCAGTTTTGTATTAGTTTTTATCTTCATACATTACTTACATAGTTATAAAATAGCAGGTAATGGAGAGGTGTTCTTTCCTGTTCTTTCCCAAAGTGAAAACTTATGGAAGATAAGATGGAAGTTGGGTGTTGCTGCTGCCCTTTATTTCTACTCTTGTTTCATTACCTTTTAAAATGTCCTTTTTGTGTTGTTTTTCTTTCCACGATTGTAATTCACTTTTTCTTTTGCATTACATTTTCTTTAAAAACTCACAATAGAAAACTTTTATCATTTTTCTAGAGCTCTTCTCTATTACATAATCTACAATGATTCAACTGGAGCAAAAATAAATATTTGCATTAACAGTTACCATGCTTATGATGACAGTGATGGTAGTGAGTTCTGTTTTGATGAGCTATGCTCCTGAGCCCATCTTTATCACCATGAAGTCTACAGCCTGTGTCTTGTTGTTGTAGGTGTTTTTTAATTTAAAATGATAGCTTTTATTCTGCAGATTCTGAATATACCACATAGAACTCCAATGTATCAGATAGGCTGCACAGAGTAATAAGGGTGAACAGCTGGGAGCTTTGGCTCAGACTGAACAACTCCTGAACCTTAATAGGGTCAGGCAGAGAATTGCTTGGATATCTATATATATATATGTAAAAACATATAAAAATGTATTAAAAATACAGTAAAATACATAATTTATTAATATTTCTCTTTAAACCAAAACATACACAACCAGAAAACCTGAGTGATTTTATTTCTCACACAAAACCAAGAGAAGGATTTTATCTAAGTGGTTTAATGGTAACACTACAATTTTCATACTACATACAAAATTTATCCTATTTAGTTTTACATACTTTGATTGATTAACAGTTTGTATTAGTGATGCCTTGAGTTTTAGCTTTCATATTTTCCAAATTCTGTACTGCATTAGAATATAACTCTATGAAGTTAGCATGTTCTCTTCACAGTTTCCTTAGACAAAACAATCCTTTTGCAGCCCGAGAACCAAGGATACCATTGCAGCTTCAGGCCCAAAAAGTACAAACAACAGTGAATTGAGGAGAGCAAACTGGGAGGATGGGACTTCATAACCTGAAGCTGTAATTGGACAATTAACCCCAATATGTAAATGGACCAAAACTTATAAAAGTGTGAAAACATGTGACACGTCGTCCATCTTGGGTGGAGCCACAGCCAAGCTCTTGTACTGCCCAAGGTGTATCCTTTGAAGGCCTTTTTAATAAATACCTACTTTATTCCTTTAACAACTTCATTCCTTTAACAACAACAAATACCTACTTTATTCCTTTAGCAGAGGCTAAACATGTCTAGCCTCTGCTTTAGGTAGCCTCTCAAGGCATCATTAGAGTTGCATAGGTAAAACTATATAAGACAGATCACAGCAGATGGTAGATAATAAGTAAATCCACATCTTTCTCCTTGATGTCCAGTATTTCAATCCTATGGCTGAAGAGAAGCAATAAATGCTGCATCTACCATTAATGATGAGCTGGTGAATACATGAAAAGCCATGATGAACTACAGGCAAGTGTACAGTGTCACAAAAAAAACCCCAAAAAACCGAGACCTTATCTAGTACTACAAAATGTTAAGATTAAATTCAGCCAGAAAAACAGTAGCTGACTACTATGTACGGAGTCCTTAAATAGCATCCACAAGTCTCTGTAGCTGGTGTTTATGGCTTAAATATATACAAAAGTTCTCCCTTCTTTTTTTACAAAACACTTTCTGTTTTTTTTATAGCATTAAGAATCATCATCTCTTGCAGTATCCTTAAATAGCATCCAAAAGTCTCTGTAGCTGGTGTTTATGGCTTAAATATATACAAAAGTCCTCCCTCCTTTTTTTTACTAAACACTGGTTTTTTTAAATAGCATTAAGGATCATCATCTCTTGCAGTATCACACACCATTTGGTAAACATAACAACTAAATCTCCTGTTGGGCTTCTGTTCTATATGTAATACGAGGTCTTTGTCGAAGTAAACTTCATGACTGTAAGTCTGAAATGAGGAAAAAAAAAAAAGTTCAGATTGCAGTCTCTATTTCCACAACTTGCTAATATCTGTATCATTTTCCACGAGGAATAAAAAATATTTAACAGTGGTGAACTCCACGATCAGGCAGAAATTTTGTGTGGATACACAGAAATTACCCTTCCAGATAAAGGACAGAATTTTGTAACTTTGAGAGGTGTCTCACATCCCTATTTTAGGAATCCAAGTTCAAAAGCATCTGATTTAAGATCACAAGTTGCTTATGAAGTCAATGATAAAAGAGGTGTAACAGTGCTGAAAATTTCAGACCATCTAAGCTGGATGTCCACCTAAACTTGGACTGTATGAACAGCCCATTCCATCTTCCCAAATATATATATACAGTGAGGTCCATGCTTCATTTTATGCATGAGTACTTCAAATTGAACTAGGGAGACTCTACAAGTTGTAAAGTTAGTCTGATGTAACTAGCCACAGAGTATTTAAGTTGATAAATACTTCAGAAATACATTAAATACAACCCTTACCCCAAACAAAAAAAACCCAAACAAATCAACCAATAACAAAAAAAAATCACTATTTCAAATGATGGAGATTTTCAGGTAAATTAACTACTGTCTGATGGAGTACTTACAATTTTAGAGTTGTAATTACTATTTTATCCAAATCTCATCCCTTTGCAACACTACTTATATATCTACTTGAAATCTGAACAAAAGTGGTATGTAAATGAGTATGGGGAAGAGACAGTGGGAACAAAAGACAAGAATTTTCCTTACCACATCCCAGGACTCCTTTAATGGAATACTCTTAAGTAGAATCCCATGTTCATTGCAATGAAAGTCAAGGTGAGCTCTTCCATCAGCTCCTATTTGAGTAACTGCCACAGTGGATAATAAATCCAATTCATCTTCATAGTCCACAATTTTGAATGTCTTAGGAAAAACAAAACCGCAAGTTTACAAATCAAACACAAATTCACATTCCTCTCTACCTAAATTGTATAGCTCTTTTTTCTTCATGTGAAAGCAGAATTGGGCAAATCGTAGTTCTTAAGTCTTCTCATCCAAGAGAACTTTGTGAGCCCGATACCCAACAGGTATTTTTCCCAACATGAGTTGTTAGGGTATTTCAGCAAAATTCCTTAAGCAGGAGAAAAGGAAGTGATGTTCTGAAAAATCCTAATGTGCAAGTACATGTATTTTATATGTAGCATAAAGGAAATAGAAAAGAAGTACTTCTAAAGTGGCACAGGAAGTATATTCAGGCTCTTGAAGCAGAGATGTTAAGAGGCAGTGTAGCTTCAAACCATCATTGGTTTTGAGGGAAGGGGTACCTTAGAGTAATACCATGAATATCTGTATATTCTGTTCAGATCTCTCTCTTGCTCCACAGATTACATGTCAGTGAAGAACTGACACCAAAATGTGAAGATTGTGAATGATCTTAATTAACTTTATCCCACTGTGACATACTCTAAATTCAAGCCAGTCTTTTTCTTCCATAATGTAAAAACATTTACTGGAATCACAAGTAAAGTGTAAAAGCAGGAAAAAAAAATAGTGTGCAATTACTTTTATTATGGTTAAAGAAAAAGTGAATAGAAATAAACTGCAGACCCATAAGGGTTATACTAGACTGTGCTGTATTTTTACTATAGTAAAATCTATTTCCTCAGAATAAAGAAAAGGAGTGACTACAAGAAACTGATGAATTTTACCTGTTGTGCTTATGTCAATTGCAGATCCAGCTCTAGATAGAGAGCTACAAAATATTTTTCATAACCTACTCAAGTGGTGTTTTCATTCTTAAGAAGCAGTTACTTAAAGGAAAAGTGTTAAATACCTTATCCTACAATTCAATCAAAGTAACTGGGGAAGAAAAATAAAGTTTAGAGATACTATAAAAAAGACAAGAGGATCCTAAAGCAGAGGAGAAGAAAGAGATTTCTTTTCATTTAATAAAATGCTTTATAAGAAATGTTCAAAGTACATATTTGAATGGAGAAAAAAGTAATGGTTTGTCACATTAACATATCTTTTCTGTGCCATTGAAGTCACATGGAGTTATGATATCGTGGGGCATAAGATCAATTCTTGAAAGAAAGAAAAAATACAAAGCTCAAATGTTGACCAAGGAGAAAAGATGATAAACAACATGTGAAGCAATTGGAAGAAGACAAAGAGAAGAGGAATAAAGAATTCAAGGATATACACAGCTAATGGTTACACCCACTGCACCTGAAACAAGAAGGACTTCTGGCTAGCTAAATACTAAAATAACCCATGAAGTGCTCTTACTACATCAGTTACCTCTTGTTCTGGGTCATCATCCAGCAAGGTGAAACGCTTTTTCACCACGCGACCAGAAGCTGTGACGGTAACATTGTTGTTCACCTTCGGAGAAACATAAAAAAAGTGTCTCTAGACTTCAGAGCAACTTAGTTTCTATCGATTTGACAATGTATCTATTTAATTTATTTTGCTTTCTGACCTTGCCTTACTCATTAGCTACTCATAGCCCTGGTGCTGCTGTTTTCTTTATGAGTTCACGAACTTGGTGACTTTAGTTGAGATATTATTGCTGTTTACTCATATTCAGAGGTGTCCCACAGAGGTGGCAAAGGTTCTCAGCTACCATAATTTTTTGAACAGAAGTTAGAACCAAGATGCTGGAATGAGAATTAAGACTGCTAAATCACCACCAATTTTTTTCCTAAACTTTTACTTCCAGAAGATGGGAAAAGTAGCATCTTAAACCACCATGGCTGCTTCCACTGGGCTTCATTAACACCAGAAATACTAAAAAATAGGTTATCAGTGTCTTAATAGAAGTCAAAAGGAATAAGCACACCACAGGCAGGATTTGAACTCATATTTCTTTCTTCTTACTGTAGCAGAAGTTACCTAAATAATTCTCAAAATGCAGTATGGCAAGCTATTAGATGACCTGGCATTTAGTTTTTTAATTCAAGTTTTGTTCTTGAGTTTGTGTAGATTTTTAATACACAAACCTTTTTTCCTGCAAAAGCTTAAAAATTAGCATCACAGATTTGCAGACATTTTACAGTATTCAAACTATAAAAACTTGCTTTTAGGTAAGACATAATCTTGTCTGCTGAATCAAAATGACAGTTCCAGCCACTACCTTGAATTGTTTTCGCGTGCTCTTTAACCTTTTTGACATTAGATTGTCTTTGTGGTCCTACATCACAAAAGACTTCATGAAACAACTGAGGTGATTTAAGAGCTCAGTTCTACCAGTAGTTTTATGTCATCCTCTCACACTTGATTCTACCTTTCTGCACTCTTTTGTTCCACTGATGACTCAGTCCTGTTCTGCTCCAGTTCAGCAAAAAAAGGAAGCAGAAAGTACTCACCTTTTCTGTCAGGCTATTATTCTGTTATTTTAGTCCACTGATTTGGCTCACCAAGGGTTAGATGAATGCCAAACTTGTCACAAGAGAATGACAGTTCCAAACGGACTTTTGGAAGCAATGTTGTGTCTTTGTTGTCTTATGAAGACTTACCCCTAAGTTATGAGAGACTTGAAACATTTCTAGCATTTGTATGATCAACTTACCTGAGCACCAGAGATGCACACGACTATCACTTGGTGGCACCTTCATTTGAAGGAAATCTGTCACCATCTTTTAAGTATGCTTTATATCCATGATACATGGTTACACTACACACCTTAAAGAATGCTGAAAACTAAAGAAAAGACTCGAGGTTTCAGAAATCTATCCTGAAAGTGTTACTGTTTCCAAAATTCTTTTCATACTGCTTAAAGTCCAATGAAGACAGAGCATGTCTTTCAATAAACCTTGGTTAAAGCCCATAAAACACAGTGATTACTCAATTATGCAAACCCCCTGTTTATAGATCAAAATCACACATTGTGATCTCAGACACTAAACTCACACAGTTTTCTCTGTTGGCTACAATCGTAAAATCTTCTGCAATCTCCATTTGATCTGCATGATTTTTAACTTCCTTAAGCTTTAAGACTCTACAAAAGAAACAAATTACAAAGTAAGTAATGTATTCTAATCTGCTTACTGCAACATTTCTATATAATTTTTTAATCTAGTACATTAAAATACTGTAAATAAATAATATGGAAATTAATTATTTTTGTAATTCATGTTTATCAGTGGAATTTTGACAGTGGTCCTTGAGTATTTTTCATACCAAAATCTAAACTGTGACTTCTAGTGCCCACATTCATCACACAGAAATCTGCAAATGTTTCTAGAAGAACTTTCGATTCTGACATATTAATAGATTTTACAGTTTCTATAGTCTGATGAGTGTTTGGGCCTGCAAATTGTCAGACTATTGAATTTATGCAGTTACGGAACTTCTCTAATGAATAAAAGATTTGAGTAAAAAAGGCTCATACTTTATCAAATTTGGTCCCACGTGGATTATTCTACCTGACATATCTGGATGGAAATATATCCAGTCAGGTTCAAGTGAACAGCATTTCATATCCTGTATGCCATTTTTTGCCTGAAGAAGAAAAGGAAAGTTTAGAATATTAGTATTTTGAAAGTCTCACAGATCTAATTAAAGAAGAAATACTGAGCACCTCACTATATACCTCTGGAGGTTTTTAAGTATTGCTCCTAAACGTGACCAGAAAGATGGCAGTGGCACAATAATAAAAACAACAATAACAACAACAATAATAAAAAAACTCAGTTCCAATTCTGAAGATATTCAGTGGAGCAGTTTTGAGATTTTTGATATGCAATAAGTCATAATCTTTACTTAGCTATATATTGTCCTATCTCTCCTGAAACTAAGCAGAATGAAGATTTAACCTACACTGTGCAAACACTTCAACAATTCCAGCCCTTTGAGTATTCAAGACATGGCATGTGTCAAGACATGTGACAAACATTAGCACAGAGTTTGACTTGAGCTTCAAACCTCAGGCTTAGCCTCTTTTGTGCAAATTATTTGTGGAGCATGAGAGCCTAGAATACCTTGTGATTTAAGCAATCAGATGCAAGCCAGTCAAAATCTTGGGATTTTGGCAGTGGCTTTCTGTTGTTAAATTTAGCTGACATTGATCATTCAAATTGCCAAATATATGAACCCACATAGAAAAAAACAGATAAGAAAGGATTCTGCAAGTCCATTTGAATCAAAATTGATCGTCAGCTACAACTGTGAAACATCAGTTTTGAAAATAAGATAGCAGGGAAATAATTGATCAGGCAAGCAAAAGAGATAAGGACATTTACAGATGAGACTTATTTAGTTAAGAAACTCTTAACAGGCCTTTCTGTTTCTTGAAATACAGAAGGTCAATTCCACATTCAAAATAAAAGCTGAGATGGAGAGCTCACACAGAATAGTATTCATATGATGAATAGTACATAAACAAAAACAATTAGGAACAGATTAACTAATAAAACCTTTCTAGGGGCAGAAGGGGATTAAACTGAGCAATCAAATCTTTTTAGGGAGAGAGAGAAGGTACAAGTCAAAGATAAACTACAAACATTAAGGACATTTATTCCGCAATACCTTAATATTTAAAATAATTCTGTAGTCAGCACTTAGTAGGCTGACTAGTCAGAAGTGCATTAGGATGTTACCATGCAAGGAAACAGGTAACGAGACTTAACTTGTAAGTCAGGAATACAGTGCTGTGTAGCTCTGACAGCACTACTATTGTACTGGAACAAAGGAAATATGAGAAGCAGTAGTGATTCAGAAGGAAGTATTTTACACATGACTCCATGGGATAGCTAATTTGATCCTGGGGTGAGTCCTGTGAAAGCACTACACTGGTAAACAAATGTATTATAACATTTATATAATATGTATATTACTCAGAATAAGGGTTAAAGACAAACATAATACACATTAATTTCAGAGAAGTTGCTTTCTGAATATATTACCAAAGCATTGTCTTTCAGAGAACAAATGTGGAAGACTCCTTTATGCTTTTTCTTGTTAGGTGTGATGATATAATGCCAAGGATAACCTCCAATTTGAAATGCATTCTCCAGAGAAGATGCTTCAAATAGCAAAGGCGGGGTATCTGCAAATATTCCGTAATGTTAACACCATTAGTAGCAGAACAGTCATAATTCCATTGATCCTTACAATTCTAAATTCCCATAAAGCTACTAATTCTTCAGCACTTTTGAAGATTTGTGGAAACATATTGGCTATGAACTCTTTTCCAGTGCCAGCTATGCTACCTCACCCAGCAGCCAGGTGCATATCTGCAGTTCCCTCTTCTTCCCTCTCTCCCTTCAAAAGGAGGGTTACTGCCTTCTTAGATCTTGATGCTGAATACTCTTCTAGTACCTTTGACTGATGTACAAGCAAAGACACAGCAAATAATTAAAATTATTCCAGCTCATCTGATTGAGAAAGGATGCACACATGAACAGATCAAAAACATATCAAAATGGTCACTATTTTCTTGGGAAAAACAGTGACAAATAACTGGAAACAGCAAGCAGCAACCTTAAATAACAGAATTAAATGCAGGAAGATAGAATATTCAGATTCTGCTTTCTCCTTTTGTGTAATACAACAAAATACTGTTGACCACAATGGATGCAATCTGTAGCTGAGTTCATAAAAATTAATCAAAATATAGAATTTTTTGCAATTAATGGCAAAAGGTATCTATCTTTCCTTTCAGCTCAGTTGGGATAAATTACTGAGATGTACTCAGCCATTAGTACAAGTCTTCTGTTTACTAAATGAGAGGCATCTTTGAATGAAATGAAGTTTACAATTTCTGCCAACTAGCTAAATTAAAGCAATTTATACAGCTGCTATAGCTGAATCAATTTTAGACTGAAGATCAGCTCTTTCTAACAGAATAGAGAAGAGCTGGGGAAAAAACTGACAAAACGTGGAGAAAATCTGCAATTACAAGGGGAATTTAAACAGGCAGAATACAAAAACCCAAACTGGAACAGTGCAAGGAGAACAAGGTTCTTATCTGGACTTTGAGTCCCAAAGATCTTATCCAAATTTTCACTTGTTCTTGTTCTGCTTTGTCTAGATAAGTATCCTAATGCCAATGGTGTTGTCACATGACATCAGATATTATGTTTATGGAGTGCTTCTCTCCTTTCCTTTGTTCATGTTTCCACCAGTTTAGCCATTTAGATTGAATGGAATTAGTTCACTGCCATTGGAAATGAAGTCTTTCCTAAGCTGGAAAGTGGCTGTGTCCCATTTGCCGTTTGGAGTGACACATAGGAAATGGGAAATTCTGTGCAAGAGATAACGAACTATAGGTTATAAAAAACTCATGCATATGCTGGAAACGTAGAGAATGTTGAAGATGGAAGCATAAGTCAAGGACCTACTGATACTAAAATCCATCAGAAAATGAAAAATTAGTTAAGAAAGTTTGTGACGTTTTACCCTAACAACTTTTAAAAAAAGCTTATATATAAAGGTCCCTCAAAAATTCTGGTAGATGGACTAAATGATACAATTAAATATATCTCAATAGTATATCAATATTGAGTAGTATAGGCTGCTTATAAAATATGCCTTTCCTTTTATGTTTGTTTAGCAAAGATTTGCAAGATCACAGCCACCTAAACCACTGTGATAATGTGATTCTGCTGCCTCAATTCCATCTTTCCTGCTGTATGTCACTTGCTCTTGTTGCTTAACACCTCCTGTTTTATTGTTTGCAGGTCCTTTCCCAAGTCTTGCCAGTTTTCAATCTCCAGTTGAGCTTCTTTGTTCACTTACTTTAAACTCTGCAAACTTATCTAAACAAAGCTGCTCCTGGCAGCACTAACAAGTGTTTGTTCTAAATGCAAATAAAACAAAAAAAATGACATGAAGAAAAGGTTTCTACAAAGTACCCTTCTCCTTGCTTTTTTTCCTGAAATTACTGTATCAGCTAACAATAAATCAAACTACAGTTTTAGGTCCTGGGCCATTCAGAAAATCACACACTGTGACCAAAATCAATTCCTCACCAGTTAAGAGCTGTAGCATAGTACATCTCAGCCTCTATGTTTTGATCTCTATACACTTCCTTTTGGGTACCTCATACCATAAAAACAGTACTGTAATAATGCCCATCCTTTCAGGCAATTTCTGTAGGGAGGCTAGGACTTAAGTAAGAAAGAAAACTACACACAGTTAAATTACAGTAAATACAAGCCCACACTCTGAAACTGTTAAGATCTTGCTCACTGAAGCATTTGCCTATCTCATTCTTGAAAGAAAACAACTCAAAAACCACAGGAATGCAACTATTTGCAAAAAGCAAGTATGAAAAATATACATAATGGGTTCAAAACTTCATAACCACAAATTCCTGAATATGATTAAAGATCAAAAAGGTTTTCTCCAGTACACTGGTTTTAAATCTCAAAACTAAAAACTACAATGATCTATAAGCCATGAGATCAAATCTTCCTATTAAAGTTCCCACAGCAGGTTTTCCACAGGTCCTTACGCTAAATGGTAGTTTCACAGATTGAGATGTAGAGAAAAATGGGGGAAGATTTCCCTTTGCAAAAACTGAGACATCAAATAGAGCAGCCTATTGCTTTGTTTTGACAAAACATTGCATTATAACTTCACTATATAAGTCTGTATTTTATCTTTGTGTACTCCCTCATTTTTATATAAATCTGGATTGATTTGTCTCTTATTATCTGACACTGAAAAAAAAAAGACATCTTTTATGTGCACAATCACCTGAAAAAAAACCTTTAATACAAAACCATTCAAAATTAAATAAATAAATGCATGCATTCTTTGATATTTGTGAAACCAACCTTTAAAATTCATTTTTAGATGCCTCAACTGTAGGCTTGTGACAATGTATTTTTAAAGTAAGAAATTTCAAAAGAAGTCTCAGACTTTGGTCATTCATTAAGATTCTTAGCACCAAATTCTAATCTCAAGTGCACCAACAGAAGCCACTATTCGCTTTTAGAGAAAGAAGTCATTACATAATGCAGAACATTTATAAATTAATGATTTGAGGCGTTAGAATTGTTTTTAATAATTTGTTCTCTTCTCAGGAATTCATTTTACTGGAACCGGCACAGTTCTGATAACTTAGAATATCAAAATGCAAGTCAGACAAATTGTGTTCAGTCTCTTTGAATTTCCTCTGCAAGTTAATGTCTCACATCTCTGCTTACATACCATATACTGTTTGTGGGTGCTACTAACAGCTATCCTAGTCCTTCCTCTTTCTCAAGAGCAATTGCATCTCAGAAATAAAGAAAGGGATTTCTAGTTCATGCATTGATCATAAAGTTTTTCAGATAGCTTAGTTGCTCTAACAGTTTTCTTGGTGTGTCCTATATAATTATTACTGTAATTAGAAGTAAAGCAGAGCGCATTTTACTATAATGTAAATCCAGAAATACAGCTACAGCACAATACAAGCACAGTAATTTTAGTATTTTTTCTTAGTGTGAAATAAGCCACAATCAATCCATAAAAGCCACAGTCAAGCTAATACAAAGATCATAATTACCTGTTATTTTAATGTTACATGGAAGACCAAATGGATACTTTCCTACAACTCCCACCTGACCATTCCAGTTGAATTCTTGTCCCAAATCAAATGGTTGTTCCATGAACTAAAATAACACAGAACAATTTAGCTTTACAGATGCATATTTTCTTGCTGTTTAGTTTTACTCTCTATTACTACTGCATTCTTTATCTTGTTAGATATTGTTTGAGGTCTTATTTTTGAATTAATGTTTGATTTTTGATCGGAAGGATATAAACTCACAAGTCTAACTGCAGTTTTGTTTGAGATCAAACTTCCTCATGCCCACCACTTTCTGGCCTTAACAATCATCTGTAACTACAGACTAGGTGTGTAGAGAGAAGCACATCTGGTGTAACATTTATGTAACTCCCCAGAAGTGCCTGTCTGACCCTGTATCTCTGATGTTTTGCCACCTGTATCTTGTAATTTTTCTGAGAGTGTATCCATTTTTCATCTTCTTACCATAAATAGATCTAGGCAGGAACCTACATAGCCCATGTACTCATGTAGAATACATGAATATTTATGACTTGTTACCCAAAAATAGCATGGACTGTATGAAAACTCTTTATTTCATTACCTGTTCCAAAATGGCCTTGAAGTTATAGAGTCTGACCAGACCCATGCTATACATTACAATCAGGATTCCATTAGAAACAGCAACATCTGTCACACTATTACCAAAAATCTGGAATAAAATGGAACAAAAAATATTCTATTACAGGAGAAGTAATTGAGAGAAAACAAAAATAAATTACATCATGTCCTCGATTTTGCAATCACTTTATTTTTTTTATTCTAACCAGTGATCACTGATCTGTGATCAGTGGTTAAGTTCAAGTTTTCTGTAACTTATCCGTTCTGCTAAGTTTCTTTAATCCATTGCACTGCAGTAACACCTGTTACATTAGTCATATTCTGCAAGCAGATTCATGCTCTAATCAATTCTCAGTATATCTTCGTATCATGCTACCCAGTTATTATCATACATGAATAGATTATATTATTCAGCATCCCACATTAGCAAAACTAGCAGCTTGATCTAAAGGTCCTGATTTCAGATCTTCTGTTCTTTCTTCATCCCCAGTGCAAAATACTAGTCTAATCACAACTCTGTGACTGTGTACAGCTGTACTAAAACTACATTATCCAGCTGTCACAGAGTACAGGGTTCTCTCTGAATCCAAATTAGACATATACAGAAGCTGACTTATCTTTTTTAATAATTATGCACTATTTATTTGTGCCACTGCTTAACACATCACTGAGCTAACCCCACAAACTAATTTTTAATATTTAATTAATACCAACATGTGAAGTTGATAGATTTTTTTTAATAGATATGCTTGAAAATGTAGTTTTTTAAATCTGACTCACTATGTGAAAAAGCAATTAAAGCAGTTAAAACAGGCTCAAAAACAATAAAAAAACTAAAGAAACCCAGAAACTGTAAGACACCTATATCTCAACACTTAACACAACACATTGATTTTGTGATCTGTTTGGTTCTGAACGATATATTCACTCCTGAGACTTTGCCTTTTATTTAGTTTTATGGCTCTTTCTCAATACATTTGTTAGCTTAGGTCTCAGTGTCTTTCAGACACAAACTCTAATAATCTTCCAATCCTAAAGTCTCCTTCCTATCCTTGAGACCTCAGCCACTCTGAACTCAGAATGTATTGTGGCATACCATCTCAGCAAAGCTGACACATGAGGTGCATTCTGCAGCCTTAAGCAGACTTAACCCAACTCCAACCTAACAGTTACATTCCACTGATCTGTGTCAGGTCTGGCACTGCCTTCACTGCTTGCATCTCCTGCTGGGTATATTCTCACATCCCAAATGCTGCCCCTTCCATTACACTTTTAACAATTTCTCTGATAAGTACTCAGTACAGACCCAGCTGAAGAAGTGCTCTTTCACATGTTTTGCCTACCATGACCATGATCGATCTGGCATGCCATTCCTACCCAGATTGAGAATGCCTTTGATACTAGTAACGTTTTTTCCAGTCCTAAATATTAATTTTGAACAGAACAATAACAGTACCCCCAAGCTTTCATGGGCCCAAATGAAAAAGTTTAAACCCCTGCCTTCACTTGCCAGGCCCAATTTCAATTACAGCCTCCACCCAACCTAGCACCAGCTAAAACTCCATCTTATAGCTCTGGACCCTAAAAGACACTGTACCTCCCAGAACCTAAAAGACATTGTTTCTATCTTTGTACTGTTTCATGTGTAAGTTGTATCAAGAGCTTCCTTGATTTAAAATAGAACAATAAAAATTACAATCTGGCTCAAAGTTTCTTCCTAAGCATATATACTTACTTATAGGTCAGAAACTGAACTCGGGTTGTTTGTTCTTGACTGATAAAGCAATACATATTTACTTCTGTCATTCAGTAACAGTGATAGTAAAAGTGTGAAACATTTGTAATTGCATATAGAATTCACAGACTATTACTAAGACTGGGTCAGAGGCACATCTGTCTTTAAGGAGGTGAAAACAAGTGTACAAACACTTTAGGGTTCCCTAATTCTTATGATTGCTCTAAGAAAAGGCTTAAGTGCTGCTGCATGTCAAAGAGTAATCTAGTAACAGAATCCATTTGTAACTTCTCTTCTGGTCATTAGAATTAAGAATATTTGCCCCAACGCCTCTATCAGACACAAGAACACTGCTGCTAATTAATGTTTCAATTGCTTTTACAAGCTGTCAGTATGACTTCTGAAATTCTGAATAAGTGTCTAAACTACAGCTGTCACAGAACTACATTACAGATTACATATTATTAGAGAAATTAACTTACCTTTTTGTTTATTTCCAGCATTCCAATGAATGAAAGAGGTAAAACTTGGAATACAGCAAGATAAAACAATACAGTCTGTTGGATTCCTGCCTGGGAAGGAACAATACTGAATACAGTTATTAAAGGTAGGACACCTTTATCTTCTACAATAATAACCGTGTATAATGTCCCCATCTTTGCGCTTGTACTTTTTTTTTGATCAATGTTGTAAAAATGAGTTTTTTAACACACTTACCTGCCGTGCTGCTGCAGGGAGCTTATTCTGAGCTGACTTTACAATCATTACCTCTTGAGGAGTATCCCAGCTCAGATACCTATTTGTGACAAGAAAGGCCTGTCTTAATCACTTAAAAACCATTTATCAATATATTATTTCACACAAAATATAATCAACTATAACTAAGCAGATGCTTGTGCCCAGGCAAACTTCAGTATTTGATTTAGAAGAGGTGCTCAAGATGTTTGCTGTTTGCAACAATGCAGAAATCCATGGAACTAGGAATGACATTTCATACAGGATTTTGAGAAAAATTTGGAAAGCATGAATATTCACTGTCGTCATTATTCTCTTTCTCTTCATAATCACCACTTTCTTATCCTCCAGCCTAAAGAAAATATTATTTTCTGAAAACCAAAAAAAAGAAGCAGTTTTCCAGAAGCAGTAACTGCACTGCTTTAAAAGAGAAATATAGCTACCCTATGGAGAAGAACCTTTGCAAATTAAAAACAGCTCAGACTTCGAACATATTATTTGTATGTTTGATCAGGTTTGTTTTTCATCTCTTAAAGTCCTCTCCTGGTATGTTGCCATTGCAATACTAAAGGCTGTAAAGTTGTCAGAGAAAAGCAAATAGTAGGCTAAGTTTTGTGGAACTTGATACCAAATTTGACCCCAGAATACTTAAGTAGATTAAATTCTTCTACAAGTAAGAGCATGCAGGAACAGTACTCCAGGTAATGTTCTAGATTAACAAGCATGTTGTCAGGCATAGGGTAGTACTAAAATAACACGATTCCCCTTCTCCTCTATAGTACTAATCACTGTTAATTATATTAGGCTGTCCTTCTCCACTATACTACTACTGACTGTTAATGATATAAAGCCTAGTTGTTGTTTAATACCTGAAGAATTTGCAACAGGAACCAGCAAGATACACTTTTTCCAGTACTTCTCCACTATCAGCAGAGAGACGTAGAAGCCAGTTCTGCACTGTCAAGACTATCAGGGATGCTTTATAATCTGATGGACTTGGTAGCATTTCCCCCTACATAAAAAAAAAGGCTATTAGAAAAAAGTTTGTATCAGGAGGATACAAAACATTTTGACACAGTCAGGAGAACATGAAAGTAAATAGACATTCCTCAAAAACTGAAGGAGGAAAGCTGCCTGCTAATCAGATCAGTATCTCTAAGCTCATGTCCATGCCAAATAATCACCTATGACATAAATAATCTGCTGTCACACTTTTTGCAAGACAGTTACCTTTTCTAGAAAAGGCACCCTTTAAAAAATCTTTGTCCTGCAAAAATTAACTGCTTATTGATCTAATTTATATCAATCTTGAAGAGAAAATAGTTTAAGTATTTCAAAATAAGACATTCAGTGGTAACTCAACAGTAACTGCTACAAACGGTATTTACACTGCTTTAATTTTAGGCACCTCAAGGATAGGGCTAATATTTCTAAGCTCTGTGGACACTGGGTGAAGGAGAGAAATTATGTAATTATCAGGTAGAAACAGTAGAAGAGTTTTTGGGCAAGGTTGCTTCAATGGGCCTCCAGTGTATCTGCTTTTTGGTTTTTTTAATGTCAACAGATCTGAAGAAAACTAAAACTCCCAGCTACTGTCCTTGCCATTTAAAAAGTAAAGAAAAATATAAGTAGAATTTATTTTGTAAGGAATTAAGAATAAAAGCACTGGTTTCAAAATCTTCCATGAAAGCTTACGATAAAAGCATTTGAATGCACTATTGAGAAATTCAGAGAAGTATACCTCTAAATGTTCAGGTAATATAAATAAGGCACATGTTGCAAACCTTTAATGACCTAACTCCATAAAAACATTGAGAAAACAGTTTGGAAATAAAAAGCACTCCATTCTAAATGTTTCGTCAAAATATATTAATTTAGTATTTAGCACAAAAATGTTCTAGTAAAAAGTAATCTTACCAGTGGGCATTCCAATAATAAAGCATCTTCTATTTTTTCAGACTTGGCACATTTTGACTTTTGATAAATTAGTCTTGGCTGTTGTGCAATGCTAGAGGAAAATGATTGCTAATCATTAGTCTGTTTTATAGACCACTTTATATCAAAAGTCATTTCATACAGTTTTATAAATCCCACCTTCTCCTTAGCAGGTCAGAAATCCAAACATCTTATTTTTACTTTGTAAATACACCTGAAATTACTCTGAAAATAAGGCCTAATAAACAATAGTTAATATAATGTAATATTTAAAAGCTAACCTCTAAATCTTTTGGTCTGGTTGCTTTTTTTTGTTTTGAGTTTTGGGTTTACTTTTAGTTTTGGTTTGGTTTTTTTTAAGTAACAAACTTAATAGCAATGTTCTTGCTCTACTGATATACATTAAGAAGAAAGCATATTTCAAAAACTAACGATCATCTTGGAACCTTCCCCTGAGGTTCTTCCACTGCTGCCTTTTATAACAAAGGCGTGGCATCATGTTCAGATATTTTAAAAAAAACCTCTACTAATTAAAATTGATGCCGTTTGGGTTTTGCCTTTTCTCCTTTTATATATTCTCTGTATTCTTCACACATACATTTGTAACTCTGTCACCTATTGTAATAGTAGCTAGTTTTCCCAGTACTTTTCCATGGCCTTTCCCTAGGCAGAAAGACAAAACAATTCCAGAGCTCCAAGCCCTGGGGGGTACAAGGCTCCAGTGCTATCTTGGCTCTACCTGGGAAAGGAGGCTGAGAACAACTCCTGGAGATACATTCTCATGGACAAAGTACACCTAGTGCTGAAGGGGGGACTCCAAAGAAGGGGCTTGACCTGTGGGGGGAACTACATGACCACTTGTCCTCCTAATTGGTGCTTTTTATCAATTATGCTAATTTCCTAAAACCTATAAATGTGTACTCATCCCTGTAGGGGTGGGCTTTTGTGGATATCTTTCCATAACTGCCTCTCAAGGCCTTCATTAAAGATCCCATTTTATATTACTGCCTTACTAAAATTATCTTGAGTTTCATTTCCAGGTTGGGAAAAAGGCAACAAAATAAAAGCTTTGTACTGTGCGCAGTTTTGCCCTCTGGGAGAGGATGAGACAAAGAAAAACCTGAAAGATGTTAGACAGGTTAACCCAGTACTGAAAACATTCAGACAATGTAGGAATAAAAGCAGATTTAGATCTCAGCTGTGGGTGATAGATTAACTTCATTGACTCTTAGTGGTTCACCCTGACAGAGTAGTTTGTCTTTTATGTACCATATGACACTATCTCAAAACTGCTCTGTTCCCAACTTCCTCAGCAATGCAGTTCTCCAAGTTCATGCTACTTCCCTCACAGTAGGGACAGGCAAGGACAAGGGCTGGTGCACACAGATTTCCTGTCCTCTACCCTACCATGGGCTGCCTCCTAACCTGTGTCTCTGCAACTGATCATGGAACAGGAGAATATATTAGATCAGAGAATTGATCTACAAAATACATCTGCAAAAACTAGCACATACTGCAGGCTTCGTGTACTTTTACCTGAAGAATAATTTACTTATTTTATACAGAATTCACATAGTACCAAGCTTGTTACATAGACTGATTTTGTGACACACTCTTTAGCACAGTGCTAGTTGCCAGACTACACAGAACTACAGTTCATTTGGCTTTTTAGTGCAAGACTAGAAAATTGTGTTAATCTTCTATTGCGGCTCTGAAAGCTGAGGTTATACTGCACCAGAAAGATCAGGCTTTCTTTTACCAACGTAGGTGTCAAATTAAGATACAACAGCATCTAAATGTAATTCAAAGACTGTAAACCAAAGATTTATCATCTGCTTAATTTTTGTTCCCAAGTAAACTCCATTTTATTCACAGCTATTTGTATGAGTAAAGTTAGCAATATAACAAAGAATCAGTCTCAGATGTGTAAGTCAGTACCTCATAATTGTAAATTTATTACCTGGTAATACAGCATTGGTAATTGTCCATGTAAATTCTTCCTCTTTCATATGCAATAGGAGATGCAGAATGAGTTGTCCAAACATTCTTGAATTTAGTGCTTTCCTGAAACACAATAGTTTTAACAGTGATGGCTGTTTGTAACAAACTTTGCCTCTGAAATTATGTTATTTGGTTCCTGCAACTTAATAACTGACATTAATTAAAACTTTACTGCTGAATACACAAGAAAGAATCTTATTTGGTTTTTATAAATAAAATTAACAGACCTTTTATAAGAAAATTTTATCTTTTTTGAAGACCAGATTAAAATATTTTTAATTAGCTATTATGGACAGCAGGGGTAAGGAATATTCTGTCAATAACTTGCCTGTATAAAAACTGGCAACTAAACTTCTATGGTGACTTTTGAAATCAAAGACTAAACTCCCCAGAGTATAAATATGCAGAGAATTCTTTTGTATGTAATTAATTTGATTTATTGAACACTTAATTCCATTCTGCTGGTGGTGTTTGGTGTGAAAGATAGAAAAATGTATTTACCATTATTTGCTATAAGCACCCGAAACGTTAATGAAATAAACTGCTCACATTAAAGTTTCTAGCATGCATTTCAGATCTCAGGAGCTCTATACCATTAACAAAGGCTCCAGTCGTAGAAAAAAGAAGTCTAAGTCAGATGTACTTATTTTTATTTCAGTAAAGATTACATGCCTATTGATCCAGTTACATAAGCAGACACTTCAGCTGACTTCCAATGAATGTATTTTCAATATAATTGCCAATTCACTTCCATATTCTTTTCTAATGTATTTCTGTATGGAAGCAGTAATTGTTTTGACTAAAAAAAAAAGAGTTCACTTCGGTTTGTAATTGGTTTAATTCCTATTTTTTCTGTAACATCAGTTTAACTGAGAACTGGGGTTAGGTTTACCTGAAAATCTCTACCGATTATCTTATTATGAGAACTCCTTTCAAGTTCAACACGAAGCACTAGTAATTTAAGATTAGTATTAAATATGAAGCCATCTTAGGGAAATAGGTGATGTTAAATCCCATAAAAGCTTATTTCTAACACAATTATTAGCTACACAAGAGCCACAATCCTCTCTACATTTCTAGATCTGAGCCTTGTGAAACAAATTTAACCATTACTCTCTTCATCAAAAACTGCACCTTTTTTCTCCCCAAACTTGTTCTCCAGCCTGACCGGGGACCTCTGGAACACTTGGGCTGAGGACTGACACTCAGCCCCCTCGGCTGAAAGCCCGAACCCGCGGGGCTGCAGCCAGCGCCGAAACGCATCCAACTACCTGACACATGATCCTTCTGAGGAGTCCCAGGTTCTTCCTGTGGGCGACACCAGCATCTCTGGCGTAGAAGCCGTGGGCCCTGCGGGTGAGGAGGCGGCACACGTTGTGCACGCCGCACGCCCGGAGGGCGGCCCTGCCCCCGCCGCGGGCCGCCTGCGGGCATATTCTCGGCCCGCGGGGCGGGATCGCCTTTCTCCCCCGCTCCAGGCTCGCTCTCGGCAGGGCGTGCAGCCTTGCAGGGCCAGGCCCGCGCCGGGTTTATCTCAAACCCCCGCCCTGCCCGGCGAGAGGTGAAGCGAAGCGGGAAAAGGCCTGAACGGCCCCTTGCTCCTTGACTCTCGAGTGAGGCAAACCGAGGCCTTCCGACAGTACTCCGCGGCCCGCGCTTCCCCGGCCGCCGCAGCTCCGGTTTCCGCAGACGCCGGGCGGGGATAGCCCTGCGCCGCCTCCCCCGCGGCCCGCCGGGTACTGTAGTTTTTCCGCGAGCGGAATCGCGCGGCACGCCCGACTTCACCTCCCGCCGCGCCCCGCGGAGCGCCGCCGCCGCTCCTGGGCGGGCCGGGCCGGCTGAGGCGGCCGCGTGGTGCCCGGGGTAGAGGCGAAGCGGGGTCACCCGCCCGTACGGGAGCGCTGCGGCGTTGGCGCTGATAAGGCACCGCTCCGATGACCGGGCAGGAGCAGGCGCTGCGCAGGCCTTGGTGAGAATCGTCGGCAGCGGCCGCCGGCCGGTACCGGGGAGCCGCCCGCGCACCAGGAGCTCTGCCCCGGCCGGGCTCCCCGCCAATCCTGGGCTGAAGGATGCGGGCGCTCGACGTGCGGAGCGTGCAGATTGGAAGCATTTTCCCCGTTGTTTTTTCAAATAAAGGCAGGGAAGTTTTGTTAGTGGTAGCTAGTTAAGGAAGTGGGAACTGGTATCTTCTTTCTTTTAAAATGTTCCTGCTGTAGAGCTCAGGAACATTTGGGGTTGGGCGCGGGGCATTCCCGGGGGTGAAGGCCCGTCCTGGCATCTGTGAGCCTTTGGGCACCGGCCGCGAGCCTTTTTGGGTACGGCGGTGTGGAATTGAGTGTACCCGGACCTGGGGGGAAGGTTAAAGGATTTGTTGAAACCCGTTTAAAACTCCAAGGTCTACAGAAACTTCTTAAGATGTATGACACTTCATTTTTGCATTTTTAGAGCTACATCCCAAATGTTGTCGCGGTCATCAATCGCTACTTGCCGGCAAAGCACCTGAAGTCTCTGGACAGACTCGTTTCTCTTCCTCGCCAGAGGCCGAACGCCCAAATGGGGTAATCAAAAGTTGCTGACCTTTTTGTGTGCCCATATCTGTTCTTCAGGATCTGAGTGGAACCTTGAATCTTCACTGATACTGAAGGAAAGAGAGAGCCTTTTAAATTTCTGGTGCTTTGCAGTTATTGCTTGAAGGGAGCTAAACACAAACACAATGGTTGCAGTTGCTCTTCAAAGAGCTGATTAGGGCAGTAAATGGAGCATACTGTCTGGTGGATTTCCAACATCCCCAGCGACTTCAGAGCTGGCAAGGCAGGTTGTAGCTCATCAAAGTACACGTGGACAACCAGAGTCCTGCAAGAATGCAAATGGATGACGTTCTTGAATATAAACTGTAGACAGTAGTAAAATTCGTGCTGCTCTATCCCAATTCTCATCACCTTTAATTAAAAAAACACATAGTTTGTGTTGAGACAAATCGTCTTTTGTTAGACAATACATTTAAATATTCAGTGTTTTGTGGGTAATATGTTTAAAATAGTTTAAGTGATTCCATTTGGAGGTTTAGATGTATCTTCACTGTGCAAGTATGTTTATACATACACATAAAGTCTCAATAGCTCTTTTTTTTTTTTCACTTTTTCCTCCTTCCTGTGTAAGTAGCAGCCAGCAGAGGGTGTGCAGGGTAATGAGGAACCCTTCTTTGATTATTCAAGTAAATTTTTCCAGTAAATCCGCAGGATTTATCTCCCCTTCTCTCTCAGTGCATAAACGATTTCCTCTTTGCTGGACTATTTTTAACAGGCTACTTCACTTGTGGAAGAGCAGGCACTTATCACTCAGCACATGTATATGTGATTAAAATCATACCTGGTGGGGCAGGTTTGTTTGGTTTTGTCTGCTTTGCTTTTTGACAAATTTTAACTTGGTTGTCTCTGTAGGAATCAGAATAAATCCAAATAATTTTTCTTTTGTTTTTCTTTTCCCCTGGGAGACACTACTCTGCAGCAGTTATACTGAAGCTGCTGCATCGTTCCTGGTGCATGAGAAAGAAGAACAGTTGAAATTTTTAGATCTGCTGAGTTTGAGAAGTTGTGAAATACCCTGTTTCAAATGTGCATAATTTTTTGGAAGTATATAATTGAAAACCTAATTATGAAGCCCCAGGAGAGCATGATTAGTCACTTGGTCAAATAGAATAGGATTAAGCTCTCAGCTAATGTATTAGTCTGGTTGACAGTAAAGTCACCCCTACCCCCATTAATATTAAGAAATATTAATATGAATGTATTTTAAAATAACCACTGGTAATTCATAGTTATACTTTCTGTGTTACCGTCATCTTGAATTTTTTTTTTTTTTGCTTTCTGTCCCCGATTGCCACTTGCATCTGTTTTGTGTAAGGTGTTTTGAGTTTTGGTAGTGTTTGATGGTGGTAATACAGATTAGCAAGGCTTTACAGAAGAGCATTGGGGATTAATGGTCAAATGTTGTCTAGATAAGCTTCTAGGTATCAAGCAGAAGTAATTGTATGAAGTTAATTGTTTCCAGAATACTCTTCTGTCTAGGAATGTAACAAAAGCTGCACATACAGTTCCTAATAAAGGTTATTTTTGTCTTTATAACAGAGACTCTACAAGTAGGCTTAGTGATTGGAGATGGAAGAAGTTGTTAGATTTGTAGTTGGAGATCAGCCAAAGATTTGTAGTTGGAGATCAGCCAAATGTCAAAATATTTTCATCCAATAAAGTTCATCAAATTAGGTTCTTGGACAAAAGTAACAAGTTATTTCTGTTCTTTATATTGTTTTTTTTTCCCCTGCCATCTTTCTCAGAATTGATACTTTTAAAGAATTTTACTCATCAGTTACAAGTGGTTTACATATATTTTGGGGTGTAATTCACTGTTAAAAAATCTTAGAGCAGTTCTTTTCTCCTATATCTAATTTTTCTTCTATGGGTGTGACTGCTCAGGGTTTTAATGACAACATCAATTAACTTAATGCCAACTTCAAGTCTGGCTAGCAGTTGATGTGTGTACATTCTTCTGCATGTTCACCTGCCAAAAGCTGTACTAAAGATGCTGTGTTTGCTTGTTTGAGGAGGGAAGGAGTTTTAAGGCTGTTTCTTAAAATTTCTCAATTAAACTGAGGACCTGATCTGTACTTGTAACAAAAATGTAAAGCCTAAAAGGCAGTGCTCCATAGGGAAACAAAGACTTCTGTGTTGCTCTTCAACATGGTTATCAAGTGCATTATTTCTTGAAGGTTTTTTTTCTGAAAAATAGTTATGCTGCTACAAACCTTAGTAATTTTTAAGGTAATTCAGTTTTATGTTAATTTCCTTAAGGATGAAAGTTGAATTGTTTTGATTAATAATCAAACTTAAAGTATTCCTGACTGTGACTGTGAACAGGGAAAGAACTAATTGTTTCAGGCAACATTTCGTGCTGTCATAACTTCAGGGTATGATCATCTTACCTGATAACAAGAAAGGGTGTTTGCCTGTTTCATTAACAAGCTTCAGTTAAACAGTCGAGCAATGACTCCCTTCAAAAAATGCAATTTAGGCTTACAAGTGATTTAATGCATTTTGAGCTTTCAGTAGCCATGTTGCCCACTAATTTAATGACCTGTGGATGACTTCTAACTCTCAGGGATGTATATGCATGTCTCGAGGGAGTTCATTCACATTTAACATTGATTGCAACAGGAAACTTCCTCACCTACCCCGCTTGCCTTACATTTTCAGAATTTATCTGCTAAAATTGTTCAATTGTCACTCAAAGGCTCACTTTTTCATAGAAGGGCTTGCATATCTGGATTTTACTGATGTAAGATCATCTTAGTCATCTGACTATAGTTCCCATCTGTGCATCTTTTCATGTTCTCATTGAGATATTTAGAAAGCCAAGAAAAACTATGTGACTAGCCTAGCAGCTGAATCATTATATTTTATGGTGAATATCATTGCTGGCACAGGAAGTGCAAGATACTAACTCAGGTTTTTTCAAATTGATTGAGGAAGGAAGGGGATTTGTAAACAGTTTGCAATGTAATAATGGAATCTTTATCTAAGCATTTCTATAATAATAATTTTGGATTGTGGTTTGGGGTTTTGGAAGACTTTCTATTTGTTTTTATTTTCAAGAATTTTATTTTTCATTCCCTTTATGTAAATTACACATTTTGCAGAAATTGTCATGATATCTGAATTTTCATGTATCATAATTATTATTTCATTATATCCCATATATGTTAATAATTATGGATTATGTTATGAAAACTGCATACATATTTTCAAATAAAAAACATTAACAACTATAAATTGGAATTGTTTTAGTTGCTGAGCTGCATTTAAAAAACCAAAACCACAATAAACTCATTAACATTAGAAGAAGTTTTGATTTTTTTAATAGGCCTAAATGTTACATTTTCACTGTATGGCAATGCTTCCATGTCCTGGTAACACTGCAGTCTCAGCAGCCAAAATTAACAGGGGTTTTATTTGGCATTGTCAACCATTAGGCAAACTCCATTTTATTTAAACTTTGACAAATAAAAAGAAATCTTAATCTTTTTTCCTTTTTTTTCTGTAGGCTTAAAATGAATAAACAATGCCCTTTTTAAAGCATGACTCATTCAAAAGTACACGTTAAATGAGGAATTGTTCATTTAATTGAAGTGATTCCTTTGCCAGTCTTTGTATTGATGTGTACAGATTAATAATTTTCAATTCACAGTACAAGACTTGTAATCAAATCCTACTATTTTCCTCGAGATAAAAATCTTTGTTTTGCAACCAATTTGCACAGAATGTTTTCTAGTAGTGTATTGTGCCTGTTCTTTTGTAACTATGTTTTGGATTTCCAGTGCATTAAATTTGTATGTGTGTTTTTTATGGAAGCAGCACTGCAGAAAAAGAAGATAAAAAAGGCAGGAAAAAGTAGGACTTAAAATAATTTTAAGGAAAAAAGAACAAAAGCCCATCAGGGTAAAAGTAGTAGGAGGGGAATTTCATTTTACTTGTCTCGTAGAAAGCCTACATTAACAAGAATAGGCAAAAAACCCCACCAAAAATGGTAATATTAGCTACACACACTTGTTCTCTTTCATTATTGATCCTTTATGAAGATATTCCAAATAGAGTAAAATATAGCAATATAAGATAAAATTATAAATGTAATAGAAAAATCGGAATCACTTTATAATTTCCATTGATAGAAATTAAACATGTATAACAATTACAAAAATTCAAAGGCAGCATCAAACAGGAATCAGGAGAGTACATGGCAGAAATGTTGGAAAGCTTTATGTGTATTATGTTACACTTAAAAAGAGATACTTAATTTCCTATTTAAAAGCATAAAACCATAGTGAAATCTTTTGAAGAAAATGAGTGAGGTGAAAAATGTCAGTTTTTCAGAAGAAATAGTTTCTTTGCTGGTCATTTCTTGCTTGCATTTGTAAAGGTACAATATTAGTCTAGGGTTATTGTTTTACTGTATATTTCTTTTCCTTCTCCTTCCTGATAGGACTTTGAAATTATACCAGATAATTTATCTTTTGACTGGTTTCAATCCAGTAGCCTACTTTGGGATTATTTAGGCTTTCAGCACACCAAAGGGATGTTGCCATTTTCTAAAAAGCATTCGAATTGATATCTTAGTAAATGATTTTTAGTAAATGTGATACCCGTTCTTGGTTATTTGGCTGGTCTCTCATGTAAGTGGCATAAACAGTTGGGTTACTGCAAAACTGTAATTTGAGTTAAATGTGTTTTCAGGTCTCTCAACACAACAAACCTCATTACAAGGCTTTCTGCTTTATGTCTGAGGAAAAACAAGATGCAACACAGGCACCAAAGTAATAGACGACCAACAGTTCCACTGGGATCACGGATTTTAACTGATCCTTCTAAGGTCTTTGAGCATAACATGTGGTGAGATGTTTCTTCAAGGATGATTTTCATATAATTTTGTGTACTGTTTACTCTGATGAATAATGGTGTGGGTGTATAAAACAAGGTGCTGCCAGAACAGACAAGTGCAGGTAGCACTAGAGGAAACCTGAGACTGTCACAAGTCTGACAGTTACGACCTCTCAGTGACTTGTGTTAAAAGCTGCCAAGCAAATAGTCAAGAAGTCAAAGGCAAAATATTATTATGGATCAGTAATCAATTAGGAGACAGAGGATGTAGAGATAAGATAGTCCATGCTATTTAAAATGGCAGAAAGTTTCTAGGTACAGTAACATTGCATACTGGACTAGCACCCGAGTCTAAAATTGACACCATTTTGAAAGGAACATGTGAATTACTCATCTTCTAAAGATGTACTGAAGATGTTACAGATAATTCAGCAGAAATTTTCAGGCACTGTGCAATTATCAAAAAAAGTAAATTGAATCTTAACATAAATAAACAATGTAATAGCAGAGAAGACATCAATATGTAAATGTTGACAAGAATAAGAATTGCCCTGATTTACAGCATCTCCATCTCTAAAAGGTACTTTTGTGATTAATGTGTGCTAAGAAAAGAGCGAGACTGCAAGTCAAGACAGTGGGAAAAATGAGACTAAAAGCCTAAGATTTCTGATTGTGGAATGGAGATGAACACAAATCAGTAAGTGATACAGAAGTGTTAGAAGGATAGAAGATTATCTAAATCTATTTAGAAAGTAGAATAACTGGGCTCCCAAATATCTGCCTAAGATATTTGGGAGACCAGTAATTTCTATTCTCAAAGTTCATCATACCCAAGGAATGTTAAACCAAAGGAATATTTGTTGAGAAGTGGGAAATTTAGAAGCTATACAAAAAATTACTTCTTACAAAATTTTAATGTATTTTTGAATTCTGTTACCATTTTTCAGAGCAAAGGTTTAGCAAAATTAGGAAAAGGGACTGGATGTGGCTAACAATAACCAATGGGTAATATAACATAGGAGTAACGTGACACATTTCAGGACTTCAGCTGACTTCATAGAAGTAATCTGAAATTCTTCTACTTTTCTCAGAGGTGTTCTCTGCTGTTAGCTGTCAGAGAAGTTACTGGACTAGCTTTTAACTTACCAGGGTTTTTAAAATATTTTTTTATAACCCATTTTATCATTTCACTTTGCTTTTTAATTGAAATAATTTCAAAAGATTCTCTGTATCAATATTCTGACAAATAAAAAGTCTTAAGAAAATCATACAGATTTTCTTCTTATTAATAAACTAGTATCTTCATTATTCTTTTTAGTGTTTAAATTCAGGCTTAACTCATTAGTTAAGATACACAACTAGGTTTGTCACCTGTTAGTTCTAGACTAGATGTCCCCAAGCTGTGGTCCTTAACACTTACCACTTTCAGACTAAATTTGGAGTTGGCTATAGTTCCTTGGTCAAGGAAGTGGAAGCTGTCTGATTATTGTGTTAAGAGTGTAAAGTCTCTGTGTTTCATAAATCTATATGCAGTGTAGTTCTTAAGCATCTTCCAGGCTTAGTGCTTCCTGCTAGATGGACGAATCCTTTACATGTGTAAATACTGATTGAAATGTAGGCTATATAATGAGGAGAGGAAAAGATTTTAAGCAAAGGGCCACCCTTTTTCTGTAAAATTGGTTTTGGATGAAACTTTGTTTGTTTGTTTGTTTGTTTGTTTGTTTGTTTTACAGTTTCCTTCCAAAAAATTGATAATGTGTAACTTCAGTTTTACCTGATACCCTTTGGTGACAGTCTAACACAGAGTTATCAAACTTTGATGCAGGTGGTTGGGATGGATTGTGAAGATGGAAGTGAGAAAACAGGACTGTTCAGAAAGTGAATCTGCAGATGAATCTGTGTAGCTCAGATAGGAAAACAGGTGAAATTGAATTGAAGCAGAGGTGCATGGAAGTTGTGATGGTCTTGATAAATCAAGAACCTGGCTACGATGTGGGGTAGGTTATTGTTTCTGAAGCTCCTTGCATGGGCAGGGTTCTCACTAGGAAGATAAGGAGAATTAGGATGAGTGGTGGTAGTGCTAAATAGATTACACAGGGTGAGCATAAGACATTAGTCTTCTCTAACATCGGTGTATGATGTCCTTTTGTTTTCCACTCATCATCTTTGTTAGTTCATAAAGTAGCATTCTTTTTGTGTGAATTGGCAGAGAGCCAAGAGCTTCTACCATTGCTCCTAGAAATACTAAATAAATTAAATTTGGGAACTAATGCTTTAGATGTTTATTGTGGGGCTTTTCTGTTGTTTTGAGAGAGAAGTAATGAATGATGCTAAACAGTGGAGCAAAATATGCCTGCTTCTATTCAGGTCAGTAATTGAACCAGTTTTCACTGGGATAATTAGAGATAATTAAACTCTAAGTTAGGAAGCAAGTTAGTGGAAAAGGACTAAGTTGAATAGGCTGAACTGAAAGCAGCATTGTTTGATTTCATATCAGGCCTACTCATATTAAGAGTTCCTGGTGTGGTTAAAATGGATAGCTTGCTTTGCTGCTCTCAGTGTTCAGCTTAAAACACTTCTGTATTTAAACACTTCTGTGCTTAGAATTCTTGTGTGTCCTGTATTCCTACCAGCTTGTATTGCTGAAGGAGCTGCCTCATTTGAAGTATCCATACTATGTAAACAATTTGTGTAAGAACTAGGCAATGTCCTCTTTTTTGTAGATTTTGATCAAGAAGTGCTGCAGCAGTATTATTTGGGATCTACCATATAGATCCCAAATATAGATATTTGGGATATAGATCCCAAATATAATATAGAAATTTCTACAAAAGCACCAGAAGGAGCTTTATGAATTTCCAAGGAGGGAAAAAAAGGAAAAAAAAGGCTATTAATGAAGATGGAGGGCTTCAGGCTCCTTTAGTATTGTGTGTAGAGCCCCTAAGGGCTCTGACAGACACACAGTGATGGATTAAAATTGATCAGCTAAAGATTACAGCACAGCAAGTCATCTGTCAGAAGGGCTGACTGTGTATTATTGCCATCTGATTAGTCCTTGGTTTCAGCTTGCTGGAATAGACAAGGTCAAAACTGGTGATAGCAGTGAGGGAAGAAAGTCTTTCCAAGAGGATGTCTGCCTGGTAATGCTTTGGTCATTCAGATTTATTCTACTGCAGCATGTCTGTGAGAGCCATGACACTGCACAGGAACATCTGGTATATGAACAAATACAGGAAGGGGAGAGGCAACCTGCTGGGGACAATAATGAGAAATATTTCAGTAGAGAGGCGGAAATCAAGTCTGAGGCAAGCAGACAAATACATACCAATTAGTCTCCCACAATTAACCAAAGAGGAACAGTGAAGGTCTAAGAGTTAAATTACCTATATGTCACCAAGTACGGAAAAGGAAGATGCTCATTAGCTTTTAGAGACAATCAACTCTTTTCAAGTTGGCACCTTCTTCCTTTTCCCATAGTAACCAATGGAATTTTAGTCATGGGTTTTCAGTTAGCTGATTTCAGTAGGATTAGGATCTAATAGATTACTTGAATTAAATTATCTAATTAAATATGTTCAGACTGGACAATTTGGAGGGACAGCTGATGGGCTTTTGAAAACGTCGTGCAGCACACTTTTGGGCACTCCCCATTGTGGTCTGATCCAAACCAGAATCTGCAGGGAAGGCAGTTTAGTCATCAGGGTCAGATCTGGGCTTGGTTCTGTGACCATGGATTAACATAACATTTAGGTAACCACTTTACACAAGTATAGATGGCATAGACTTTGGAAACATTGCAGCACTGCTTGACTTTTCTTACAAATGTCTCATTCTGTTTTTTAAAAAATGTAATCTATCTCTATTCCTCAGAAAAGTAGAATCCTGTTCATTGGTTCCACCTGTTCCAGTTGAATAAGTAGATTATGCTCCCTGTTTCAGAACAGCTGATTTCTTTGCTAGTCCTTAGTTCCTCATCATAAACACTATTAATGTGAGGTGTTTCTTGCATTAGGGTGTTTGTTGGTAGGTCTATTACTGTATTCAGCTAAATACAGTTCTAATGGGATACTCTCCTGTAAACACACTCAATTTGCAAGATATATATAATCCTGTAATTAATAAAAGAAATACGTTCTACTTCATTCTCTTTGCAGTTGGGACATGTTTCTTAATCACTTCACTTCTACCTAATCAGTAATTAATTTTTATCTATCATACACTGAAACTTAGGTTTTAATTGTCAGTCTCCTCGTGGTCATTTTGCTTGCACTCAAAAAATTAAAAAAAAATGAGACAGTGTAGCTAATTCATGACTGTTTTTCCTGGGAAAAAATATTATTAAAAACCCTATTGAAAAGCTGTTTCTTCGACTGCCTTCTGCAGGGACCACATGCAATGGTCACGAGAAGAAGAGGAGAATGCCAAGAAAAAAGCAACAGAGAATTCTCTTGTAAAAGTTCAATCAGAAGACCAAGGTAACAAATTTCAAATGGTATAAAATTTTTTTCATGCTCTTTATTAAAACATTTTAAGATGCTGTAGAATTCAGGAACAGCCTTTTTATTTCTACATTCTTTTGTCTAAAATTTTAAATTTGTTTTTTTGGTTTTTTTCCCTTTGTTGCTTCAAAAGATCTCACAGTGTGTTTTTCCTAACAATACAGTCACTTATTTGAACAATTTTGCAATTAGGGTGGCAGTAGACTCTATGTAAAACAAGTGCATCAGTATGGTGCAGTTGTTCTGGCCTGTTTTGCAGTCCTCCAGAGTACAGCTCCTACTACACAAGGCTTTTACAGAATCAAAGGGAATGAATTTGCAATCAGCTAGAGGGCTGGGGATGAAGATTCCCATGTACAAGATTCAAATGCTTTTCAGTGATTTGTGAACTATTTAGAGAGCTTGTGTTTGTACATTGCACCGTATTTCGGTTAAATGCCATGAAAGTTGCAGTGGTCCCAGCTGGTCCCAGCTTGCTGCCTTTGCCAGGCTGAGCTGGAGTGCTTCAGGAATCAATGTGTTCACTTTGTGTGGAAGGTGTTCCAATACATCCTGCACAGTCTGCTCTGTAAAGGATTAAGGAGTTTTGTGCCTGTCTTCAGAAGGGAAATTTAATGTATTCTGGATTTCTGAAGAGTGATAGCTCTAGTTTCAAACTGGGAAACTAAACCATAGAGTAAACTCAAGGGTAGTTATGAATGCTAAAGCTGGAATATCAACTTGATAGTAGCATAGGAGACTGGATTCTTCATTTGTTGTTCTGTTACAAAGATATTCTGAAAGCAGTTACTTGGATATAACTGTGCCTCAGTTAATTTAGCATGTCATGAATCTGTCAGATAGTGTCATTATGATCCTGTGCCTTGCTGTAACTAAGGCACATGTTGGAGTTTATTTGAATTACCTGAGAATGTGCCTTGCATTATGTGCCCTTCATCACCTTGAATACTCTGAGATTGTCAGCCTGCCTTTTTCTGTTACCTCTCACATTCTTTATCTACATCCAGGAGTACAATGTTTGTTTTTCAAAAATTACATCTAATATCTTAACTTGATTTGTATAAAAAGCTGAAAAAGAGATCATAATTGAAAAGTAAGCTGTGTGACTGTGTGCTTATGGCACCTTGCATTCTTCATCTACAATCAATTAGAAGTTAGTTTGTGCTGGTGAGAAATTGAATAATCAGGCATTTGTCTATTGCCATGAAACACAAGAATCCAAGGACATTTCCTATGAATGCCCCTCTGTTTAGAACTTCAATAGGTGAGCATTGCTGATAGTGCTCCTTCAGAAAGCTTCAGCTTCATTCTGTAAATGGAAGTACATTTTGGCCTATTTGTGTAAACAATGAACTAGACCAAAGCTAATGAGCAGGTTATTTTGGGGCCTTGAAAACTACAGTAAAGGGAAAAAAGACAGATTTAAACAATACTATTATATTACTAAAATAGAAGAGCTCTGGTGAGCCTTTTTAAAGCAAGAGAAGTGAAACTGAATGAACTGCTGATACTACCTTTAGGAATTTGATTTACTTATTAGCACCTGCAGTTTCTTCTCAGGCATGCTTGCTAGCAGTGGAGATCCTGTTTTGGAGATTGACAAAGTAAAGGATTTTTTTTGGCGTTTTTTTTTGGTTGTTGTTGGATGGTGGGTGTTTTTTTGGTTTTTTTTTTTTTTTTTTTGATTTTTTGAGGGGGTTTTGATTTTTTTGGGGGGTTTTTTTGTTTGGTTTAGGTTTTTTGGGTTTTTTTCTTGGAAGTTTATTTGTTTTTTAGTTATGTAATTTTTACATACTTTGGAATATTTTGTGGGTAGGCTAATTAAATACACAAAATAAACTAAATATTTGATAATACTGCATGCATGCTACTACACAGAGATGCAGGAATGACCAGTGCAACAATGCAAAGTAAAGTGCCCCTTCACTTGAACCCACGTCATTCCATGCTAATACAGTTTGAAAGGCTGACTTTAGCTATTTCTTTCTGAAATCTGGGAAACTTGATGTGAATTTAAGTACAAGGGTTCTGAGCAGACTTGTTGGAAAATGGTGACTATAGCAAATAATTAAAGAATCTTTTGACTAGAAGGGTTTTGGTTTTTATATTGAAGCTAAGCAATCTATAAATGTGCAAATTAAACTATTGAAATCTGATATATATATGACCTCAATCAACTTTGAACTTTTAATATAAAACAGGCCTGTACAATTACAATTACATGGCTGGGTCTTGCCCTTTAATAATACAACTGGATGTATTAAATGTTAATTTTAAAATTATGCAGATTCCTAGGACAAGGCATTCTGCCACCTCCTTACCACTTCCCACTGCCTGTCTGTGCCTCTAATGATAATTCTCAGCCTTGTTTATATCTGCAAAGCTGTAGCAATTGAGGAAATAATATGTTAAGATTGAAAGAGAGTAGTAGAAGTGCACTGTACATTTACTCGGTACATTTATATTAAAAGAACTAATGTGTTGGTGTGAGTGAGAACAAAATAAGAAAGGCAACACATTATATGAGGTACACTTTTGCAGCAAGAGATGTCAGAGGTAGCAAGATAGTTCTGCAAATGCTTTGGAAATAAGGGGGAAAAAACAAGAAAAAAGATTTTGTTTGGTGCTTAGGAGGGATAAGGAAGGGAAAACCATCAACAAAAGAGACATTGAAAAGCTGTAATTCTTATCTTTTTATCAGCCTTCCTTTGAAAGGGTTAGCTAGCTTCAGTCCAGTGGCTAGCACAATTAGTGCTAGGGAGAAGAAGAAAAAATTTTGTTCTTGAACTGAGAAAGAACAGGTTACAAAGTACATTCATAGAGTACATGGATGAGTGGAAAAGCAAAAAAGAGAATATTTGCTTTTTTAAAAAGGAGGTGGGAAAAAAAGAAGAGTCAGGTTATGAGTTTCAGTTCCTGGAAAAATACTGGATGAGTACATCCAGAGCTTGCAGACGTTGGGTTCAGAAGAACAAAGGAGATGAATACTGGCCAACAAATATTTTTTCAAGAATAAATAATGTAAAATCAAGCTAGTTTCCTTCTTGGGGAAGGTTACAAGCCCTGGGGAATAAGGGAAAAGCAGTTTATCCTTAGTCAGGCTTCGGACTTGCTTTACTTGACATTTTCATAAGCAAGTTAGGCAAGCGAGAGCTAATGAAACTGCTTTTGGATGAATGAATGCCTAGAGAGATCCTTTCAGAACGGAAGGCTGTGCTGGGCAGAGGAGTGTTTTATTCTGTGTCCAGTTCTGTTTGGTATTTTCATTAGTGACCTCGGGAAATTAGAGACTTGAGGATGATGTTAAGTGAAACATGTTTCAAGTATGGCAAAGGACAGGATTAAGATTCAGAAAGATCTAGACAAATGGTGGAAAAATAATCTGAAATATATAAATTTGCTAAAAATGACTGCAGATTTCTTTGCTTCAGAGTAATTCCTTGAGAAAAGAAAACCTGGGTTTTGGAACAATTGGCTTGGTAGTCAGTTTGCAGAAGAAGATCTGAGAGTTGTGGTGAATCACCAGCTGAATCAGCACTGTCACGCTGTTGCAAAATGGCAAGCTGGGAGTTATAAACAGCATTACAACCTGGAAGCCTTGTAAAATACTCCTTTTGCTTTGCAATGATAATGCCTTTTCCAGAATACAACACCCAAAAGTGGTAAATCAGTTGGAGAGAATCTAGAGAAGAAAAATTGAAATTATCAGAAGTCTAAAAATCAAAAAGAAGAGAGTTAGGTTTAGACAATCTAGAAAAGAGATTTTTTATGGAGGCATAGTAAAATACTTTAAATGTGTAAATAGGTGTTGCAAAGAGAAAAGAGAGTAATCTTTGCTTTGTCTGCTTGATCCCTAGCTGAGACAAGTATTGCTCAGCTATATGAGACCTAATTGCAAGATGGAAGTTCTGTTAGGTAGTGGAAAAGGTTCCTACCTATGTAAAAAACTAAGGACTGTAATATATTACTGAACAAAGTTGTATGTGAAAGATGGTATTTTAAGAATAAATTGGACAGATTTTTGTGGAGAAGGGATATGAATTCCCTGAGTGTGTGAAATCCCTTCCAGTCCTACTTTTTGACGTTCTAACATTCAGTTAGTATATTTTGTGAATTCAAACTGAACACAAAGGTCTGTTGTAAAACTCTGAAGTCTTTTGAAAATAAGAAAGCAAGTGTGTTCCTTCTGTATTGTTGAATGGTTAAGTGTGAATTAGTGTCTATTTGCTATGCAGTAGCATTTATCACTCCAGTTCACAGAACTGGATTTTTTAAAATTAGGTGATGAGGTACCAACGAGTTCGCAATTGATTACAGAATTTCATAAAGCATGGAATAATTTCAATTTACTATTTCTTAAATAATTGAAAAGATCCATTGTTTTTATAATTTGAGACATTAAAGCTTGTCTAAGAATCTTCAGATTGAATATTTTGGTGGTGCTGTTCTATGATGTCACTACATTTTTAAAAATACACTGTAAGCCTGTCTACCCCTTCCTAAGTGACATAAAATTTAATTAAACCT
Organism: Leptocoma aspasia; assembly: GCA_013399835.1. Taxonomy (NCBI): domain Eukaryota; kingdom Metazoa; phylum Chordata; class Aves; order Passeriformes; family Nectariniidae; genus Leptocoma; species Leptocoma aspasia. The sequence goes on from VXAX01004363.1 coordinate 498,516, forward strand.
TCATAGGAGTTATTTTGAGCACAAGTTAAGGTGAGACACAAAATCCATGTGTTTTAATTTAAATGTACAATGTGTGGAACTATGGATTTTTAAACTACATATTTGAGGTCCAAATTGTATGTTGCTTTAGCCTATTTTCTAGCTAAGCTCGTATTCACCAAGGTTTTGTTCTGTTTTAATTTCAGATAAATATGAGAGAGAAGCCAGTAAATATTGGAATGAATTTTACAAGACGCATAAAAATAACTTTTTCAAGGATCGCAATTGGCTGTTTCTGGAGTTTCCAGAAATTCTTCCAGAAAAAAGGAGACAAGAGTTCAAAACAGAAAAATTATCTTCAGAACACACAAAAATAAATAATGACAACAGTTTTTCATTCAAAAATGGAATGTTTGAAGAAGGAGAAAAATATTGGAAGAAAAATTATGGAGCTGGTTCTACTACTGTACAAGGATATGTGTATAATAAAAATGAAGTAAAAGCTCTTACTGACAATCCTCAAGGTAAAAACTGCGGAGAAGAACTTGGCAAGGTAGAATCCTTCCCTGGTTGTGATGCCACTTACCGAATATTAGAGGTAATGCACTGCAAATGTTCTGCCCATCATACAGAGCTCCACTTAATTACTCAAAAATCTGATAAAGACCCTTACTAAGTATCAAGAAAGTAAGCCTTTGGAATTTTACATACTGCATTAATTTATAGCAGAAACTTTCAGAGAAACCTAAATCTGGACTTGGTTTTCTCTTTAAAGTTTTTCCCAAATCAGAATAGGACTAGATTGTCAGATTCCATTTTCATTGAAAGTCAAGTTTCTTATTTCCTAAGGAAAGGTGTGAGTTTAAGTGCTTTGTCTAAAAGTGCAAGTACTTGCTGCGTTCTTGCCAAATGGTGAAATTGGGCAAGAATATTGCATTTTCTTATGCAGTTTGAGAGATGGATTCTCTCTTAACTTTAGAAAGACGTTGGGGATAAACATGATCATGTAAATGATTTGAGAATTGTGGTATGAGCTGGTTATACCTTTTTTGTCCAACATACCTTCAAGTCTCATGGGTCCTACCAGCCAACTAATTTAAGACAAAAATAACAAAAAAAGGTTTTATTTGCTCATTTATTTTAACTTTATCTTTCTCTTCTGATTTTTAGGTTGGTTGTGGAGCTGGAAACAGTGTCTTTCCTATTCTGAAAGTTCTATGGTACATAGTGTTGGATTTCCAAATATGAATGTTGTATTTATATCTTCATTTTCACCAAATGTTGGTGCTGGATCAGTGCTGCAGGAAGTGTTGAGTGAACCATTTTACAGCCCATTTTACATTTCTCAGTGTGTCAAACCACAAATAATGTTGGTAGCATCAGTATAAGATACTCCTCATATTGTTCCACCCTGGTCTTGGGGGATCATATTTGCTGACAAAGTTTGTCTTTGGGTGCATTCGGGCTGATTTCTTGTAGTTAATCTCAGGCAGGTGAAATATTCTCTTGTCTTATAGATCACTGTAAAGCTACCAGATATTACTTCAAAAGGCCAAAATTATAGAGACCATAGATAATGGCATGTGATCTACTGGAAAGAAGTTATATTTTTTCTGAATTGGCTGGTATATTTGTCACATTACTTGTGGTTTTAGTGTCAAGGCACAAGTCCTAGATCACATTACTTAATTCATTGAAACATCTTAATCCACTTATCTTCCAGTTTTAGAAAAATCTGTTATGACAGCTTGTCCTCCCATCCATGTAAGCAGGAAGGTTTTATTGGAAAGGCTATGTATGTTTCAAGGGTTGAAATAGATTTCTTTTTATTCATGCCTTTGAGAGCTTGATAACAACACAATTCATTATTATATCAATGAATTCTGATTGCTAGTATCACCATTATACAAAAATACTCCATTTTGCAGATATGGAAACACAGCAGGAGGAATTGAGTGATGCACCAGGGTCGTACATGAAACCTCTAAGTGTTAGCAATGCATCTTCATCCCACAGCAAATGCTTTGCTTTAGACAGCATGTAGTGAAAGGAGAGCCTGGTTCATATGAAAACTTTGAAAGGAGCCCTATATAAGAAAAGATATCATGTGGCTGTATTGAAAAAGATGAGACAAACTTCTGTGTTTTCCTCACAGGCGGCATTAGTCATAGATTGGCATTTCTGATAATTAAGAATCTACTCATTAGGTATTTTTCCTGGAGATCTCTATTCATATGTAAATCCTTCAGTCAATCACATTGGTTGATACATTGAACAACTTGCTTGTTTGTCTTGTCTATGACCTAATGGAAAGATCTTTTATCTCTAAGCAGGCTTGGCATTATAGAACAGTTGGTTTTACTCTAAATTTAATAATATAAAAATTGCCATTCTGGCAATTATATGCATATAAAATAATATATCTATATGCATATAATTATATGCATAGAAAAACAAGCCAGTGTCAAGCAAGTGTACCCTGGTTACAAAAGAAAATTTCACTAAGGTTAGTAATGTAACTCTTAAACCTCTTCCCCCTGCCTCCCTTAAAATTTAAGTTAGTGCTTTTTAATACAGTATGTCATGAAAACACCATCCAGATCAAGCCACGTCTTTGTCCTAAATGGACTTTTTATATAGTTCCTATTCTGCTCTTAAAAAATATTAAAAAATCCCCCAACATTCTAACAAGTCTGTTAGGTAATCAGCTTAACCTTTCCCAAGGGACTGACTGGGTCCAAAGCCTGGCTGCTTGTCCTCATTCATAATAAATATGTAAATTCATCAATTCTCATGGTGGTCACAGAGCTGATAAAGGTTTTGCTCAGCAAACCAAACAAGCATGGAGTATATTTTGTTCCAGAAACATTCTTCTGTTGAGCCTTCACAAATCACTAGCTTAGCTGTGTATACTGTGAGATCTTACAGGCACTGGCAGAGTTTATTGATTCCCTTCTAAAGAAGCCTTCTATCCAAAATCTTAAATATATTTTTAACTATTAAATTGATTATGAGTTGATCATGAGGTCATCTCTCAGTGGTTTTTGCATAGATTTCTCAGTTTATCCTTCAGAGGCAAAAAAACTTCTCCCTAGGATTACTAGTATCTGATGAATAGTACAAGCAAATTTGCAGCTGGCTGAGTCTTGGATGAGAAGAGAAGGGAAAACAGTGCTACAGGAAATTCTTAGTCATCCTAGCTGGAAAACAAAGGACATAATGGAGTACAATAACCAATAATGATTAATCAAATCCAAGGAACAGCAAGGTGATACATGGAAACCCAAACTTCTGCAGAACTGGATGACTTTTGCAGCTCTCCATCCCTGCCCAATTTATATTGCTAATTAAACTGCATGCATGGGCTAATAATGCAGTGCTCCTGTAATAAAATGTGACCTATTAATGTGCATTTATGCATTACAGCACCAGGACATTGTCATCAGTTCTGACAGCCCTCTGTGACCTTTTTTCTTCTCTTTTTGCTTCCTCCCAGACAGGGCTATAATTCTTTTTGTGCTAACTGTCTGTTGGTATTCTTGTGAATGGGTCTGCCCTATTGGTTCATTACAACGTATGTGGCTTTCCATGTGCTAGACATCAATAAAGCGTGCTTGATCAAACCTGTGGAGAACCCCAGAGGACCCTCTGAAGTTTCATGAACACTGATGTAGACTTTCATCTTATACATTAATAATTTTCTAACTGATGTTGGTTTTGTTTTCCTAGCAATACACCTGGAACCTTTCTATACTGTTGTGATTTTGCTTCAGGAGCAGTGGAGCTGGTAAAGGTAATTCGTGCACTCGCTTTAGAGTACCTTACAAGCCTGTAATTCAGGAGGCTGCCAGGAAGCCATCTTCATGAAAAAGAATGTGATGGCTTTGACAACTTTTAACTGAAGTTTTCAATATTCCAAAGAACAAAGTCATACTGTATGCAGAGAGGAATGAATACCATCAGTGAGCTTGCTTCTCAGCTTGAGTAAGATACTGGACAGAATAGGCTTTTATATGAGATGTTTTACAATGCAGAATAATTGAAGAAAAAATGTTTCTTGAGTCACAGTAAACGTATTAACTACTACTGTTCTCTCTGTGCCTCTTTTCATCTTTTTCCTGACAGTCACATTCGTCCTACAATTCAGCCTGGTGTTCTGCCTTTGTTCATGATGTGTGTGATGATGCTTTACCCTATCCTTTTCCAGATGAGATCCTGGATGTCATTCTCCTTGTCTTTGTGCTCTCTACTATTCATCCTGACAGGTAAATGAAGACTAAAGGGCAAAGTAAATGGGTTAAATGTCTTTTTTAACTGGAGGTTTTAAATAATAGCAAAAGAAGATGATGAATCTTTGTTGTTTAATAAGCTACAGCATATATAAGGTATTTTAAATGCTGTTTACCATTTTCAGGCTTCAAGAGAAAAGCTGGTCAAGCCAATTATAATTAGTGAGTCTCTAGTCAAAATACAAGGGATATATTGTAACTAAGTACATCTCTACTAGAAGTCACAGATTAAAAAAATGGCAAATGAAAAAACCAGACTGACAGTCTTCTAGAAGGTAGTTATTTTTAGTGATCAAAACCAAACATTCATGATTTAACACCTTATAATACGTTGATATAGACTTAAATTGCTGATTTAGCCACATTCAAATGCTTACATGCAGCCCTTTTATGCATCCCTTTAAACTAAAATGCATCCATAATTTTGTAACTCATTTGGATTATGAACATTTGACCTAATTTTCATGTATGGTGTTATGTTGAGTACTGTTAGCCTTTGCTAATGCCTCTCAATGGCTAATGAACCAAATTTTGAGGTGGGCTGATTGTGGAATTGCCCTTTTTAAATGCAAAAAATGTAGAAGAGGTCATGTAGGTTAAACTTCTTGACTCTAACTAGGTTATATGAAGGGAAACACATGCTGTTTGTGTGATAATACATTTATTATTTCAAGAATGTCATTAAAATGGGCTTGGTGTACAGAACAGTATTTGCCTAAGTCTGAGAACTGTTTCCCTGCTACTAGTGATTAGCTTTATACAGAAAAATCTTCCTTGTTCAGCCCTATATCCTGAAAGGATATTTCTCCTTTCTGTTTGTTCAGAGATGAGCACAAGTTAGACAAAGCCAGGGTCCAGGTTTCAAAAACAAATCAATCAGGAGACTTCAGATCTCTGTAACTCCAGTGATGCTGCCAGAAAGAAATTGGACAACAGTGATTCATTCAGTCACTGTGCTTGTAGAAGCAGTAATCAGATGTTCTGTCAGAATTTCTGTGGATCTTTTCCTTTTAGTCTCTTAAGAATACATTTGTTGGTTTTGGGGTTGATTTTCTGTTTTGCTTGTTTTCTTTCTGTTTGTTGGTTTTTTTTCCTTTTGGGGGGAGGTGTGTCATTGTTGTTTTTGGTTTCTTTGGTTTGGGTTGGGTTTTTTTTCCCCAGGGCTGACATTGATGTTTTTGTGTGCACGTATGTATATACACACACAAAGATTTTAATGTAATTATTTGTGTTGTGAGACCCATTTTCCAAAGATGTCTTAGTCAGTACTGCCATCTCATACAATTAAAATTGTATGCATAAAGGAAAATGTGCTCCAGATTAATCTTGCTCAGTATACATTTTTTCCAGAAACTTTGGAAGTGGGAAATGAACAAGAAAACCAAGGGAATCATGGTGCAGAACTTAGGTACTTTGAAAAGATGGAAAATACATGTCAGAGGGACACATTTATATTCAGAGAATTGTTACTTAGTAATTTCTCTCTAGGCTGTTGTGTTTAGTTTTTGATAATTGCTACTCTTGTAGTCAACTTTTAACACGCTTCAATTCTGCTTGAAGGCGCCTCTAAAATTTGGTTGCAGAATTGAAGTATTAAACTTTCTTCAAGCTGTATTATTAATGTCTTCTAGTTCTGCTGGATGAAATTTCTCAAAGCACTTCCACTTTTTGTGCACATACACTTCTTTCTGCATGTGCAAAACTTCTGTTTATATAGGCAAGGCTGTAATTCTGTGCACAACTACTGTCCTGAACAGTCTCTTACTCTTAGGTGGTGCTGCCTTTTTGGTCTGTGGCAGCAAACTTGGTTGCTTATGTTTGCAAACTTCACCAGCATCTCATCTATTCTCTAAGGATGCAAGGGATTGTAAATAGGTTGGCTAAGCTACTGAAACCTGGAGGAATGTTGTTATTTCGAGACTACGGAAGATATGATACAGCTCAACTTCGTTTTAAAAAAGGTAATTCCTGAGTGGTTTTGTAGTTCACTGTTCATTTTAGCTCTTTCTGGAAAAAAAAGTGACATGTCCTTTTTCATTACTGCTCTAATTCTTAGGTCATTGCTTGTCAGAAAATTTTTATGTAAGAGGAGATGGAACCAGAGTGTATTTCTTTACCAAAGGTATGGAATGTTATAGTTTCAGAAAAAGGGTTGAGTGTTTCTCAAGGTGATTTGGATTATGAAAGCTCATCTTAAAACCTAAATTTAAAGAAGGTTTTATTGGCTTTTTAAAAAATTCTCTGCTTTTAAAAAGCCCAAAGCTAACTGTTGTAAGAAAATAATTTCCTTTGTGTGCACATTTGTTGCATTTAGGGTCCTGCAAAGTTGCTTACAAACATCACTGGAAATTTTTCTTTAAGTATCTTGTGTGTATCCTATATGCTCAAATTTTATTATTTAAATATGCACATGATTTCTGTGTTAAAATTGAGGTAAACATGCTTGGAAGGAGAGTCAGTAGCTGTATATGGCATAAAAGTCTGGATTGTCATTTGTCAGGGGCAATAGCTTTATCTCGATAATATGTGAACAGTGACCAAATGACATGCATTTGTTTACTCAACTATGGCATCTTGAATCCTGTGAAGAAAGGGTGTCTATGGATGCTGTGAATAATAACTAATGTGGTTTGGGCCTCAGCATAACAATTTTTACTGCAATATAAATCAAGAGCTGTGAAAATGAATTTCTAACAAAAGCCTTATTACAGGCAGTGTCCTTTAGCTTTCAAGTTGCAAAACAGATTTACTTCCATCTTTGGTTGAACTACAGGTTGGTAATTACTACGTTTTACAAATGACTTTTATTTTTTTAACTGTAATAATTCTTCATATGAAAAAATAGATGAGGTATGGAACATGTTCAACTTGGCTGGATTAACTGAAGTACAGAATTTAGTTGATCGGCGATTACAAGTAAACAGAAAGAAAAAAGTGAAAATGCAGCGAGTTTGGATACAAAGCAAGTTCCAGAAGCCATTGCTATCCCTTCATAATCCTGAAGAAACCACCAAAAGGCACCCTTGTAAATAATTGTACTCCAGAAATGCAGTACAGAATTGAACTTCAGAAACTGAAGCAAATTTAAGTATGTGTATTTCCAGTAAACGTTGTGTTAGCCACTGAAAAGTATAAAGAAGTTCAATAAATATATTGAACTGAAAACCTGTCTCTGACTTTCTTTTCTTTGTAAATACATATGTGTGAGAAAAATCTGGGGTGAAATAAAGGCCATTTCTGACTTCTGCTTTATATGCAATAATCTTTTCATAACTGTGACCAGGCATTATTTTACTCCCTTGAATATGAATAGTCAATAAGTGTAAGTATATACCTTATTCCTGTTGAAATTCACAGTATGTAAAAAGCTTTAGACTGAAGCATAATTGTTTCAGAGATTTAGAGAAACAGAATATCTGTTCTCACTACTACTACAGGCTGCACTGTGTTAATTTCTGAGTCACATCCTTTTCAACCACTGTGTCTTATGACTGTATTTCCTCTTTGGAGGGAAATTTCTTGGTGCATAAATAATGAAGACAAAAATCTTTTTCTGATTTGCATGTAGCTATCATTTCACACTAACTGCATGTGATATGTATATGCATCAGATTACTCAGTGATTTTTGTCCTCCACTGTGACTTCTTTATTATTCTGTCTCCACTTTTCATCTACATCCTCATAAGGAACATGCCAAATTCAAATACAATGCATTACATTTAAAGTGCTCTAGGTTGTAAACTGAACATGCTTCATGTAGAAAACAAATTACTAAAATGCCAAAACAGTTCTGAAATAGCACTGTAAATAGTTAATATTGGATTGTTGTCTGGATAAATATAATTGTTTTTATGATATGTTAGATACGCTAGAGGGAGGAGCAAAAACAGTAGTCCTAAGTACATTTTATTAATAGTGTTATGGGGTAATGGAATCACAATAGAATGGTAATCTACCTGACAGCTGAGATATTTTTGTTGTTTACAAAAATAAGTTGCTTTCTTAGGGATTGTATATTAGAAGGAAAAAACATGTTTTTTATTGACTGGGTGGGGATACAGTAAAGAACAGGACTACATTAGTACTCCAAATTCTTTTAAGAAAACTGAACTGCAAGCACTGTTTTCGAATGTAGAGCCTGATCCTGGGGCTATTGAGCTCGTATTTAAAGATGCCACGATGCCACTTTGCTATTTAAATATAGTTTTAAATCACTTTGCCACAAGGAGGAGAGAGCAAGAAACAGGTGAATTATTAAAATAAATCTCTTATTTAAACACGGGTGTGGGATGCATGTAACCTATAACACATAGATTTGAGTGCCATTAATACAGTGACACTCAAAGTCTCTTGTTGTTTTTGTTTTAGTCTGAAGGGTAAACATGCCACAGCTGACAGCTCAGCCCATTGTTCTTTTCCCAAGCTGTTAGTTGCTAAGCTAAGGGGGACTGATGGTCTTCTAGGAAGAAAACCCTAAGTCATCTAAATGGGCATGCCAAGTAGCTTCATCCCCTTTAACCCAAATGTGTTTCAAGAATGAGGTGCATAAGGGGTCTGATCCTGCATTTTTTATATATTTGAAGTTCCCATTAGAGGAAGATACTGTTTTATGAATTAAGAGGCTTTGGAAGCTTTAGTTAGCAATAGTATTACTGTAACCTGCAATAAAACTCTTGTGGCATAAATCAAAGGTTAAAACACAGCTGTGTTTCTTAAAGCCCTAAGAGATTGTAGCATCCTCATGGAAAATATAAATAAATGTCTCCTTATATTTTAAATATGTTGCTACTCTGTTTTATTAATTGTGACTTCTGAATATACATAGCTCTTAGCTGGCACAAATCATTTTCACTTGTAGAATTTTCCAGGGGAGTGATGATGATAAGTTCTTGAGCATCATGCAGTCTTATTCATGTGTGTGACGTGAATTTTCCATTTGTACAGTCTAATGTAATGTTTGCTTTGGCACTCACAAGGATGTATTGATTCTGGCAAGATTTTAATATGCTGTGTTGTTAGTTAAACAAAAGTGTGACATAAAAAAACAAACCCTGAATTTTGAATGGCCTTAAGCAAAATCGGCTGTTTCTCTTCCACAATTTGCAGTGCAAGTATTGGCTGCCTCTTTTAGAATAAAAGTGCCTGATTTGGAAGTAATAAGATCAGCTACTATTTTAAGTATAGAATGTCCACTGTCTGAACAGTTATAAGATTTCACAGAAGGGGATATGGAAAAAGGCATCATTCTCAATAAGAACTTTTGAATCTGAGCAGCACTTTCTGTATTTTGGCTTTATGACATTTCAGTTTTCAAAAAGCTTAATCAAAGACAAATTTTTAAAACACTTCCAAATTATCTGTATTAAGCAAGAAGGACTACTGAAATAAAAGAAGAAAAAGAAATGCAGACATCTGTATAGGAAAGGCAGTTTAAAACGGCTTATTGTTAATTAATTTCTGGAGGAAAGAAAGACTAGTTTATTAATGTAGAAAAATGCACTTAAGTTTCACTTTTGACGTATGAAGTTAATTTTTTAATCAGATGTGTACCTAAAATTAATTTATACACATTCTATAAATACTAAATATTTTTTATTTTTAATTGCAAATTTTCTTTAATATTTTGTGGAGGTTTTTTTGTTGTTTCAAACATGGCTTCCTAATGGCAATTAGAGAAAGGTAGTCTTGCTGGAGCTGAGCTTTGGCTTTATTGGCTTTGGCTTGCTTTATGAATACTATGTGTTTTTTGCCCAGATGTACATCGTACTTACTGGTTTAGACCTTGCTTAGTTTTTAAGCAAGTGTGAGGCAGTTAAAAAGTAAAGGAAGTGACCAACTTTTTTTCCTACACTAATTTGGAAGTATCTAGTCAATAACAATTGGCTCATATAAAAAAAATGTTGCCTTTTTCTTAGCAAAACCAAGGCAGGTGCTTGTGCCATATTCACAAATACACTGAATCTGAAGAGGACAGCCAAATGCAGGCATGATGAGGAGACTCATGATGCTGAGTAGAACTCTAGGAACACTAGGGGAAAGTTTATTGTCTTGGAAACTGCACAGCTAATCTCCTGATTCTGCTAGTTAATGACTAAAAAGTTATAGCAAACAACCCCAGAATTTGTATTAAACAATGGTGGAAATCACTTAACATAAATTTTGCTACTTCATTTTCATTTGTGATGTGAACTTTACTCACTGTCCCAGCGTGCTCTTTGATCTGTTGACATATGGTTTGCTTCCTCTTTTTCCTCTGTGTAGTGGACACCTAAGCACTTTCCTCAGGAGCTGTATACAAACATTTGCAGTAAAGTTGGCTGGCTGAGTTATTGTTAGAATTGAAAAAAGGGAGATTTATTTCCTTCTGTACAGATTGCTTTTTCTTTTTGTGTGAATGCAATGAATTGTGTAGGTGATAAATTATATATAGTGGTGGTGGCTGTGTTTTTTAATCATTTAAAGTGAAGTGTCAGAGAATCATAGAATGGTTTGGGTTGGAAGGAACCTTAAAGATCATCTAATTCCAGCCCCTCTGCTGCAGGCAGGGACACCTTCCACTAGACTAGGTTGCTCAAAGTCCCATCCAATCTGTCCTTGAATACAGGTATATTGTCTGTGATAACAGTTCATATATAAACCATTTCTTCTCCATAAGAGCATCTTCATAATGGGTGGTTGAACAACCTTGGAAATAAAACATGTATACATGTTGCAAAAGTATTAAACACTGCTGTTATTAACAATACAGTTCACTTTGCATTTCAGTATGTGTAAACTTCTCTGCATGTTTGGAAGAAGGATTGGACATGAGGAATTTTTTACATCAGTTATGTGCCAGTTCCCCTTCTCGTAAGAATCATCCAGAATCTGGACAAGCGTAAGTCTCCTATATGCAGTTGCACTTTGTATGTAGTCAGTAAGAACTACGTGGGTTGCCGTGGGCATCTTAGCAGGTTCTTCATTTTACCTGTGCCTCCTGGCATACAGGTCATGCCTGGACTGGCCTTTGAGCTGAGAAGGAAACTTCTCTGTTGAGAGACCATCCTTCACCTTTTGCTAGTACCAAGCAACTAAAAGGAGAACTTGCCTGATTTGAAAGCAAGAGCTATGCATGCAAGAGAGGAGAAAGATGAAGATGCAGCTTGAAGGCAGGCAAGAGAGAGAGGGAGTGTTTCCTCTGGGAACTAGGGTAAGAAGGAATCTTGGATAGACTGACCAAGAAAAATGAGATGCAGAACAGGGAACTGAGAAACAGAACACTGTGGGCATGGTTTATGGAGAAGATTTGTAACGGGACACAGTTGGGCAAGGTGAGGACCTTGGGCCTAGAAATCAATGAAATTAAATAGACGAGGCAAGAAGAGAAAGGGGACTATTTGTCACAAAAATAGGGTGAAATCTGGGTAAGCAAAGCAATCAGTATAAGGACTGGAGGTAGAAAAACCAATCTTCAAAGTTTTTATTCTCCCAAATGGTAATGTATTTTCACATCTTAGCGGAGTATTACAGGTTTCTATTACCTCCATATGTGCACAATGCATTTCAATATATTAAAAAGATTGAATGTTTCATTTGTTGTAGTTTGTATGTGCTATGCACATGTTTTCAACAGTGCAGGCAAGTGTGTGATACACCTGCTATTGCTTTCTCCTTAGGGAACAATGTTTTTACCTTCTTTCAAGTAGAACCCTATAGTGACAGAAGCTACATTCCTAAACTCCTGGGAAGCAAATACCAGAGAACAACAGCAGTGTCTGTATCCTGATTGTGTGCAATCAAGGTAGAACAATTAAATTTACTCCATGTGTTCTGATGATGTCCCATTTAAATCAAGACAATATCTGCAGATTATCACTGTGAAGAGCCTCCCAATATCAGTTTCTGTTATACTTGCATCTGTTCAACAAACTTAAAATGAATTTGTATAATTATTAAAAGATACCTTGTCAGCTGTTGCAAAAAAACTTGTCAGTTTTTTTGTTGAAAAAGGAGTTGGCAACAAGATAGTCTCATTTTCAGAGGATATGTTATTGATCAGGTTACTACAATTTTGAAGGGAACTCAAAAGATTAAGGAAGCAAATGAATTAGCTTAATAAGGCTAAAACCTACAGATGACATATACAATTTGATAAATAAATAGATTAAGAATAATCTAGGCACTCCTGTGTTTTGATACTAAATGAAAATTTAAATTCATTTTAAAAAACTAGACGTGGTGTATACTGCTAGTTATAAAAACAACCAAAATGTTAAAGATTTTAAGTATGATGTAAAAATAGAATGCTCTATAGCTACTGCATAAATCCAATGTACAGTCTTCTCTGTAGTGTGTCCTGTTCAGTGAGAAGAAAAAGATGCAGTAAATATAGATAGTGAAGCTTTTTCATGTCTCTAGGAATTTTCATATGAAAACAGCTTTGGGAATTGAATGATAGACAATGTGAGAATGACATATAATGTTATATTTTAGTATTTAGAAGGTCTAATTTATACCATTACATGATACAAAAAGCAAGATAAATTAGTCAAGTTGGCAGGCAACAAACCTTCATTGTATATTTTTATCACCATGCCCTATTAAAACAAGGAATCACAATGTTCACAAGGCTAAAAGATTGGTGAGTTACCAGAAATTGGTTGTATTAGATTTTTCCATTTTCATTTTTATATGTCTGAATGGGAAATTTTGCATATTTACTGTTCAAGATTTTTAAATGCTTCCAATTAAAAAACCAAAGAAACAAAGAAATCACAATCCTAAAACCTTTCTCATTACCTTTTGTGAGATGCTAACATTGCTCAACATTCAGCTCAACCATAGAGCTGAAGAATACACCTGAATACAAAATGGGTCTAGTAGACACAGTTACCAAATTAAGAAAAAATAGAGGGGGAAAAGGTAGAAAAATAGAGAACATACTAATTGGCATGACAACATGTAGTCCTGTAGCAATCATACAGCACTTAGTATTTTATATGGAGTGACAAATTCAGTACAGTTCCTGAGCGAGCAGGAGAGACACAACAGTCTCGCCACACTTCCCTGTCACTCCCAACTGTAAAGTGGCACGTGGACAAGCCAAAAGCCAAAGAAAGTAATTGGTTTGCTATAAGACTTACAATTGATTAATTATGCTTAGTTGAGAGTGGCTGTTTTGGAGGATTTCATTGCAAAGCCAGCACTAATTTTTTCTTTCTTTAGTGTCAGGCACACTCTGGCCTCCATTTCCTTCTGATATAACAAGTGCCTTTTAAATGGAGGAGTGCATCTTTCAACTGGAATAAAAGGGTTTTTGTGCAGTGTAGCATTCAGCAGATGGGCTTAGAGAATCCAAACCTACCAGTAGTCTTTTATTTTACTCTAGGAAAGGCTTTGCCATTTTAAATGTCTCTGTTTGCTTCATTCCCTACTAAGCAGAATAGTCAGATGTTGTTCTGAGGAATCAGGCAGCTTAGCTTCCAATGGCATTGATTACACTCAACAGTGAGAGCATGAGAAAGAGTAGTGGGTGGAGAAGTGAAAAGGCGGTGTGAGGCATTTCAAGGAGAAGATTTGCACTCTAGCACTTGCATGTGGGTGACAATCCCTCGGAGAAACAATTTTTACTCTGAAATGGAGCAGAGTTGAATCTTCTGTGCTCACTTCAGGTTCCACCTCCATCCCTGCAAACTACCAGTGCAGCCTGTAGTTAAATGTGCATTTACTTAAAATGAAAATAAAATAACCGTAGCAAGAAGCTGCATTTTTAGCATGGAGTTCTGATTTCACAGAGAGAGACTCTGGCATGTTAATCCCTGGCATAAATGGGTGCAATTCTCAATGACAATGCTAAGCCTGTTTACACATGGGCTGAGCTAAACCCAAAGATGACACACAACGCTGTTCAAAATCATTCATTTAATCCCTTTTGAATTTTTGCGATCTAACAACCAGAGATGTTTGTGTTCAGAAAAGATGATATGAAAAAGCTGTCATTGTCACTGACCATGACTTTGTCTGACATATAAATTATGCCAAACAGTCATTATCTTATTTTAGATAAAAATCAAGAGTGAATATTAGTGAATTGAATAAACCCTCGGTGATAGTTACCAAACTCTGAAATAAGATCTGCTTTTTAAATCAGAAACAGTCTGAGCTAGCTTATACAAAGAAAGAAAAACAAAATCATCCTGGCAGTAAGTCTACATTTTATTTTACCAAAGTTTATGAGGCATCAATACAATCAACAAGAACCTTGGTTTAGTTTCTTTTTCATTTACATGTACTTATTTTAATAGCAAAAGAAAGCAGATGGAAAAGAAAGCTGCATGGTACACAGTCTACAAAACATGCAAGTATTATTATATCACTTAAGATATTTAACAAGCTACTAAATCACACTCTTCTTGCATCAATTGCCTGGAGGCAGAATATCAGAAACAGTAAATATTTATTTTACTTAGAAACAATGTTGGTAAAAGGCCTCAGGGTTTAATCTAAAAAAAAAAAAAAATCTTTGAATCTTTGACCCAAATTTCCAATGTAATTTATGTCAGTTTAAGTCCAGCAGACTCTCAAAGTCTACGAAGCTTCTTCAAGATATTGATTAGTTGCTCACAATTGGAATCCAAGTTAATGGTGCCTGCTTTGGTTTTGATTGGAGTAGAGTTAATTTTCTTCACAGTGGCTGTATGGTGCTGTGTTTTAGATTTGTGCTAAAAACTCTTTGGTTATAGAGAGATTTTTTTGCTATTGCTGAGCTGCACTTGCACAATATCAGGGCCTTTTCTGCTTCTTGTACTGCTTGACCAGTGAGAAGGCTGGGGCTTGGGTTGCACAAGGATATGGGAGGGGACACAGCACAGCTGACAGCAACTCACCAAAGGGATGTTACAAACCATGTAGTGTCATGCTCAGCATATAAATCTGGGGAAAGGAGGAGGGAGAGGGGGATATTTGGAGTTACATCATCTTGTCTTCCCAAGTCACCATTGCATGTGGTGGAGCCCTGGCTGTGCTGGAGATGGCTGAGCACCTGCTGGCCTGTGGGTGGTGGTGAATGAATTCATTCTTTAGCTTTGCTTGTGTGCACAGCTTTTGGTTTACCCATTGAACTGTCCTTATTTCAACTCATGACTTCTCTTGCTTTTACCCTCATGACTCTCCCCCACTCCACCAGAGTGAAGTGTGTGAGTGGCTTCGTGGTGCTTAGTTGCTGGCTGGGATTAATCCATGACAGGGCCTGATACTACCTGTAAAGCTAAAATTACAAACATTAAAGTACAAAAATACTTTGTTCGCTACTCTCACTTTGTTTAAGGGCTGAAATTTGGTTTTCTCACGTATGTGTTTATATTTTTGTGTAGGATATTCAGAATTTTTTATCCTACAAAATTCTGTAGTGGGTAATAAGTTTTATGAAACTTAACCAATCAGATAAGCATGATTGATTAAGGTAAGTGATTTGTAATAAAATCCTTAAGACATTCCTATTTGTTGTTTTTCTCTCAAATACTTGAGAAAGTTACTGTGAGAAGTATGCCTATTCTTAAATTTAAAAGATCTTTGAAGTCCAAAATCACAAAGTTTGTGGAGATAGGAAAAAAAACCCAATAAGGGAAAAAATTGCTTTTCGAATACATTGTCAGAAAATGTAAATGCATATTTATGTTTTCTTATGTTTTTCCATTTCACAGACATTGTGTTATTTCATTACCAAAAGACTTTGCACAATGGTATGTCATTCTAAGGAAATACCAGTAAAGCAATATAATCTAAACTTATATTATGCTTTGGGCTTCCATTTTTTTTCAATTGTTCATTCTTCTTTTTCTAAATTAATCAATCAGATTAAAAAAGAAATCAAACATGACACTCTTTGGAAGTCACAGATAGCTGAAGGTAATGCACGCAAATATTACCTAAGTGTTTATTTCTGGTGGACTTTCCTTTCCTATATGAGATCAAGAATGCAGCAGTCTTATCTGGTGTGTTACCAGCAATTTTTTTAGCAGATGTATGCTATATGTATGCTTATGATAATTTCTATAAGTTTTATGATACTTTATATAATTTTTATATTCTTGTTTCCAGATACATTACCTTCTGATTTATCTTAATAAAGCTTTTGGAGACTCTCAAGTGGAGTGTAAGTAAGTATTACTTAGATATTTTAAGTATACATTACATAAGTATTACTGGTTGCATTCATAAAGTGAATAAATAAAAAGTTTAACATAAACATGCATGTGTATCCATGTGTAACTACATGAACAATGACAATTTCAGGCCTCTTGGTTTTCATGCCCAGCATGTTTGGTGAGATCAGCAATGAATGTGCAAACTTTCCCCAGGGTAGCCTACAGCAAACTTTTCTATCTCTCCAAGAATTTCAGTACTCTCTCTTTTAAAAAACAAAACAAAGCAAAACCACAACAAAACAGGTATTGCCAAAGATAAGCCTAACAGGCTTAGATTTTATATATACATACATGTACAAATGTATATGTGTATGTATAAAAATAAAATGAGAACATAGAGAACATCAGCAGGCTGAGAGGTAGAGAAATGGAAATTGGCTGGCATCCAAGTAAAGAAAGGTCCAGCCATGAGAAAAAAGAAATTCTTTAAACAGGCATTTAGCACAAGGTAAGAGAGAAAGATTGTTTGCTTAGAAGCTTTTCCTTAAATAATTGGTCGTATGGAATGAGTAGTAAAAGAAAAGTTAATAAAGACCATTCTATTCTTAATCTGGAAAAGTATACAAGCCATAACTTTCACGTTTGGACTTTTTAAGCATTTTTATGCAAGGGGCCTGCTGGGGTTCCACATTCTTCTGCAGTCAGTATGGATGCTGACTCATCAGGAAAGCTGGCCATTTGGTTTTTGGTTTCTAAATATAGAGGTGAACATTTAAAGCTCTAATCTGCTAACAATGGACACTCGTATGCAGCATTGGTGACATGAATGATTTCATTCTTAATAGGGTTGTATCAAAACCAAAGCTGTGCTTGTATGACACGTACTCCTGAACAACTATGGTTTCTTTGAAAAAAAATTAATTAAAATTTAAAAATTATTAAAAGAAATATAGAAGAGCAACAAGCTTCAGTCTTTGATAAGCATCAGAACCGTCTCATGGTAGCTTGTGTATCTTTGCTGTGTGCAGAGGAGGTGGAACAAGTAGACTTCGGGGGAGGGAACATAAGAGCAACCTAAATTAAGGAAGGGAGCTTAGATTAAGCCTTAGAAAGGGTGAGTTTTGACTCTTTGATTGGGTTTTAGCTATTGTATTCAGGGAATAAGGAGTTTATGGGAGTCTGCCTGAAAATTGTCAGTTTGATAATAATGTTATTGAATGATCTTATCAGAGATTTATACTAACATCACCTTTGCAGCTGGTGTACTATACTAACATTCAGTACATAGATTGGTGTGGGTTTTTTTAATTTCTGATGAAGTTCTACACACGGTTTGTTTGGAAACTTTGCTAAAGCAGGACCTTTGACATTCAAAATGCTGTGACAGAATCAGAATAACACAGGCATTTTCACTTTCACTTTAGATAAATTTGTATAATTCAGCGTTGTGCAATAGGAACTCATTCCTAATAAAGCAAGCTTTTACATTAGTGGTTCAGTGTTTTATTTTGACAGCATGCTGTGCCTTCTGCATAGATCCTACCTGAAGAGATGCTTGCTGAGTGCTTTGCCACCTGAAAATGTGGGGCAGGGAGGGAGAAATCCTGCCTGGTCAGTGATAACATCAGTTTGGCTAAGCATATACATTGCTGGCAGGGCAGACCTCAGCCAGTGACTCACCCCTGGCTCTCTCTGCTCAAATCTGCTGCTGCAGAGCGTGTGCAGCACAGGTGCCATCTCCCCATCCAGCTACCAAGGTCTTCCAGGAAAGTGAGTCCTCCAACGAGCTGTGAGGTCCCATGGGTATTGTTCTGGCAGGCCAGGTATGGCCCAGGGGCACTCCAGTGCCTGGCTCTGCTTTGAGTGAAGCACATGCTTCATTATTCAGATTGCTTACAGTCCAAGTGGGCAAAACTCCTTGTAACTCTGAATTAAGGAAAGACTATCTAGGAAGTGGATGGCAGCAGAGGAAAGACTGTTTTGAGGAAAAATTGTTTTTTAATTTAAACTTTGTGTCAAACTTTCATCCTGAGTATACACAGTATGTTTCAAGAGCTATTTTTGTAGGTGAAATAGCTGGGAATGGAACTCTTTAACAGGATGTAAAAAACCTGTAGCTATGTTAAGTGACAAAGCTCTGGCCGTTGCATCCAGCATGCAGTGCTTTTGTACAGTGGCAGTTCATGTGCAGCTGATTCATCAGTCAAAAAACCAGCCATTACCTTAATACAAGATGTGAGCTTCAAAATGAGGCTGTGCCCTCATTTTCTGTGAGAACTTTAAACAGGCAAAGTTTGAGGTTTCAAGAGTTAGTTGGCCATGCGTGAGTTATAAAGCCACGACAAATTAAGAACTCATTAAATCTTGAAAATACTTGAATTGTATCAGTTTCCTTCCAGCTGGTAAGACTAAGATGATTTTAGAACAAAAGGGGGTTTCTTGACAATATTATAGCAGCATGATGAGAAGAATCTATTTTTTGATTGAACTAGGGCAGAGGACTCTGGCACTTGTGCTAAAAGGTCTGGCCCTAGCCATAAACATCTTGTCTGTTCTCTCATGGAGTTTCTCAGCAGCATATAGGTGGAGTCAAGGTCTCTGGGCTCCAGAAGATAGGCCTAATATGTGATCTACAAGTGTTTCTGCTGTCAGTGGTAGATGTAAAGAAAACAAGAAAGTGCTGGTTTATTCCACCAGTAGAAAAATCAGTAAATGTTTATTATCCAGCCCATTTCCTAATGTTCTTTGGAGAAGACTGAATCCTTATTTCAATTATGCATGGTATGCTGAAGGTATTAATTTGGGACTTTATTACTAGTTTCTATTATAATTATCTTTATTTTGGTGCTGTCTTTGCACAGACTGAAAAGCATGATACATCTCTTAATTGAACTTGTTACTGTTATTTGTCTATATTCTACTTACAACATTCCAAATACTAGTTATTTCATGTGTTCTACCATAAATATATAATGGTGAGGCCTTGATATAATTGAAAAAATAGAGAATACAGCTGAGGTGAGACAGAGATATAGAATGAGTTATTGATTGTCTAAAATATAGCCACAATTTCAGCTTAAACTCTTAACATTGTGTGACCAGTTATTGTGTCTTGTTTGAACCTTATGTGAAAAAACCCCATGGAAAATGCAAACTCTTTACTGTGTTCACAAAACTGCTAGTGCTTCTTTTTCCAGTTTCACTCATCCCTGTTCATTCTGACAATACTGCCACATCACTTGTGGTGAAATTAAATTCCCATAACAAACGCAAGTTTGGGCTACAAAATATACTTGCGAATTTCTCTAATAAATGTGCCTTGCCACCAAGGGCCTACAGCAGCTTAGTGGTCAGTGACTATTGTTATGCACAAAAGAAGTCCCTCTTGTGAGAACACCTCTATTATGACACTTACAGTATAATATGGCATGTTTTCTTTCATGTGATTCCTAGGATGACCCTGTCTCAAATTTGATGCAACAAATATTGTTCTGACCCTCAGGAATCAAGTAAAAGTTTTGCCACAAACTTCACTTAAGACAAGATCTCACCATAAAGAAATTTCATAGTCAGATCTAGAACTACTATGCATACCTTTCAGGGATCTGTTGACACTTCAGTGCGTGTAATATCAAGAATTGTTGGGCTCTTTTGGCAAAATGAAAAGGAAAGAAAAAGAAAAAAAACGCTGCAGTTTGAGTATATCTGTACATTTCTGTGTTGTTAGACCTGCTTTTTAAATTAGTTTTTAAGTTTTTATAGGAAATGCTTTAATAAAATACTAATATGGAATGTTCTGTTCAGCAGTCACAGAAAAGAAGCAGTCCAGAGTCTGTATCTGCTCAATACAGAAAAGGCCCATAACAGAAGCACCAGAATGACTTAATATGGAGAATTTTGAAAAAGGAAACTAAGCTATTCTGCATTCTCATTTATTAGACAGGGAGAGGGAACTGAAGAGTAACCTTTAAGGAACTCAAATTGCACCTGAATAATTTGCATTTAGAAAGGATGTTCCTTTCATGTTCAATTGGTTTATTGAATCCATGCTAGATTCCTGTAAATGCTACACAGGTTTTGCATCTCCAGTATTTTGCCTAAATGAAAGACTAACCTTTGGAATCTGGCTTGGCTATATTACATTTATGTTTAGTCTAATAGAGGTGAAGAAAGTCATTGAACTGAATGGCACAAATTCTCTTGGTCCTTTGGAAGCAGCTTTAACAACAATCTCACTTGGATGTTCAGAGTGACAGGAATTAACATCATTCCTGTACACAGGAGCATCCTTCTACTTGAAACAGCCTTCCCAAATTCATGTTTCAGTAATCTACAAGGGCAGAGTGTGGTGCTGAAGGAGGAAAAGCTGAATATACTTTTCATTCCTGTGAGAAATTAAAAAGAAGGCAAGCGCTTCAAGTGGTGAGAAAGTCTGCCTTCATTTTTTTGATTCTGCTAGTCTGCCATAAAGAAACTTCAAACAATGTTTATTTTACTGAACAAAGATATTTTGAAAATTATTGTCTTAAGGAGCTGTGGGGTTGGTGTGAATGTAGATAGACGTAATTTTGTTCCTTTAGTGTACAGTATATGTTGACAGTAAATTCTTCCTGCAGACAGTGGTTATAAGAAGTTTTGCCTTGGGGGTTACACAAAAGACTGTATTAGAAGTGTAAGAGAAATCTTCCTTTTTATGTGGGACTTCTTAATAATACAGCTATTTCAGTCTCCTTCTGTTTCAGCCTTTGTCTGTAGATCTCTCAGGGATCTTGTACAGTCCTTGTGAACAAGATAGTATTTAATAAGGTTCTTGAGACTTGTAATATTTTGGAATTTGTGATTTTTATGCAAACGCAAAATCATATTGAAATCGGACAGGAATCTAATTTGTGAATTACACTCAGGAAGTGCTTTGTGGAAAAATACCCAAATCAGTAATAGGGAACAGATACTTCATATTCTATTTAATATAATCAGCATTAGACACATCAGATTGTAAGTAGCATTTTTGAGTTTATTCCTAGCAATAAGTACTTGTTTGTATTAAGGCAGGGGGATACTTTGGTTCTCATCCTGAAAAGCAAGAAAAAGCTAATGTCTTTGTGGACTCTGCACTCACACTGTCTTTAGTGGAGCTTAGCAATAACAGTGCAATTGCTCTTTCAGCTGGAGTCTGGGATGTCCTGAGTTATTCTGAATGTGCATTAGCCTCAGTTATTGGCACCCTGGTCCTCAGATGGAATTTTTCTTCCACTCCTCTGTAGCATTCCTTGTCAAAAGGGCTACTCTTACCCTTTACCACATGACAGTAGAAGGGCTAGAGTTTGGAATGACAGTACTGAAAAGTGAAAACTTCTATGAAAGAGGAATCATAACTTTTTCCCAAAACATCCCTGTGTAATCTTTGCTTTCATTTTGTTGAATCCCATGACAAGAAACTATCCAGTAAACAGTTTACTATTGCTAAATGTCAGGACTAAATAACAAGAGCCATGGATAAGATAACCACCATAATAAAGGGTGACTAAAAAAGCCATATATAAACAAAGGCTTCTCAGACAACCTGGATGTTTTGTAGGTGTCCCATCAGCAAAAACAGGCATGGCATGGCTGCAATCCCTGAGTTCAGTACAGCTGCTAAACTGTAATTGGTTATGAAGCTGTGTAAGAAGTTGTCCCACCCTGGTGAATAATCATCTCATCTCATTGTTAACTCACTGGTTGCTCTTGGTTAGGTTAGAGTGAAGGGGATATGGTAACATGCACAGCAGTAAGTTTGGTACTGAAGACTTGCAGCTAAGACAGAAGAATGCTGTGTGTTCTCAGAGACAGAGGATACAGCTCCTCTATCTTCTGTTCTTTGCTCTACCTATTCAAAGAATAATAAATTGGTATCAGTATTCTGCTCTATTTTTTCTAGGCACTCCAAGAACAAGATTTGAAGTACTTAAAAGATCTACTAAAGCTCAGAAATAAAACATAGGTTGTCTAGATCAATGGACTTTCTGCAGTAAGAGCAAAGCTTGACCATGACAGTGTTTTCTTTGGAAACAGTTCAGCTCTGTCTCAGAAACTACAGATAAGGAACATAAGTATCCATGTTTGTGTGCATGTGTCTGTAAACCAAAATAAAAATTCCAAAACAAAGCAAGTTGACTTGCTTCTTCCCAGCTCCACAGAGAATCACAGAACTACGTAGATAGCAGTTGTGTTGCTTTGTGCATGCCTGAGGTGTGGTCAGGAATCAATATAGAAATACATTAAAAATACAATGGAAAAAAGAAACTAATATGCAGAAATGTCTTGCTGCTATTTTGTTTGCCTCTAAATGTTGCTGTAAATAAATGAGTATGTGCAATTGGCCGTGGATTATCCTTTATCCTAAAAACTCAATTTGGAACAAGTTTTACGGCGTACTTCATAGTTTCTTTGGATTTTTTAAAACTTTTTAATAACTTGGCATATGAATTTATGAGTGTACTGTCGTACTGTCATCAAAAAGAAGATCAAAATAGTGACTAGAATAAGTGAAAAGGAGATAGAACTGGCACAAAATCTGTTCGGAACAAAGAAGTTACCTTTATTATTCAAAGTACAACTCCCGTTGGGAACTTGCCTAGGTATCATATAAATCATGATGGAATAGGTCCTCTAATGAAGGACCATTATGATGGGAAGCAGGTAGTCTCCATTTGAAATAAAAAGCTAGGCACAATTATACTGGTTGTTAGCGTGCAAGCAGCTAAAAGAGCCCTGTGTGTTATTAGGCACTTACTCTTACTACCTGAAGTGGAATTGTCTGATAGGAAAATTGGGTGGGACTTCCTGTGGGAAAAAAATGCAAATTGTGTACAAAGTTTTCTGACTGATTTTAGTGGTTTAAGGTTAAGTTTACTTGGTAATGAAAGAAGTATTTTGGCTCTTCCTGAAGTCTGCTTTATTAAGCACATGCATGACAAGTAATCTGATAGCAAACTATGTCTTCTTTGCCTCCCTAGTCCCTTAAACGTTGACTGAAACCCTTCATCTGAGACAGGCATTGCTTTCACTGCTGTTTCTGTGACAGATGAACATGAATGGTGAATCTATCTTTGGAAGGCAGAAGATGAGATGTATTGTCTTTTAGTGGTCAAGTCTGATAAACATCCTTTTTTATGTGTCAGTATTAAGTCTTATAAAAGATTTTTCAAAGTGAAAGTAAGTTTTCCTGAGAGAGAAAGATAAGAAATAAAGGATTAGTAACTCCTACTGTGAAATTCTAGCCCTGTTTCTAATGCTAGGTTAATAGTTGGAATTTGTGATCCTAAAGGCCTATGATTCTAATGAGAGATTTGCTTCTGACTTCAGGATGATCACAGTTTTACTCCTATGGTGCAGTTGGGCTTTCCTAGGAAAGCTAATGTATAAAATACAGCCTCTGCCAGCACATCATGAATGCAACATGATGGGAAGAGGATAACATTGAATCCATAGCCAATAATAGCTGCTGTGAGCATCCTGTCAATCAGTGTCTTAATGTTAGTCACCAGCTTGATTAATGACATGGAAACACTCACTCTTTCTCTGAATAGTGTCTGAGTGCCTCCTGCCAGAGCAATGGAGATCACCTTCTCCTGAGCTTATACATATATACAGGAACAGCCATTATGGGTGCTTCAGTGCATTCAGCCTCTTCCAAATGAAGGGGGCTCTGAGACATCATTCAGTTTATAACTGCCTGTATTTGTTTGCACATGTAAAATCAGCTGACTCTCAGGCCAAGGGGTGCCTTGTAGCTTTAAGCTCAGCAGTGGCTGTAGTCTGTGTAAGGGAATTTTTCTGTCACTATAAGAGAAAACAAGACTCATACTAAAGATGGCTCCAGAATTTCTTTGCAATGATCCTCCCTGAGAAACTTGAAGTTTCTTCATCGCCAATGGGAAAACACTTTAAGAAATGTGTGTACATGGTAGAGAGAACTTGAGAAGTCAAGAAAAAGATTTCATTGAATAATGTCCAAAAAGTGGAAAAGAATTATTTATATCAAACCAGAAGGAAACGGAACAGTAGTGTGAAGGGACAGAGTCCTTTCACTGTCTGAAAGTACAGAAAGTTTTACTCAAGACTGGGCAAAGTTCTGCATTGTGGTATTAGATGTCAACATCCTGAGATACTCAGCTTGGCACAGTGAGAGCACTTCATTGCCTCATTTCATGCTAGTGTGTTTCATGCTGTGTGCTAAATATGTCCAGAACTTGGCTTTTTATTCTATGTGCAATAGATTAAATTCTCCTATTTTGACAGGGAATATCTTTAGCAGTATGCCCTGAAATGCCTTAGGGATGCAAGCTGTCCCTTAATCAATGCTGCAGACGATGCAGTTTTGATTTTTTTTCTCTAATATATAAACTATGACACTAGATTCATCCTGGCATACATCTGTCAGACCAGACTGAAAGCATTCAGTTAGAGCCACTTCATTACCAGCACAGGGCCGACAAATACGGGACAATCTAAAAAAAGGGGGACTGAAATATAGCATAGATGAGAAATATATCTCAAAATAAGGTCATAATGGAGGATATAAATTGCACAGCAATCCAGACAGCAACAGGACATCCTCAAAATATGCTACAGCATTTGCATACCGATACTGAATTTTACAAATATGCTACAAATATGGATTATTTGTGAAATGAACTGCTATGGGTCAAGATGTAATATAACAGAAAAAACAACTTCGCAAATATAAATATTTATTATTAGTGGACGTTAAGTTCCTCCTACTAAAATTGGCAAGAATTATGAACCCAACCCCCTTTAGTACTTATTGGAGAATTAGAAGGCTAATGAGAGAGTGCAGCAAAAAAACCTCTTCTGCCTTCTAGAAAAATCAGCAAAGCTAGACCATAATGAAGAATACTCTAGTGTGTTGAGAGCTACTGGCTGCAGATCCACCTCTAAAATCTCCAGTGCTTGATACTGAACCAAGAAAAGAAAAATACCAAATGAAAAATCCTGCATTGGCTGAAGGACATGAAAATTCTTTCCCATCTGTATTTGTTGTGATTGTTAATACTTGTGTGAAACACTGCTGGACTGCGATACAGCAAATTACAAGCAAGAGATGAATGTGTCTGGTTTGATCTTTGAGCTTCTTTGATAAGATGCAGGTAAGAGTTAATGTCATCTCTACATATTGTGGCATGTTTAACATCTGCTATTCCTTTCTGGGTTTGCTTGCAGTTTAAGTCCTTAACTTATGACATTTTCTTTTTTTAATTTAGCCATTGACTACACCCAGAATATGTGATTCATTTGAACTGCAAAATCCCTATTTCTTGTGGTACTAATAAGCATTGTGCTACTGAAAGCTGTAGCAGAAGAGAAAGGGAGGAGGCCTAACAGGCTTGACCCTGTCTTTTGTCTGTGTTGCAGCAAGGGGAGAAGGAAAGATGTATAGGAATTGTATTATCATTGTGCACATATACATGTACATAAGCATTTTTATTTGTATATCTAATCTCTTGGATACTTTTTAAATGCCTGTCTTAACCCTTTGTTCTTGAAGTAAGCAAGGAAAAACTATATGACAGGCATTTAATTCTTTTCTTTCTCAAGAACAGCCAGTGTCCCTTGTGCTGAGAAGAAAATGGGACTATGTGGAAAGCTAAATTTCAATTAACACATCAAAGGGCAGTTTCTGGTGCTTTGCTTATAGCTAGGGTTTAACTGAGTTGCAGGACTCTGGGAATTTTGTGTTTTCCTATAGGCTCACTTACTGCATTCTTACCTCACCTAATTTTCTGCTCTTCCTCTGCTTCTCTGAAGGGGACAAATGAAAGCAGTATAATCTTGTTGAATATGGTTCTTGCTGATGAATTAGATGAACAGCTGCTGGGAACAGTCTAGGAATACAATTTGGTAAAAAAAGAAATGAGATACAAAAAAATTCCCTTATGATGCCACTCATTCTATATGCAGTATTATACCATATTGGTGGAAAAATGGGAAGGCCTAAAACTCAATTTCACTTCGAGCTGGTTTAAAAAGAAGCAATTCTACAAACATTGCAGCCACAGAAACATGTATTTATAAGCACAGACTTTTACTTTGTAGGTAGCAACTGCACAGCTGTATACATTTGATTTTTTGCATGCATAAGGACTTACTTTTACAGGCACAACTATTGTACTTTCTTCTCAGTATTACCCAAACAGTTATGCTAATTCTTACATTATGTAGTTCATCTCTTTTCTTTGTGCTTTAAACCAGGTTGGGAAGGGGCAGAAAATCCTACATTTTGGCACACAGGACAATCAAAAATCCAATCCAGAAAATGGAAAAGTCATTGGTGTGTCAGTGTTCCTGCAATATCCTCCAGCTCGCATTTTTGCATTGTAAAAACCCAGCATGCAATTGTGTGTTAAGATTGGAAATGAAAGCTAATCTCCTCAGTTGCCTTATGAATGTTACACACCAAGTGAAGCAATAGCATTTTGCTTTCTTGTCTTGCTACTTTAGTGAATTCTTTTACGGTTCTTTTTCACCTAACAGAGTCTAGGAAACACACAGAGAATTAAACACACCTGTCTACAGAAATGGTAAAGAATTACATTGATCTTGGATCAATTGCCATTTAGTGTAGTTCTAATAATTCACATGTTTTGGAAAGGTTGATGGGGATCTTGGTAAGATAGAACCTGCTAAAGCCTTTGACCACATGCCCAATATTTTGAACCAGATGTCTGTGGTTTACTGACTCGTTTCCTTTCATCCCACTGCAGGCCAGTAGTAGGAGTTGGATTCTTTTCTTGATTGGTGAGTTTAAAACAACTGTAAACCTTATGCTGTGTACATTTTGTAAACTACAAGCTTGGTCTGAAAACATAACCATTTTAGAATTTTAGGCAAGTAATTTTAAATAAATAATTTAAAATGTTATTCTAGAACAGAATTTTTTTCATGCTTAGAAAAATGGAAGAGGCCTTCTTGATACGTATGAAAAATGGAAAAAGAAAGTTGTATTTTTTAAAATTAACTCTTAGAAATAATCTAAAAGTTTAATAGTAGTCATGAAGATTTCAACATAAATGATGTTTTGGTTTCTTTAACAGGGATTGCATGAGTTCTTGGGATGGAAGTGTCATCAGATCAACTGTAACTATAGCTTGACACTGTGCATCTGTGCATGGGCATAGCTTGACATTATCTAAGTCTCAGTAACAGTGATACCTAAAGCTACTGTGGATAAACACAGGTTTCTGATGACAGCATCTTAAGTACAGGAGAAAAGCTCTTGTGCAGTTTATGTTTATAATACCATCATATCCCTGAGGTGCTGACAGAGCTTCATTCACAGTTTTTCTGTGAGTTATTTTTCTGTACTTTACATTTCACTTCTCTTCCTTGATGAAAATCATTGATATTACTTCACTTTAAATAATGACATTAAGAATTAACATCATAATAACTTCTAGTATCCTGGTTATTTTAAAATAATTTTAAAATAACATGGCAACAATTTGACTTCTTAATGTTTGTAAAAGGTATGTTTTGGACAATAGAATTGTATTTTAAGAAATAATGGAATTAATAAAGAATAATTATTTTTGACACATATGTATAAAAAGCGCTAAAGCTTGTTTTCTTAATTTTCTTTTATTTTCTGAATTATTTTTTATTTTATGTGGAGGTTTGTTTTATTTTACTAAGGCCTTGGCTCCCCACTTGTAACAGTAGTACTGCTTAATCTGTAGCAACCAAGTTAAATTAAACAGGTTCTCCAGTCATGAAATCATTACAGTGGAAAAAAAAAAAAAAAAGGAGGTCCAGTCTATCCTTGTATCCTTGTTGTGGCAGGAAATGGGTAACTAGGTCATCCCTGACAGATGTTTGTATAGGCTGCTGTTAAAAACCACAAATGAAGGGGATTCCACAACCTCATAAATCTATTCCATCTAATCTAGACTTTAGGTTGAAAGGATTTTTTTTGTTGTTGTTATTGTTTGATTTTTTTGTATCTGGTCTACTCTTCTTTGATGCAAATTAAGCAGTTACTTGTTATAATTCAGGTGTGTACAAAAATCTGTTGACCATGACTTTCTGTATGCAACCTTTACTATGAATTTTACACCCAGTCTTCCTTTTTCTGAGGAAACAAAGCCTCATTTCTTCAACCTTTCCTTGTAAGTCATATTCTCAAAATATAATTTTTGTTGATTTCATTTCAACTCCATCGAAATTGTTGAAATTGTTCTTGTAGTGCATTGCCCAAAATTGCACAGAATGCTCCAGCTGAGACCTCAGTGGCACTGAAGATTGCAAAATAATTAGGTCCCTCATCTCACATACTGCACACTTCCTAATACATCTTGGAATGTGAAATGCCTTTCTGCAACATCATCATGTTGACTCATATTTGGTTTGAAATCCACTTGAACCTTCCTATCCTTCTTTGCAATCCTGTTGCCTTGTTAAAGCATCATCAGGTTATATTAATATACTGTTTTATTTTTGTCAATTTCAGTCTGTCTAGTATGAGCTTATTGCAGTTGTAGTTTCTCACATTATCTAAATATTTTGGATTCTGATCTGCTTACCTGTGTTTGCAACCCCCTTCCACACTTTTTGTAAATTTTACAACTTTGCTCCCTTTTCTCTTTTCCAAACTGTTCAATGAAAAATTGAGTAGAATAGGATGGATGAGAAGTCCCTGAAGGGTGTTACTGCAGTGCCATCCTACTCTGTCAGAAAACCGTTAAATAAATTCTTTTTGGGAGAAATACCCAACTACTTGTGTGTCAGCTGTTACTTGGCTTTGTCAAGTATTTTTTGTATTGCAGGTAAAATTAGAGAGGACCCAACTAAAGGCTTTGTTAAAGTACAGATACTGCTTCCTTCTTATTCAATAGGCCTGCTGCCCTTTCTAGGAAGGAAATTGGAGAGGTTTGACACAATAATGATCCTAAGATTACATTTTAAAGCCTTACTACCTAATTGTTTTCTATCATACTGTTCTCTTCATGCCTATACACTAACTGCCTAATAACCTATGACAGTGTCTCTCAGAGATGCATGGTTATTTATGGGAGGCCAACGGCGTTTCGTTTCCTAAGGCAGTATTTTCATCCTTTCTAGTCTTCTTGGACCTCTCTTGCGCTTCATGAATTCTCAAAAAACCCAAACTGAAACAAAAACCCCCTCCAGAACACCCTCCCCCTGCTCCCATCCCAGAATAATCATACAGAGATTATTTTATCTTTTAAGTGCTCCAGGGAAATTTTTAGCACATTTTTGTATGGAAACACAGTTTATACAATCCCACATATGACCAGTCAGGCCACACCATGCCTTTTGAACTTGATGCTTACTCTCCAGCTGAAGTGGACCAAGTAGTTGTGGTCTCAGAGATACCACATTTCCACAGATTTTGTGAAAATAAGCAGGTAAATAGAGAGCCTTCCATGGCAACAAGGAATTCAGTGTAAATGAAACCCTGATATCAGGTACTGGAAAACTCTCAGAAAAATGTTATGAATATTCCAGCCATAAATTTCAGTCATACTTTTTGCTCTGGGCTACTGCAATCAGGAGACACAAGGATACAGGGAGGCCATCTTTATCCACTGCTTTCTGAACTACATGTTTAAGTCAGCAGGATTGGAAACCGGCATTTCTTAATATTGCTTAACACATTCCTTCCCTTTTCAAGTCTGTGTGTCTTAGACTTTGTTAAAATTAATTGCTTTGCATGTCTGACATTAAGATCTTTTGTAGACACATTAGGCAAATAAGCTTTGAATATTTCAGAATTCTTTGTGTCGCATTATTTGCTATCTTTTATTTAGATACTTTCCTAGATTAACTCATATAGCCTCTTAGCCTTTATCCTTTGTTCCTTGTGTGAGTTTACTATTCTTTTAAACTAATTTTTAGTCATTGGTTCTTGTTTTTTCACTGTTTTGTGTGATTCCTTCTGGTTTTTCAGTTAACCAAATAGCTCCTGATGAAGCCTTGCTGTTCTCTTTCAGTGCTTACTTTATATCAGGGTAGTCTGCTGTTGTGCCTTTAATACACTTCCTTCAGTAACTGTTGGCTCTCCTATGCTCCTGTTTCCTTAGGAATTTCTTCCAAAAGATCTACCCACCCGTTCATTCCGTAAGCCAAGAAAAATCCACTTTTGGAAAGCCATACTCTCTTTGTCACTCTCTGCTTTCTTTGGCATCATTAATTTTATTGTTTTGCGATCAGTTTCATATTTATATCTTCCACCTTTGTCTCATTAGGAAGAATTAACTGATGAGCTAAATATGCAAAGCAGCCTTTCCTCTCTTATCTCCTCAACTGTCTGAAATCTAAGTACCCTGAAAGAAAGGTTGTTCCAAATCTGCTGACTATGGGGCTGTTATCTTTTTTTTGTAGGTGTGCTTGGACAGAACAAGGGATAGGACACTGAACTGAGTGGGTATCAGAACAGCTGGAGCAAAGCAGCTCCCCTATTCCCAGCACAGGGGGCATTGCAGAACGATACAGCAGACCAGCTCATCTGGAGCTGGAAGGGAACAGAGGCAGAGAATCTGTAATCATAATACTGTTTTTAGCATCTAATATTTAATCATCTGTCAGGCTTATCGTTGGTGTTTTGTGGCCAAAATTTGAAGGCCTTATTCAACAATTACAAAAAAACCCCAAACCAACAACCCTAAACGGGTAAGACTTCTGCCTGAAAAAAGCATCAAGACATGCCCCATTGCTATTGGAAACCATATACGGACATGGCTCTCTGCAAACACTGTCTGTCTCTAATGGCTTAAAATCAAAGGCAACAAAATAAGCTCCAGGCAAGACAGATACTTCAGGAAAGAAGATATAAGGTGTAAAGAGTGAGACAGAACTATGAAAGATGTGTGGGAAAGCATGAGCTTAAAAAAACATGGAGAGGAAGCCTGACAGATAAGAGGGGCCTGTTTACCTGAGAGCAGCATTGTAAAAGGAATAGTCTGAATATAGAAAAAAATTGCAGGGAAGAGCAGACAAGTGGATTGCAAGGGACACGGGAAGAAAAGTAATGTAATAAAATGAAAACAGATAGATGCGGAGAAAGAAAGTGAATGTAGCATCCATCCAGATTTTTTTTTTAATTTCTTCACCAGGGAACATTTAAAACCATATTATTTTTTTATTAAAATGACATAAACAAGAAGATTGTAAAACTGTCCTAGATTCTGACTGGAATGTAGCTAATAATCAAAGCAGCTAGAGCTGGAGTCAAAAGGAACATTTCCATGGCAAAAAAAAAAAAACCCAAAACAAATTCCATTTAATTTTTGTGTTTATTTTGACAGGAAGTTGTTTGCAGGCTTCTTGGAGATTTGGAACAAAAATCATAGCAGAGGTGGATCATTGGATCTGACTAATGATGATGGTACTAAAAGTATAATAAATGCAGTTTACGACAATTACATAAATTATAAAAATAGATCTGTGTTTACACAGTGTTTGTGTCTAGTTCTTAAATGTAGGCTTAATGTGATAACATTGTTTTCATTTTAGCTTTTCTGCATCTTGATAAGCTGGTAGGGAAGTTATTTTTGCTAGTATATTATTTATGCATGCTTTTGTTACTTGCAACTCAGAATTGCCAGCAAGTGCCATATTAAAAAAATTGTAAAGCATGTAGTGCAGTATATGGCTTAAGGATACAGCTCTAATTCAGTGAGCCTCAGAATTGATTTAATAGAGTTCAAAATAACTTTTTTCCTATAAAAGTGTTATTGCACTAAACCAGTTTCAGAAAACTTTAACTAAACTTTAAAATTAATTTCAGTACAATTGCAACATTCCTATTTGCTCATAAATAGAAATGCTTTGTGAGAAACAGGTGCAGAAGCTGTTCCAATCTGAGATGGTGTTCTATCACAGCAATGCACTTGCTGTCACAGTCACATGGCATTTTACCTTGTAGTTGTGCCGAAACTGCATTCTGAATCTTCTGACCTACAGAACAGAGACTGGAAGATTCTAGTCATTATCCCAACCCAGACTGGCCATGAGCATGTTGGTCTGATCCAGGGAAGGTCCATACATGTGCTCATCTGTGTTAGGAGAAGGAAGGACAGCGTGTTCGAGCTACAAACTTCCAGCATTCACCAAGACAGAAGACAGTATTTTTTTCTGTTATGTTTTTGCAGCATATTGCATTACATCTAACCTAGAAATGTCATAAATACATCATTTTGATGATGAAATAATTTCAGCATTTTCTACACAAGCTGCTATACCAGTGTGTCTATTTAGTTGCAAGACTATTTTTCTACTATGCTAGTTACATCAGATTGGCTGCTGGTGTTGGCATAGTTATAGGATGTGTGTAGGTATTTCTATATATGGGGTAGGTGAGTGCATGTGTATACATATTATGTATAAAATTCATAAATATTGGCAAATATACAGTGAGGCATACTGTAAAAGCTTATGCTTTAAGAAAATACTGCTACAGGTCTATTATCCAGTGCTAGGCTGACAAGAAACTAACAAGGAATTTGAAACCTCCATTTCACTGACATTACAAATAATTGAGGGGATAAATCAAAGGACACTAAGTCTTGGATGCTCTACTGTCTTGCACAAAGTCCAAGGAGATGGAAGAAAGCTGCATGTAAAATAGATGCCAAAAGCATCAGAAGTAAAGACCCTAATGATCTCTGACTCCTGGCATTTCCCCAGTTTGTAGCTGACAGAGACTGATTTAAGTCTGGAAGCATATAGTTTAGAGTATGTAGTTTACTACTCTCCAAGGATATTGTCATTTCTTGTAACTCTTGACTTTCATTCCTAAAAGAACCAGCCTGCTAAATCAAGTTCCTCTTCTACCTCTACTTCTTCAAATCATCTCATGAATTGGAGGCCTTCCTTCTAATTACTGGCATAATTTTAAAATGGTCTTATTTGGAACCTATATGAAAACACGTTATTCATATAATCAGTTACCTGGCGTGGTCAGTCGCTACACCTTGGTATTGCAGTATCTGCTGCTTGCATGAAACCTAAGCCAGCTAATAGCAAACTGACTTAGGTGGGAAAAAGAGAAGTAAGATATATGCAGTTATTAACAACATGTAATATTTGATGTTATTAGATACAAATCTTTCATGGGGACACCAAAATGTATTTGGTGCCTATGAACAATGAAGGTGAAGGTCTCAGAATAGGGAAGGAACTGCCGTATCTCTGTAACTTGTCCCACAGTCATAGCATATTCTTCCTTAAGAACATGTGGGATAAACTCTACATTTTATGTGTAATGTTTGAAATTATGTCTCTTTGTTCTCCAGAGGACGTATGTGGAAATTTTGTAATTGACATTTGACCTGAGCACACAGTAATCTTTATAGGTGCAATGAAAACTTCTTCAAAAACTCATTCCTGCTGTAACCTTCCTTATTGTCACTATTCAGACCATTAATTATTTTCTTAAAGCACCTTCCTTTGCTATCTCCCAGTTAACTTCTCTTACTTCCTAGAAATTGTGAACTTACTGTGATAAGTTTCTTGCATAGATAATTCCAGTGACAAAATTGAAAGCTCTTACAACTTTAATGCTTTTCAGGATTTTGTTGCTTACCATTTTTTTATCTTTGGAATAAGGAAAATTCCTTATGCTTTTCTGTTCTTCAGCTGTCCTCAGAGAGTTACTACTGCCATAAACTTTGCTGACTTTCATTTGACACATTCTTATGAGAAAAGCAGCATACAGGCTTTTTACTCCTCTCTGTTCTGATCTGAGTTTTGAGGTTCTCTTCCTTAAGAATTAGCAGAACTAAATGAGTTTTCTGGGGCTTCACCTGGAATCAAGTTTTCCCATGTAGGTAGGTGTGTGGCACCTCATTCATTGTTATTTGTTATCCAGAGCAATCTCACTGAAAGTTGATTTCCCTGTATCTACTACCTCAGGTTATGCCTGATGTTGATGACAAATTCACATAAATCTTGATAGCAGACTATTCTGTTCCTAAAAACTAGAGGCCAAAGAGAAAGATTTAATATTTATTATATTTTTAAAAAAATAGTAATACTTAGTACTATTTGAGGTGGATTTAGTATTTAATAATTTGGGCAGGTGATGCTGACTGACTGCTCACCACTGTGAGAGAAAGGCCAT
The DNA here is from genome assembly GCA_013399835.1 of Leptocoma aspasia. Classification (NCBI taxonomy): domain Eukaryota; kingdom Metazoa; phylum Chordata; class Aves; order Passeriformes; family Nectariniidae; genus Leptocoma; species Leptocoma aspasia. The sequence goes on from VXAX01004363.1 coordinate 533,052, forward strand.
CTCTCTGGCCACTGAATCATAAAGTTTTATTGCAAAACAAAGACAGGGCATTCAAGGAAAAGCATTATGTACATTTACAATGCTATTTGATAAGGGAAGTCTTTTGAAATTTGAAATTTCTGAAAGGTACTAAGGAAGGTATTCTGTCCTGCCATGATACTATTAAATTCATGACACTGAAGCAATGTGGCTTTACAAATAAAGGGGTACATTAAAATCAGTGTAAGCTCTAACACAATAAGAAAGTAGGTTTTCTGTAAACTAAAGAGAGGAATATACCCAGCTCCATGTATTCTTTAAGTTATATATGTTGTCTCATCTGGAGAAGATCTATATAATTCACATTCTGCTTTTAATCTCTACATCAACAACTCATGAAACCAAGAGATACAGCTCTACTATGTTACAAAATGCAGACTCAGCTCATATTTTGCAGCAGGTACTGTGCTCTGCTGGGAAGTCCTGCAGTACGTGCCCACTTACTCCTGGTCCCTTGATGAGGTGTTGTCTAACACATTATGAGATGGCAAAGATCTGATTATTTTTCATAGTGTTAATATTTGAAAATATAAAAGACTCTTCAGCATTTCTATAATATTTAATCTGCATGTCTGATAGAGGAAGTAATGAATGGGATCTTCTTCATGATGTCCTGTTCCCCTAATCAAAGCAAGTAATGCTTTATTCAAATAAGAAGTCTCAACTGTGTCAGCGGAATGCTTTGTAGGCAACAGTTTGTAAGCAAAACTGGAAGAAAGAATGCTTGGTTTTGTATTGTTTGTAAGGATAGCAGGGGTTCAGGAAATGAGGTGCATGTTCACTTATGCTATCATATGGATTGTGGGGTTATGAGTATGTTTTAGTTTTAACCTAGCAAGAATATTCTATACCAGCTGCTAAATATCAATATTGCAGTCAGAGTGAACTAGCACTGTTTTACTTTATTACCAAATACTGGAAATTTCCCGATGTAATTTGCTTATGTAAAGTCGGAGAAGTCTTTAGGATCAAGTCCTTAAAAGCAAGCCCTTTTTGAAATATCAGATCACCTCTCTGAAAAAAAAAAAAAAAAAAAAAAGCTGTTACTAGATATATGTCCTGGAACAGACTTGTTTAGCAAGTAAACATACTAATTTTTACTTTAAGTTAATACCAAATTGCAAGGAAACTTCCAGCTATGCTGCATACTTGTGGGAGGTGAAGATGTTAGATAATTTCACAGATATCACTTTAAAAGGAAAAGACAGAATTAGTAATATGTGTGTTGTGCAGAGAGCTGCAATCCAACATTAGTAATCTATTCCTGTCATTCTCAAATAGAGGGAAAAGTAGGTTAGTAGATGGCCAGGATGTCTCCACACAGCAACAACAAAATAAGCTCCACGCCTGAATGATGAATATATTCTTCATATACACAAAATGCAATATATCTGCATCCCGGGATTTTTTGTAAGTAATCAAAGTCATTTTTTATCTCTGTTATATATATAAAAATATAAAATATATTTACCAGTTGCACTGGTAAATTAAAAGGTTTTGTTTCAGAAGTGACTTTCCATATATCTCACATTCTCAGTCATGACTGTTAATTTTGAGGAAGGAAAAACTGAAAAATTCGGCTAAGTTTGCTCTTTAGTCCCTAAACTCAAGGCAGAGAGGGACGTTTTGAAATTTGCCAGGTCGGCGTTGGTGCCCACCTGGGAGCCCCAGCCTGGCGGTTGAAGCAGATGAGGTGGTGGGCCTGGTGCATGGCTCCTGCCCGACTTTCAGTTCATCCGATGGGAGCTCCCGCTGCTCAGGGAAGCGGGTTGCGGCTGGCGGCCAGAGCCTTCTCCCTCGGGACGCCAGCTTCTCTCGGGTAGCCCCGAGCCTCTGCTGCCACACCGTCCTGTCCGGGAAAAGAAGAACACAGAGAAGCGACAGGCACCCGAGAGCCCCGGAGGTGCTGCCTGAACAACGTTCACCTGGACCGCGCTGGGAAGAGCCCGCTCAGCCCCGCCGCTGCCGCCCGCACTCCCGCAGCAGCGGGCTGGGCTCGCCCCGCGCGGCCGCACGCCGGGGAGGTGCCGGGCGGCGCGGCTCCGGCTCCGGCCCCGGCAGCCGCGCGTACCGTC
>VXAX01004363.1:535672-655738 GCA_013399835.1 Leptocoma aspasia
GTCAGCGCTGGGCCCGGTGGCGGTGAGTGGAGCCTCGGGCGCTGGGCGAGCGGGGCCCCGCCGCCCCCGCCCGCTCGTCAGCGCGGCGGCGCCTCGTTGTTCCCCCCCGCGCCGGGCCGCGGAGGGGGACCCGCCGTGCTCCCTCCGTCCCCGGGCCGTCCGCCTGCCGCAGCCGCTCGCGTCTCCTCGGGCGGCCGCTCGTCGCGTCCTCCCCGAAATCGGCTCCCCCCCCCCCCCGGCGACCNNCTCCGCCAGCGGCTAAGGAGAAGTGCTGCGCCGGAGGATGCAGCCGCTGTTGCCGGAGGGAGTTGGGCACTTTTGGCATAATGGAGGTGGGAAGAGACGGGTCGACACCGGAGGTTCGTCCCCATGGGGAAAGCGCCCTCGGGGGCGGCCGGTTTTGCGGCCAGAAGTGACAGGGCGCCTTGCGGCCGCCACGAAATGACTGCAACTTTCTCCTGTCCTCCATCACGCCTTCGATGATAATATTTTTCTCCTCCCTCCCCTGCTCCTCCCCTCTTGTGTTACACCGACAGCGACAGCAGGGTGTTGTGGGTGTTTGCAGGGAATATCTGTATGAAGGTTATGAGCAAACAAGTCCCTTCGCTGTTCCCTTTCGGGTATTGTCTGCTTTTCCTCCTTGTGTTGTGTTGCCACAAGATGTAGCAATTATACAGCTAGTGAGTTGCTCGGCGCTTTTAGCTAAAATAACTACTTGCTGAACGCCAGTTAGTGGCGGAGGAGAACTTTTATGCACAGATACTTGCATACCGAGCAGTTGTATAATTTTAATTGATTTGCCCTAGTTTAATGAATACCATGTAGCATTTCTTGTAGCATCTGCAAAACGTCATCACCCAAGCAGGAAACTTCCTAACTTAAAATAGAAATAGTTGGGAAGATGGGGAGTCTTTGTTTTTTAGGTCTTCCTGTGGTTGCTTGCTTGCTTTTTGGGTTTTCTTGGGTTTTATTTTTTGGTTAATAAGCAATGTAGGGACTTGGTAACAGGGATTCTACATCCTGAAAATGTATAATGCAGTCTGGTTTCTCCATTTTCCACACCAGTAGTTGTCAGACTTGTATCACTCTGTGTCACTTTTGCACACGCTCCTGCAGGTAGATTGACATGAAATGCTCTAGAAAATACCTGGGAAGGAATTATGGTATATGTTAAAGATGCTGAGTAAAGTGGCAGGCATTTTGTGCTCGTCTTGTCTGGGAAGCCAAAGCTGTTAGAAAAAACAGCTGCCACCAGCAGCCAAATTCATAGTTTTAAGTTTATTGAGAGCAGGTTTCTTCACTGTTGCAATTCCTGTTATGAATATGCATGCAGTTGATATATATATGTACGATTTTTTTATGTTTTTCAAATACCTACCATACAAGTTTGACATTATTGTTGCAGTATAAATTATGTATCTATTTATTTTAACCAAAAATGGTGGTCCTTGAGTAGCTCTACGAAGACAAGAAAAATATTTTTTGTGAAACTCATTTTTAATATGATTATGCTATTTACATTTTTCTTTCTTACAACTCACGCTGTTGGATTTTTCTGGGTACTGTAATTTGTATCCTCTAATACAGATTATGGGGTTAAAAGTAATCAAAACCTTGGTATTTGCTTGGTACTATAATGTGTTGTATTTGCATGGTGTTTCTGGGTTGCATTTAAATTGCGTGTCCTCACTAGGTAGCTGTCTTTGAAAATGGGCATAAGCTGCCATGCTTGGGTTTATGTTTTGCATTCATGCTTGTGGGATGTTATCAAGGCATCTTACTTTGTGTATATATGCTTTACAAAGAAGTATCTTGCCAGAAATCAATAGGCCCTGAAATATAAATACTATAGTATGTTCACAGACATTGGCTTATATATGTGAAAGATTGATGCCCGATCAAACTAATAAGCATGGAATATTTGCAGTGCAGTGTGTTCATGGGAGCCTGTGCTGTCATCAGTTCTAAACTTGTGATACCTGGTGATGTTCATGGAGCTTGTGAGTTTTGGAGCAGTGCACAAGGCTGCTGGCCCATACTGGATCCCAGCTGCATCGCTGCTGGTGCCAGTTCTGAGTGGGTAATATTTACCCATACAGCACATTTGGCACTTGTGCAGAGCTTCTTTCCCAGCCTGCCCTTCTTGTTTGTGGATTAAAATCCCTTTGGTTGGCTTCTCTGGGAGATATGTCCCTGTTGCCTTTGGAAGTGCAGACCTTCACAGAGTGTACCATGTGTGCTGTGGTTGATCTGACCTCACCTATGAAGGTCTGGTATCAGCTCACATGTCTTACATGGGCATTTGAAGATTCTGGTTTATTAAGAACAGAAACCCTCAACACCTTGAATTAGGAAGTTCTAAAAATATTTCCAGAATCTCTAATAGGAAAAAAGCAAAAAAGAAAAGCTCTGGCATATATAACAATTGCACAAACACATTAAAAAAAATGGCAATACTCTGTCAGTATCAAGAGACTATTTGGAAAATAATGGGTGAAATTAGAGGAAATAATATTTTAAAAATATTTTCATCTTTTCAAATGCGCCGCAACATTGCAGCAACATTTTCCATTGGATGTTATCTTCTATATCTTTATCTAGAGTGGCCTCATGGCTTCGCTGTATTGATTTGAATTTACGTTTTGAGGTTTTGAAAAGATGGGGGTGGACTTGAATACAGTTGCAGATGTACACTTTTACTGCAGAAGAACTATCTCTTGTTTGCATTTCAGTGTAGCTTGTAAATGTCTGTCGTTCTGTCAGTTGTTTTATATACCCATAACTTATGTGTGGTATATGTGGTCACTTAAGAGCCCTGCAGTAGATGTTATCAGGAATTTAGGAGGACTGTTATGCGGTATTATTTTACATACTGTATGTGTGGTTGTGTGACTGGATCTTGTGCCATAGCTCACATAATTGCAGTCACACAATTTCCTCTTTGAAGTTTCTTGACTTTTCTCTGCTTTGTATGTGTAACTAAAAATATTAAAGCACATACCTGCAAAGTGCTGTTTTGTACATGGAGAATGTTCAGGCCAATGCTGACAAGGCAGAGTCGGAAGAGATTCCATAGATTGTCTTGGGTTGGAAGGGACTGTAAAGATCATCTAGTTCCAACCCTGTGCCGTGGGCAAGGACATCTCCCACTAAACTAGGTTGCTCAAAGCCCCATTCAGCTTGGCCTTGAACACTTCAGGGATGCGGCAGGCACAACTCCACAACTACTGGAGGGTCAACCTGTTCCAGTCCTAAAGTAAATAATTTATTCCTAATATCTAATCTAAATCTACTCTGTATCAGTTTAAAGCTGTTGTCCCTTGTTCTGTCCCTTCATGCTCTTGTAAAAAGTCTCAGTCCAACTTTCCTATAGGCCCCCTTTAGGTACTGGAAGGTGCTGTATGGTCTCCCCGGAGCCTTCTCTTCTCCAGGCTGAACAACACCAACTCTGTGTTGTTAGCCTGTCTTCACAGCAGAGAATGCTCCAGCCCCCTGATCATCTTCGTGGCCTTTGTCTGGGCCACATTCTTCCAGCAGGTCTATGTCCTTCATGCTGTTTAGGTGGGGTCTCAGCAGAGTGGAGTAGAGGGGCAGAATCCCCTCCCTTCACGTTATAGACATGCTGCTTTTAGTGCAGCCCAGGACATGGTTGGCTCACTGGGTGGTGCTGCAGTGTCTGGTAATTAAGCATAATGCTTTGTAAGTTATTTTTTGTGTGTGCTGTTGGCTTTCAATACTGTGCTAAAAGCAAAATAGAATGCCAAATAGAACTTTGAATTAACATAACAGGAATGCAAATTTCAGTTTTCAAATTTGAGCCCAAATTTATATATGATGGAAAATAGTAAATAAACTTATGCCATGTGTTTGACAGTCTTTGAAGAAATTACGTTGTATGGGTAGCAAATCTTGTTGGTAACTTTTTTCCTAAAATCTGATAAATGTGTATTGTTTGTACTTATTGTTACCTAAAATGTGATGGTAGTTGTGTGTCTGAGCACAAATTTCCTATTTCCTCCTTAAGTTTCCAGTCTAGAAAATGCTTCTAGATGCCAGTTGTATCTGTATGCTACATACAATATATTAGTCCATGAACATGAAAACCAACCTGAATCTTATTAAAACTTCCAGAGTTGTTGCGTTCTGTTGTTTGTGTGTAATGTAACAGGAAGTTCTCAGTAAGTTTGTTGGCTTTTATCATTCAACTGTAGATTAAAAATTCTATGGATTTGGCCGGTTTATATGGGAGCAGAGAAGAACAGGAAGAATTTTTGTATTTAAAAATGATGGCATATTTTTACTCAGAATGAGCACAGCAATCATAAAAGGTTATTTAGGCTGACTGTAGCAGGAGCAGGTGTTGTCTGAGATTAATGTTGTACCAGTGATACACACAAATTCTAGCTTGTGATATTACTCCTGGTTTGGTTGAAAATGTGATTTTCGTAGTAAGCTGATGCTTATGCCAAATTCTTTGGAGATCTTGTAGCATGTCCAAATGAGAAATGGGAAAGGAAACCTATTTTAATACAGATCCTTTTTTGAATCTGGTTTTCTAAAAGGCAAGTGCTGTAGCCAATAGAGTAAATTAATTCTTGGCCAACTGTTTTGTTTTAATTCTGTTTTATTCTGCCTGGAGTGGAATTTCCCATTAACCTATTCCATGTTAAATGGAGAGGGAATCGATATAGGGACAGAATGTTCATATTTATTATCTCCATTCAAATAAAAAACCTGTTATTTCTCTAATTCTTTTTTTTTCCCCTCTATGTTTTTTTCTTGTTTGCTTTTTCTTTCAACAAGTAATTTTTGTCTCCACCAAGCTGAAGTAAACTTGCTTGTTAGTAATAACTGCAGTCTGGAGTTGGTATTGACATTTCTTTGGATTTTCTTAGAGCCTGATAATCCTAAATGATTGCAAAATACTGTTGTGACTGCTGGGAAACACTACCTAATGCACCATATATATATGTGCATCATGATCAAAGTTAGTTCTATAGAATTTTGGTACCTTAAGAATTGAAATTATGGAAATATGACAGGCTTAAATAGTCCTTTATGCTTTTTGTGTTCTTGGTATAGGGTTGTGTTTTGAAGTAATACTTGCTCCCAATCCATTTACTCCCATACTAAATTTTTTTGCTTCCATGCTGAGCTTTTTTACACAAGAAAAATGTTGAAGTTAGTAAATTGTTTTTATGCAGTAGAGTAGTTCCTGAATTGTAGCTAAAAAGCATAAAAGCACACAAGTGGGAGGAGGAAAAGCTTTATGAACTTCTTTCTGTTTGGCTTGGTGTGTTTCAGCTATGAAAGGGGAAAAGGGAAATTTGGGTTGCCAAATTGCTCTGAGTGGATATGAAGGTGGGTAGAGGAAGAAGAGTGGTCAGGGTTTCTGTTGAAAATGCCAGTACTTCAGTTGTGATCGTTGGAGAGCAGTTAAACAGAAGCTGGCCACCATAATACAACCCAGTTTGTCAGGTGTTGCAAGTGGAAAACTTCTAATAGTTGCTGAAAATAACAAGAAACAAGTACTGCACTTTGTGTTCAGTCCTTAAGGACAAGGTTCGCTAGGAGTAGGGAAGCATTAGTGAGCATCAGAAGGTATTTGGGATCCTACATTTCCCATCATTTTGACTCCATCCTTATTGAGATGCTTTGTTTGGGATAGGAAGTAAGGGTCTGCTTCCTTCCCAGGCACCTTCTGGAGAGAAGACCTCCAGAGGGAGGTCTTACTCCTTTCTTTCATTCCTGAGCAGAGCAATGGGATATACCAGCAGAAAAATCTTGGCATCTAGGCTTTCCCTGGGGAAGATGTGGTAGGTGGCAGGAACATGACTGCTTGTAAGCTTTAATTCACCTCAAATTTAGTCCTGGAAGAAGGGAAAAGAAGGTCTTAGGTGAAGTTGGACATGCTGAAGATGCTGGGGGAAGACTGGGACTGTGCAACCCTTTGGGATGGGTCTATGCTGGAGGGATTGACTGAAATCAGAGTGACTATATTACTAATTTTAATCATGACTTAAATCAGTGAGCAGGAAACCCTGATTAAATAATTGTTATTAATTTTATTTTGCATTTGTGCTTAATTATTTTTTCTAAAGAAAAGTTGATTCTAATTGGTCTAATTTGATCATACCTCTTGCTAGGCAGAAGGGGACACATCTATATGCATTTATTTAAGGAGTTACTCTGCTTAGATTCTTAATGTTTAAGAAACATAATTCCCCATGCTTTAGACAGCTTTTAGCTAACTTTGTTAATTAAATAAAATTAATTCCAGTTGTGCTACGTACATAATAAGAAACAAATATATCCAAATGTGCTCTGCATTTAAACCAGATAAAGGAGAATTGTCTGTAGTTTGTGAAATGAGTAAATTACTTCTGGTCACCGTGCCTTGCTAAATTTGGAGTTAATAGATCAAATCCAGTCACCAGTCCTTCGTGTTCATCATTTGGAAGAGAAAGCCAGGCTTTCCTGCTTTCCAAGTTGTCAGTTGCTCTTTAGCAGTTCTGAGTAAACCAACTGCTGAAGTGGTTGAACAAATGAAAATGGCCATAGCAGTTGCTGGTGAAAGCTGATCAAGTGCTTCAGAACTCCAATTCAGGCAGCTCACCCACAGCTTCCAGCGATGTGATGGTCTGTGTGCCAGCAGAGCATTAAAGTTTATAATGTTTGAATATATTTTTCTCTTTTAAGAATTTAATAGATCATAAACTTTAAACCTCACCATAGATTCTTATTGCTCCAAGCTTCAATTAAACATTTGGTGCTGAAGCTTATTTTTAAAATACACAAATAAGAAAAATTGCCTGCCTTGTGCTCAGTAGCTTTATCTGGAAAGGCTCTGAAGCTGACAACTGTCCTCCAAGGATTTAGAGGGACAGCTAGTGATTGTTGAGTGACTACACAACTGCGACAGGAATCTGGTCACTTCAGAGTGGGAAAGTTAATTTACTGGTAATTTACTTTACATAAGCTTATATGTGAAACCGGACATCACAGAGAAGGTTGGTGTTCCCTAGGACCACCTCTGCTTGCTGAGAGGTGGCAGCAGGAGCGTTAAGCAATGTATCTCGCCTCATCATATCTGCAGTTTTAAGTAGGTGGAAACTTCAGGCTGCAGTGCTTTCTTTTTAAAGTCCTTAAGAACTAAGCACTCTGAACTTGGTATTTTAAGAGATGGGGATGGTGGTAAGAAACTCCAGAGTGTCTTTCACAGGAAATGAGGCCTGACTGTAGTTATTTGGGGGATTGATTCCATTTCTATGGACTTCTAATAGATCTATACCTGTAAGAGAAAAAGAACAATTTTTTTTGAGGAATAAAGAAAATCCTGATGCTTTCAGAAAACTCTGTTGTATGATGTCACACACCCCGAGGCTTTTAGCTATTTAATTTTGTAACTACATTGAACTGAAAGCACAGATACTTCAAGCACCGTGTCTTGGATCTGTAACTTTTGGTTACAGATCAAGCAATCTTGGATTGTTTTTTGTTTTAATAAGTAAACAAACTTCTGAACTATATGCTGAAGGGCAAGAAATTGGAAAGTAACCTTACTTTCTAATTAAATAGTCCAAATAAATACACGAGTTTCGTAAGTCCTGCAAGTCTGAAACAGTATCATTTAGATCCTGATCTTCCTACTGTGGGACTGTAATGCACTTGGGATCATGTAGATTGAACAGCAGAGGTGTTTCCCATTTCCATTCTCCACCGTGGAACTCTTTGGCCTCTTGGTTCTATGGAGACAAACTCAGATGATGATAAAAGTAGGATTTGTAATACTTCTTTTTTTCACTCCTGTGTCTTAGAGTAATCCAACCTGTACACTGCATAGCTGTATTTGGTAAATACTGGGGTTTTTTTCTAGTTAATGCTATGTTCTCATAGGTTCCACAGTTTTGTCCTAAATTTTGCAACAGTACTTCAGCCAATTTCAGTGTCCTGATACCCTCTTGCTAAGCACTTTGTCACTCAAGAATGTTAAAGCCTTTGTTATTTCCTAGATTCTTAGTAAAAGTGATGAGAAAAGTAGTGTCCTTTAAGAAGTTAATATTTTCATTATAAAGCAATTGAAAATAAAATCCACGTTATTAGTACTAATCACTTCAGTATCTGTAGAATAGTCAAGAGTGGTGGTGGTCTAGGGAGTGTGATTATTTTTGTAAAGTAAGTTTTTTTATTTTAACTGTGGTAGCAGTGATTATAAAGAGTGTTTTTTTGGTATTACTAGGGTTTTTCTTTGGGTTTTTTCAGCAGTTCAGTTATTTCTTGAGCTGGTGGCTGTTTGGGATTGGTTACTGTGTCTTTAATACATGTTTTAGAAGCTTCTTGACTATTAATGTCATGGTTTAGTTTCAGTAGTTTTAGTCACAGTACTAAGGTTTGGTAAGAGGCTCTCTTGTAAGCTCTCCACAAGCTTTAACTTTGAATAAAGTGGACTAATTCTTCTTATAGTACTTGTGTTCTTAGTCTTATGAAGGGTCATTATGAAGAGTGGGTTTTTAATATTTTAAAGTTGCAACTAGGATTCAAATAGAAGGAATTCCTGAATATGCAAGTTTAGGATTTTTAAATGAGATTGAAAAAGCTGTGCGTGTTATGGCCTCAATTTGCTTTTTTGAAGTTCATTGCTTATCTAATTTACTTACACAATCAGATGGCATATTGCCTCTTTGTAATTAATTTGTATTATTAAATGATTGTGATACAAATAATGCTTAAGAGGAGTTACACCAGTATTCAAACTGAAAAGCAAATGTCATGTTGGTGTTCCTTGTTAAGTGGTACTTTGTATTCTGCATCCATGCATGATTTTTTTTCAGTTGCTTGCTTGGTATGTGCTACCATATCCAGAACATGTAAGTGGTTACTATTAAGGAAGCAGCAGTTTTATATGTCCTGGATGTACACATTTTTATGTATACGCAAACCATTTTCTCAGTGAACTGTTTTATCATTAGCAATACTAATGTTGCTGTTAGGGCCCTGCATTTCACAAAGCAGTCTCATAAATAAGCTAAACTTACGTGAAGATTTCAGCTGCTTTTTAGTAAAAATGTTCTAAATTCCTGTTGTTTATTATTATTATACACCTCTAAAAACTTGTTTCATTTTTTCTAATATGTAGTTTTGTTAAATCTGATGATGATTGCAGATGGTACAGAGTTTGGCAGCTGGATTAATCATGCTAGTTTTGCCATATCATGGTTTAAGTTTTTGGTATTGTTTGCTTTTAAACAGAAGAACAGAAACGCGTAAAGTTCACAACAGCCTGGTTGTGTATTAGATAATACATTCATATTGTGTTTCTTGTATTTTCTCCCTATTTGTTATACTTGCAACATATATCATAATTTGAGTATGAAATAGTGAAGCTATGACAATGAAATAATCTCCAGTGAATTACCCTAATAGTGGCAGGGTTTGGCTTTTCTTCCCCCCATGTTGTGTGATTGCTAGTTGACCTGATTTGTTCTCTTGGCTAAATCACAACGTGCTGTTCTCTGAGCCTTTCACTTGTTTTTTTCTGCCAGAGAAGTGCAAACAACAGGCACCAGTCTCTGCCAGCGTCTGACACCACCTTCCTGCTGTTTCCTTTAAATCTTTCTCTTCAAGTTTGTTCGAACCGAGAAAAAAAAAAAAGGGAAATTTTTACAGCTATTTTTACTATTTTTTTTGTGTGTTGTTCTTGTGGCTTTGAAATCCCATCTTTCTAAAGGCAGCAAGCGATGAGGCAGCAATACCAGTGACTGTCAGAAGTTGCGGAATTTGGTAGCGTGCCACCGTCCCTGCTGTCCCTGGATGGGACGTGTGCTCTCTCCTATACCACCAGGACACTCAGCCTGCCTTCTCCCACTGCCAGTTTCTCTTCCTGACTGGTGCTGGGCTGCACGGGTGACCTCCAGTACCATCCTGCTTCTCTGCTTCCCCTGTGCTTCTGTAAGCACTGGTGCTCCTGCCCAGTTTTCCTTTGTGCATGCTGTTGATGTTGCTGGCGGGAGGGCAGTCTGTAGGTACAGGGAGTGGCTCGGTGCCGTAGGAGCAGGAACCTTCTGGATGTTCAACCTCCCACGCTCAGCTGGAGCTCCCACTCCCAGCTCAGTGACATGGTGCTCCAAGGATGTACCCAGGAGTCTCCTCCCATGTCCTGCAGCACATCACCATGCAGGAGCTCTCCTGCTGTAGTGCTGGCAGCAAGGGTGCGTGCTTTATGCACTTAGGATTCCTTTTGCCGTCACAGGCACCTGTGTCTAGGAAGACTGGAGATGAATGCTTGTTTATCTGAGGTGTCAAAAGTTCTCACTGCCCACAATTACCACTTGAGAAAACGTGAAATCCCGTTTTAAGGTTGTGGTGGGTAATGGTTCAAATGAGAAGTTTTGGGAAATAACAGATGTTGTTAGTGTTTTTTCAGTCCTTAATGAAATTGCTCATGCTTTTTTAGGTTTACGTTAAGACGGGTTGTTACAACTGCTTTTTGTTACATCCATTGAGTCATGGAATTTATTTGGTTTGTTGTATCAATGATCCAAAGATAGTGAGCGTAAGAGCTTATTTCTGAAAAAGAAGCCATTTTTAGTGGAGTTTTCTCATTTGGTAAATAATCTTGTTAGCATGTAGTACTCACAGAACAGCATTTTTTTGTGTGAAAGCAGTAGATGAAAACAGTGAATCAATGTTTCAGGTAACTACCAAAATAGGTAGCATGACTATCTATTAGGGATGGAAAGGGTTTCATTAGAGATTAAACTGATTTTATTTTAACAGTTAGACCCAAACCTGCCTGGTGTACTCAGTTATTTGTGTTGCTATTTGCTACCTTGTATTTAGAAGTTTTCACGTGTTGGTATTTACTGTGGCGATGCAGGAGCTGAAAGGGACTTAGCTGCCAGCTCCGAAGGCATGTGGTGTGCGTTGGCCCTGCCTGCAGTGGTAGCTCCCGCTGGGCACTGGCAGGGTGAGGAGGGCAGCTTCCAGCTCAGCCTGTTAGTTCTTCAGAGAACTGCTGTTGGTGAAACTTTCTCCTTACTGGTGTTTTTAGTCAGTTGCTTTGAATAGTGCTTAAGTTTTTGTCACTGAGACAGCTCACTAAAGCAGCAGTGTGGGATGGGGAGTGTGGTGCATGTGGTGGATATCCCCGTACACCTGGAGACTTGTCAGGGCCTTGGTTGTGTCTAACTGTAAGGCAGTGGTCTCATTTGGACTGTTTGTGTTTTCTTACTGATGGAAGTAAGCCTGGTCCAGTTCTGGGTCCTCTTTTAAGTCCGTCATCTGTTTGGTGATAGATGTTTTAAAGCATTTTCCATGTGGTTAGCTGGTGCTTAGTTACCCCAGAGTGGATCAGTTGTGTTAAATGCGTGCCAGATAAAAGACATCCCAATTTGTCAGATGTTGGTACGGTGTGCTGCTGCCTCCCAGTAGCGTGGTCTGTTCTGATTCTATTAAGTTGGCTGCAGGAAGTAGGCCCACAAAGCCCGCTTTAACCGTCCAAGGGATTTCATGGTACTCCCCTGCCTCTGGTGTGAGCTATTTCAAGGAGAAATCTTGCTTTTTCTCCTGTCAGATGGGGAGGAGAAGTTGGATCACTCCTTCATTTGCAAAAATTATGCCCACAGTGGTCCACAGAAAGCAGTGTAACATCCTTGTCTCTTAGGAATAAAAGGGCAGTAGTACTGTGAGTTTTCAGGTGCTTCTACATGGTGGATGCTGTTAATTACAGATGAGTGTTTTTACTGGTGTCTTAAAGTATGTTTTGAACATATACCTGAAAATATTATTTTGTTTCTCAATTAGTGATCTCAAAGATTTATTACTCTGCTCTTTCCTAATTTCTAGTTGCCCCTAGGGCTTTAACTGCATTTATGTTTTGAAGTTTTATTCATTATTGCAGACTGTGTTCCATGAGGTTTGCTTAGCCAGCAAGATGGGCAGTTCTTAGGAAGGGACTGTGTTGAAAGGAATGAAAATCCCTTCTGTTTTTTTTCTTCTAAAACTTGAATGAAAGTGATAGTATAGCAGAAAAGAAAGCTGGTTTAAAATTAGGCAATGAGCTTTGGATAGGAGAAATGGCTGTAATGCAAATTTCTTTAATGATAATGCTGAGCAAAACTAAAACTGAATTTTTGACAGATGATTACATAGGATGTTTCTTTGTGTGTGAGCTGACTGGGTTTTAAATTTTTAAAAATGTTCAGTACTCAAAGTTTCAACTGAATTCAGTGTATACTGTTGGTATGAACAGGCTTTTTAGCTGTGCTGTGAGGAGTAAAAAGCTGGAAATTTTTCCCCCCCCATAGCCTTAAACGTAATTTTTTACTGATTCATGCGTCATTTCATGTAAGTCTTTCTTTTTCCTCTATCTGTAGAATGGGAACAATGCTGCAAGGTCCCACAAAAATGTAGGTGTAGTCATTAACATGTCATCTCTGTGTGTGTGTGTAATTTGTCTAGTCATGTTCTGAGAATCTCCTCCCTACAAGGGACTTGGAGGAAATGAGTTTCTTCCCGTGTTCAGTGAAACTTGCATTGTTTAAGATGTAAATTAAAAACAACAAACCGACCGAGGTTTGGTTCCAACCTGAAGGAACAGTAGGTAGTTGCTGGCTTCTCTTAGCACCACCTAGACAGGGCACCTCCGAGAGAAACCAGTGAGCCATCTCACAGGTAGCATGGCCTGCTCAGCCTAGGGGACACGATCCCTGTTGCACAGGCTGTCTGGTGGTGTGGTGGTTTGTGGTGAATCTTGTGATTCTGCAGTCTAAATATCTTAATATATGTTCTTTTTGTTTCAGTTTTTTGTAGCTTCTATGCTGTGTGGGCCATACAGGTATTTTGAAAAAGGAGGAAATGGATGGTGTTACTGGATGTTAATACCTTTTTCTTAAAATGCCGTAGTACAAAGGCCAAAATATTTCATGTATCTTGTAATTGCAATTAGTGGCGAATTTTCTGTCCTAGTTTAATCTTAGAGGTGTAATGAGCTTTTTTTCGTGTTGGGTGTTAAAATTGTATGGAGGCTGATGTTCTAGTTGATCACAATGTAATAAGTGAAATAGATGTGTGGGAAATGGATTTGCTTTTTTTTTAGTTTCTTATTTATAACGTGTTCTTTGCCATGTAACAGCAAAAACAATATAGATTGAGAGTTTGGTGCTGTGGTCAGCAGTTTGTCCTGTGTGCTCCAGGGAACAGAGCACTTGCCTTGAGGGTCAGTGGGCTGTCTGTACTTGGGAGATTTTGGAGATCATGAGGGTAGAAATGGCAGTAGGAGCTACAGAAGTAAGGAGATTAGGAAGTTCAGGGAATTAACAACTGAAATACACTTCTCTTGACACAAATGCAGCTTTCAGATACTAAATGACTGGTATTGTAACTCAGAAAAATAAATTTGTTCTATTAAATTGTTGAGGGGTTTTGGCCTGCCTCTCTTCTTTATGGGTAACTTAAAAAAAATTATTTGGGGAAAAGCTGCAACATCTTGTATTTCTTCTTCATAGTTTACTTTTTCTGAGGAGGGAGAGAACCAAAAGCCCTATGGGAAGACATTGCTTGCTCTGTTCCTGCTTGATAGGTGACCTCTGCTTTTAACTTCCTTTCCACTCCTTCTTCAGATAGCAGAAGCTACTGTTTATTTTTGATATGTGCAAAAGGCCTGTGCCATTTTAAATTCTTGCAGAACAGCCATTTCGTGGACTCGAGTGTTTAGAGCTCTCAGTTTGCCTCCTTATAACTGAATACTGCAAATAAAATCTGCTGTACTTTCTGGTATTTCTCTAGGTAGATGTTTCTTCTTCAGGACTGCTCCTGGGTTTTAGTCCTTTTCAGCATAGAAATAAAAGGAGGGATGGAATGTAGTGAGCGTTTTGTTCAGAGTGGGGTGCATTTGAGAGTATCACAAAACTGGTGTTATCTTGCGACCTGTTAGTCTGCATCACCAACAAGTGACCCATGAACTTGCAGTGTGCTTCTCCCTGCTTGCTGCCTCTTCCCCAAGGGGACAGGGAGCATCTGGTTTTGCAGCAAATGAAGCTGAAATGGGCAAATTCTGCTGCTCTCTTTCTGTTTGGATACCTTTTACAGAGTTGCCTGGAAGCAAGAGTAATTGCTGCACATTTCTCTACATAGATGAAGAGGGAGATGTAGAGATAGGCAGGCAGCATGTCACCTGCATATGTGCAGCCCAGGCTGTTAGTTTTTATCTCTCTTGACATAATGTGTTTGAGGCAGATGTTTGCTATGTAGACAGGCAGTCTTTTAGTGTTCTGCCACAGATGTCTTGCATAACTTTGGCCAAGACAATAGGTACTTTCTGTAAAATATAAATAGGTTTTTCTTACCTTATAGAGGGATTGTAAGCATAAACTTGTCTGTGCATTGTATATCTGTTAATTGTAGTGGGAGTAGTACAGTGTAATACATCAACATTGATACTGGTCTATAGGACACTAGCAAGGACTTGTTTTACTTTTGATTGACAAAGGCAGCCCAAAGGGGTGCCATCATATTTTCTTATAACTTCTAACTTCATAGCATACAGTCATAAAGCAATTTATTTAGTGGCATTTTTTCTTAACCAGAACATTGATTTTAACTCTGAAGAAGGAAGAGGTACTGCTTTTGACCTTGTAACTGTGTAGTAAATTTTCCCTTTCCAGGACAAAGCTGCGTGGAACCTAGATAGGATTGTTTAAGGCTTTTTGGGAGAGTTTAGAGAGGTTAGATCACATTTATGCCTGCACAGACTATAGTGGTCAGAGATGACAAGAAACATGAGGTGGATGTGTTAGCTGGCTGTCCAGTTGCTGCCAAAACTGACAGTTGTCTGGAACAAAACTTTATTAAAAGCCCTTTAAAAGAGAGCTTTGTATCTCTGATTATTCCGTCACTGTAGCAGGTGTTCAAATCAGATGCTGTCATTAAAAATAAGTTTTCCTGAAGATGCATTTGTTTTTCAGTAACTGTATTTGTTCTAAATGGACTAAATGCTTAGAGCAGTATTTTAGACAGCATTTTAGACATAAACCTGGTCTTTGGTATCACTTTCTTTAGCAATGGAGAGTGCAGAATGGTCAGTGAAGACTGCCTTAACAAACCTATTTCTTTCTGTTTCTTTGTAATAATCGGGCTCTGGCAGCTTGCTATTAAGTGGTGGAAATTTGCGTTGTTGAAAAAACACCAAAATCCTTCTGCCAAATCAGAACTTGCTCTTGGTAGTTCAGAATAATATAGAGAACAGTTGCAAGTGAGGAATCCAGGCATTTTAAAAAAGCAAGTAAATATGACACTTGGGATGATATAGCAACAAATTTCAAAGAAATGGATACCATTCTTTGTAATGAACATGTTCAGGATATCAGCTGATATGTAGTTTGTATATGTTCAGAGTGTTGACTTGTCAGGCTTGTTCTGGATGTGGTATTGTGACCAACAACTTGAAATACCTGGTTTTAGCAAATTTTTTATTATTTAAACTGTTAATTGTATGAGTTCAGAATAAGCCTTATAAATTAGAGCATTCCAGCCCCTATTCCAGCAGGGATATTATTCACTATTGCTATTTTCCCATGGTGTATTTTTTGTAGTGGCTTTTCTGTTTTATTGATACAGGAGGGCTTTCATGGTAGTGGAAGATATTGCAGACTGGGATTTTGACACAGGAAGTACACTCTGATCTTGCCTAACTCAATACTGTTTATAAGGGCCTAGAAGACATTACTGGACATGGAGAGAGATTTTTGGATGTGGGAAATTATTCTTCCTAGTGGACTGTTCTGCAGTGGGGCACAGCATGTGTTTCTGTTAACAGTGCCCATGAACTGATCTATTGAATTCAGTAAAGGTGTGCAAAGGAGAGGAGAGAATACAGTGATACCAGTCTTCAAAATGTAGCCTCCTAAGTGCCATTGAGGGGTGGCAATTCCAGACAAACAGCTTTTGATTTGTTAGTAATACAGAAATGTAGAATCATCAAGGTTGGAAGAGACCTTCAAGATTATCCAGTCCAACCATTAGCCTAGGACTATCATTGAAACCATTATATATCACTCAGCTCCAGGCACCTCATAAACATCTCAAGGGCTGGTGAATCCACCGCCTCCCTGGGCAAGTTATTCCAGTGCCTGGCCACCCTAAAAGTGGAAAAAAATATTTCTAATATTTAAAATGAATTTCCTGTCTCAGCTTAAGGCCATTATTTCTGGTCTTCTCACTGAGGGCACCGTGGAAGAGACCAGCCTCCACCTCACTACAGTCTTCCTTCAAGGAGTTGTAGAGAGTGAGGGAGTCTCTCCTGAGCCTTCTCAAGACTTAACAATTCACTCAGCCATTCCCCCTAGCACAGGTTATCTAGACCTTTCACAAGCCTTGTGCCCTTTCCTTCACACACTCCAGCACCTCAATGTCCTTTTTAAAGTGAGAGGCCTAGAACTGAACACAGTATTCAAGGTGTGGCCTCATCAATGCTGGGTACAAGGAGAAATACACTGCGTGTTCTTTCAATTGTTGTTTGTCCCTTCATTCCCTTCATTCATCACATTAAGCATTATTCAACAGACTCAGGAAGGACCTTGTCGTGGTTCTGTTGCTCATAGCAGTATTTGCTATGCTAACGCTTCCTGTACACAATGCACATGGAGTTACATTGAAAGGCTGGGAAATGGATAGATGGATCCCATGTTGAATGTTCTGTGCTATATCTTATTTTCTCTTTATTAATTATTTAATACTTGCCAGCTCCTATCCCTAATACAAAAAACCTCCTCACTGCAAAAATAATGGCGTCATAATTTCTGGGGCAAGATGAGAAACGTTTGATTGGTGAAGAATTCCTTCAAGAAAAGCTGCCAGAAAGAAAAATCTGGCTAAAAACTGACCTATTATATGGTTTTACATGCCAACTAAATCTAAATGTTGATTCATTTTCTCAATAATGAATAAAATTGAAATGAGACACAGCATGCCGTTGTTTCAGTGAGTATTGTGGAAAAAGTAGCTTTCAGGCCATCAGCATCATTAGACTTCAGTCTTGAAAGCTGTCATAGACATACAGGTTTTACCATTTTTTATGCTTAGATGTAATTTTTAAAGGTGCTCTGTCGGTTGTGGGTTTTTTTTTTTCCTTTTCAGGTCTTTCTCTTACATTACTGTTTGTCTTTCTTGCGTACTGCACTGGACCTCAAACAGGTTGTATTTACATCTGTGCAGGTGTTGTCTGTGGAATTGAAGGAAAGTACAATTTCTTGTATGCGTACATAGGGGAAATACTGTCACTCAGAAATTTCTGAGAATTCTTTATTGATTCAGGAGACCCAAGCATTGCTCTTGAGCTGGGTATGTCTTTCAGGCAATTCAGTTGTACTTCCAGGGGGTAGGATTGGTAGAAGGACTAGTCAGAAATGAGGCATTGCCTAGGACACGGTTGCATGCCTGGTTCAGCCCCACTTACAATAGAGTGGACCCCAGGGATCTGTTGTCTTCTCTGCTGCTTGACTCACTTGCTCCCTGAGCTCTGAATGAGCCATTCTGAGCTACCATCCTTGTGGCATATACCCACTCACATGAGTATATATTGTTGGTCTGTGGCCAAATTAAAGCATTGGTAGGCAACTTGTACAGTCATCTCTGCCTCTGCTGCCTACAGCCATCTGATGAGACACATAATCCTCAAGAGATCCCTAGAAAACAGCGCCTAGCTGAAGGCAGGGAGAATTAAATGTTCTTAAATTGTTACCCACAAATGTCTCCTAGCTGCTCTGGAATTGGCCCAAGTGCTTTATTCATAAGTCTTTCTTCAAGGTATTGGCAGGGGTTCCCTCAGGAACATATTTCTCCGTAATTCTCTTCTCTTTTCCAGGTTGTTGGCCACAAAATTGAAATCCAAAAACTGGCAGCACAGACATGAAGTCTTAAGATCATTACTATTTTTTTTAGCATTAAAGAATTGATTTCTGTTACAGAATGATTTGCAGAAAATTACTTAGTTATCCAGCAGCCAAAGTTTTCTTTATTTTAGATCAAATTTCTGGACTGTTGAGCTGTTGGGAAAAGCAAAATAAACAACGTTCAAGAGCTACAGTCATTTTAAAAAGATTTCCAAAAGGAAGTAGACTGCTACATCTTGGGGAGAGAAGGGACATGGAATATTTTCCTGTTCTTTGGGCACCAGAAGAATTAATTTTGATTAACCCAGCGATCTATCCAAAATACATTTCCTTGTCAACTTTTTAGTCCATGGGAAATAGATTAGAAGTTACTGTGTTTGGGGATATTATTTTTCCACATCAGAAAAACCTTTAATTCTCTACTTAGTATTTTAATAAGTTTCCATCCAGCAATTACAAAACTGTAATCAGCATATATAAATTTATAATATTTGTCAAAAACTGCTGTCTTTTTATGTACATAGGAAAGATTTTTTTTCTTATACTTTTAGATTTTCCACAGTTGTACTTTTTTAGGCCAGAATTTGGCAGTTAGATTATTTCCCTCCCACAGGTTTTATGTAGACCAAAGCCTGATCTGTCTGCTAATTATCTGTCTTTTACCCCTCAGTCTCTTTTAGATTAATAAGAAGAGCCTGTTAAGTTCATCTAGGCACCTTAGCAGTGGTAGGGGGATGTCTGCTGTGTTATGTGCTTCAGTGTTCTCAGGTGCTGAGAAATTCTGCATTTTCACTGTGCTTTAAAACGACTCTTGATTAATTAAACGGATTCTGTTTTTTCTTTACCCTGGGCTTAGATATGTGTCTCTGTCATTAGGATTTTCTTACCTTTTATGATGTTTTCAAAAGGCTAGTTTCACTTGAACATCAGGATGTATTTTTATCCTTTCCTGTTTCATCTACTGCCACTGTTAGCTTCAGATACAGCTAAGGTTTTCAACTTGAATGTGGTACCTTGAACTTTTTCGTGTTACCTGTTGTTTGGAGGTTATAGTAGCTACCTAGTCTTCTGTAAAAGAAGTTAATCCTCTTCCTTGGGAAGTCAATGATTTTAAGGATTTCTAAACTCCCAGGTTAAACTTTGGCATGAGTAATCTGTAGCTGTTTGTTAAGTATTTTGGAAGAGCTGTAACCCTGGGGCCTTGGTAAGTAGTGTCCTCTAGGCTGTGGATTGTCATAACATAAATATAGTTCTGGGATTTTATTTTATTTGCTTTGCTTTAAATCTCAGATTGTCTCCTTTTCTCTGCCCTACTGACTACTGATTTCAATTGAGTGGGACCTTCTTGACTTCAGGATTATGATTCACATTGGATGCTGATGTACTTCAAAGCCTTCTGCTAAGAATGGGCTGTACTTTCACTGTTACCTTGAAATTGAACTCTTCTCAAATTAAAACTGCTTGGCTTTATGCCATTATACTAGCATCTCAACTTGATTTCATAGCACATTAGTCATTTTCAAGGCTGTTTTCAGTTCTCTTCTCTGTGATTCCCAAAACACACAGTGGAAGAGAGATTATTCAAGACATGATTTTGCAACACAGGTCGACTTCATGACTTTGGTTTCTTGTTTTATTAATTTCTCAACCTCACTGCCCAAATGTTCTATTTTAAATTGAACAGGTGTCATTTTCCAACTTAGAAATCAATATTTCCATTCATTCCATACAGTTTGATGTTAGTTAGTTTGCCTTGCCTTTTCACTTGGCCAAACTTGTATTTTAGTGTTCCCTCTATTCCTTGACCAACAACTTGTTCTGGGTCACTTTATTCTCCATTGGCTTTTATGAGGCACTGAAAGTTAATCTGGAAGAGACCTGGATCAACGTTAACCTAACTGCATAATAGTTTATTACCAAATAGTTTATTTTCTTGGAGGCAGAAATATTAGCTTCATTAGCCTATTTTCCTGGAAATTAAAAAGTTCCTTCTGGTTGCTTCTGTAGTAAGGACAGCCCAGGCTTTCAGAAAGATAGGGAAGAAGAATGACGTTGAGTGCATGGTTTGATTGGTTTGGTTTTGGGTTTGGTCTGGGTTGGTTTTTTTCCCTAAATGAAACAAGAGAAGAGCTAATTAAAAGGAAATACATGTGGATGCAGGTATGTATCTTCATGTTGGTGAACAGAGAAAAGTAGTTGGGTGGCCTCATTTTTAAGAGACTGCTTAAGGGTTTAAAAATCTGGGTTTAGTAATTTTCTGTAGTCTGTTCTGCATTTGATATTTTAAAGCTTTCCTTTTACCTGCTTGCTGGTAAATGTGTATTCTAGAATGACAAGAGCTATCATACTCAATTGTTATTAGGTTAAATTATTGGAGCATCAACATAGTGGGATAAACCCATATTTAGGGTATTCCAAATTGAAATAAACGGTTACTTAAGGACTTCAGGGATTGCATTGCAGACTGTTAAACAGCGGTTTCTATACTTGGAGTGATTACCATGCTTAAAGTCTGGTTTGATACATTTAAAGGAATCTTGATGAAAAAACAGATAAGGGAGTGAGGGCAAAAAAACCCCCTGCTTTCCAGGCTGCTTTTCCTGCTATTGGAAATGTGTACACTGCCTCCCTGCCTCCTTTTTTGCCCCTTGCCCTTTTAGCTGGATATTAGTTAGAATTAGTGTTCTAAAGGATGCTACTGCCATTGAGGAAGACTACATGGCACCAATATTATCAACATTAATGTGAAGTTTTCCTTAAAATATGCTGCACAGAACTCTCATACTGTGTGTGTTACCATAAAATCTGAGTGCCTACTAGGAGCACATCAGGAAATTCAATTTACATTTGGGCTATTGTTAAACTCTCTTTTTCTATTCAACGGATAGGTCTCTGTGTTGAAGTATTTTGCTTTGGCATTAAAAGCTATGTGCATATAAATGCATTAAAGAAACCAGACCAAACCAGTTTGGCTTTCACTTAAGTGAAAGGTGGTTTGTGCTGGCCTTGAATTTAGGAGAAGGGGGCCTCAATCTAATCTGGAGAGTTGTTCTAAGAAGAATCGGGCTTCTGCATAATGAACTTTATCTTCATTGTAGAAAACTGACAATGTGTGAAGCTGTTGGTCTTTCTTCATTTCAAAGTTGTAATTGATGGCCAGATAATACGAGTCAATTCAGGGTAATAAGAGAGTCAAAGGTAAATACTGAGTTGTGGAGCTTGAATCCATATTTAGTGGAAAAGAAAAATAGTCTGATTTGTCAGCCCTTTGTGTTTGGATCTACAGTGCTGTTCTGTGTAGTCTACCAGTGTTCAAGATTGAGGTTGTAGTACCAGAGTATCACAAAAGATGCAGTTTTAGAAGGTGAAGAATAATTGCAGCTGCAACTCTCCACTAAAGTTTTTCTCCTAAAAATATCAATTTTATTGAGACCTGAGCAAGTACTTGGTTAAATAAGTGGATCATTTGCAAGTATTCATGTATTTGGGGGTGTAGAGCATTGGAATGCAGGTGTAATTGCACTTCACTGTTTTTTGGTCACTGGTTCTGAAGTGTTCTAACTACCATGGAGAATCTTTTGAGGCTTTACATCTCTGTTTTGCTGAGGTAGAGTACCATATAACAGACTATACCAAATGCCATGAAAAAGCTTGCAGATTGCTTCTCTGACTTAGAACTTTGACTTTTGACATACCCCATTGTTTGAGAAATTCTCAGAGGAGTTTGGAGTTCTTTTCAAAAAAATTCCTGCTAAAAATGTCCTTTTCAGGACAAGATATCTGTATTTATTATATTAGTTTTTAGAGAAAAGGCTGTCTATCGGTCTGATAAAATAATGTGGAAGATACCACCACTCCCCAAAAATACAAAAGCGAGAAAATGTTGGTAATTAAAAAAACCCCAAAAAACTATCAGAAGAAGCATTCAGAATCTGTAGTGATTATAAGAAATAAAGAAATGTAGTTTTTTAGGATTCTTCCATGAATTTCAGGTGACCTCGCAGGTGTTCTTTGGAAGATATAGAAGTTTGAATGGCAGTGGGTGGTAGCAATGCCAGTCTTTCCTTCAGCATCATGGTAAATATGCTGTAAATACTTGTGTAATGTCATTGGACATCCCTTGAGTTAGTGAGTTGGCCTTCAGGTGTAGGAATGACATTAGTTCAAATAAGCAGTCTGGGTGTATTTTCAGGACTGTAAGTTATGTCAGTCTTATTGGTAGCAAGCTATTCTCTGAGCAGGAGAATTTATAAAGTCTAATGCTTAAAAAAATTATACGTCCCTTACATTTAATATGTCGTTTTTATAATTTTTAAAAAAAATTGTCCCTCACATGAAATGCTTTAAAACTGCCAGTGCCTTTAAAAGTAGGTAACTTGTGTTGAGAACTGAAGGTACAGAGCTGCTTGTTTTTGATAAAACAGCCGTGTGTTTGGATGTGGATGGTGAATTTAAATTACAACATGAATGCGGAAGGCAGTTCTTGGGATTCTTCCTGGGATTTCTCTCTGTGGAAATAAGGTTTGAATCCAGCTTTTGTCTTGTCCTTTGAATCACAAAGATAGCAGAATGCGTGTTGCTTTTTGGTTTTGAATATTTAAGAATAACAAAACCCAAACCAAAATAAACCCCCCCTAACATAATAGCAACAAAACACTTCAGCAGAAGTAGTGAAGAGAATGCAGTGCATTCATTAGTGTGTGTAGGCTCCAAAATCTGAGCAGAAGAAAGGGTTATATTTTATCTGTGCTGTGGATTGCTGCTTTACATGCTACATTAGCATTCTGACCAGTGAGTTAACCCAGGGGTACTATCTCTTCAGTGCAGTAGTATCTAGACACAGTACATGAGACCTACAGTACTTCAGATGAGCCTTAGCTATCCACAGTGATTATTGCTTTCCCACATTTCATAAAATAAACAATGTAAGGTATGGTAGTATCTATTTCTGTTATGTACACGTGGTTTTGTAATTGCTGGAGTTACGTCAGTAATTTTAAGTGATTGCTGAACTTTTATGGGCAGTGACTATCAAATAGGCTAATAAATCAAAATATTGCTAGACCTACTTCATTAAATGGTTTACTTTGCTAAACTAAAATGCTGTTTTTTGCAGAGTGGCATACACTTAGAAACTTCTACTGTTATAAAGCAAAATAATTTAAACTTTCCTGACAAATCTGTTGAGATTCATTTCTTATGCTTTTTCAGAGCAATACTTTCCTATTAAGGTGTAGATTACATTCATACATACAGGGAAAGATATGCTGAACAAGTCTGCTTAAAAAAAAAAAAAATCCTTACTGCACAGTCCATAAATGTAAGAAATATTTTTATGCGTATGAGAAGTGTTCAATTTGTTGTAGAAATCCTTGAAAGCAGTACACAAGCACAATTTAGGGAGCAAGATTGTAAAGAGGATTCCTGATTGTTCTGCGCTCAGCATACATGTACATACACAGTTTTAAACCCAGGGAGTTTACAATCTAAAGGATGTAGAAATTAGAGCAATTTTTACTAGGCAAGTTCAGTAGCAGCGTTACAGCTACAGAGAAGCCAGCTGCAGTTTCAAACTGTGTAATTGCCCTGCGTTGTTGGAAAAGAGTCCTCCAGCGCTGTATATGGCTGCGTTTGGGTGTAGTAACAAAATGTGGTATCTCCAACCTGCCACTCACCGTTTGATTTTTCAAAAGAAGCCTCTGCCACAAATGCATTTCCTGAATGTTTCCTTACCACTATTTATGTCTTGGTGTGATTTTCTGAGGAGGTCTGTTACCAGTTCCTGTGGTAAAGGAGTGCTGATACCATGCTTGCCATCATTGCCTTCCTACAGGAACAAGGGCAACTTGAATTAGCCAAATAGCAGAACCAGTACTTTCCCTACCAGAGGGGTTAGCTCTATGGCCAGGAGTGGCAAAAATGTCAGAAAGCTCTGTCTAGGGCTTGAATGCTGAAGATTTTGAGATATCTGAGTCCTATAAGAAAGTGTCTTTTGACTTATGAATAGCGAGGGAAAAGCTACGTTGGTTGGTGCATCGGTTAGAATGTTTAGCTGATGGGTAGAGGTTTGTAGCAGGAGTTAAACTTTGAAAACTACTTTACAGAAAAAGGGAATTTCAAAAGCTTTTTTTCATGGTACCATTCCTTTCTGAACTGCTGTGTTGTCCTGTGGGACTGAAAAGCTCCAACTTGGTGTGTCTTAGTTGGAAAAAATTGAGGCTGTTTTACTGTGTGGTACTTGAAGGATGTGCTATTACAATAGTGCATTAAGACTTCGACACAAAATATCTTATTTAAAATAAAGCAACTGAAATGTTTCCAGTTGAAGATAAACTGAATGTTCAAGTAGTTGAAAAGATAAAAACACAGAATGCAGTTTGTGTAAATACGGAAGACTTATTTGTCTACATCATCTTTCAGACTCATTAAACAGCCATAAGTGATTTAAATACAAATTAGGAAGCTGCACATCATATTGCAGCCTACTCATGTAGGCTGAGCTCATCAGAAACTCCTTTTGTTCCTCCATTTCCTTCCACCTTACTTTCCCTGCAGATGCCAGCAGCACTGTTTTACCCCATTTACAGGGCTCTGTTGAAGCCATCACCTCTGCAAGGGTCTCTGTTATTCTTGGTTCCTTTTTTATTGCTGATCCTTCTCCTTTTTTCTCTGATCTTTGGACCTCCATATAACACTGCATTCCTTTGCATGAGTTGAGGACTGCGATCTGCCTTCTGATTTTCCTTTTTTCCCCTATAATTCCTCCTTGTTGATCTTTGATAGTTTAAGATTTAAATAATACAGAAAACAAGAGCATTGCAGAATTGGGAGGTTTTATGCTGGAAGATACTTTGTTCCTGTCAGCTAGTTTTTAATCTATAAATAATTGCCTGGTTGGCGTATTGCATACTGCAGACTCTGTGTCTCTTACATGCCTCTAACAGGTTCTAGTTTTCAACCAGAACTGACAAGGCTATTCTGATACGCAGAACTTGCCACAAAATTTTTGTAATTCCTTGAGTGCTTTGGTTATTAGGTAACAGATGGTGAGTCATTGTCAGTTTGAGGGTACAAATCCTTCCTTTGCATAGGCCAGCAATATGTTTGGCTTGTTTGTGAAATATTCCACTGCAAATATTAGGAAATGTAATGAATTTATATATATGTTTTTTTAGGAGCAATGGATGAACTTCATAGCCTGGACCCAAGAAGACAAGAATTGTTAGAGGCAAGATTTACAGGAGTAGTAAGTGGCAGCACTGGGAGTACTGGAAGTTGCAGTGTGGGAGCTAAAGTAAGTGCTAAGAGCAGTCATTCAGATCTGCCATCTTTGAAATACTAGTTTATCTCACACCATCTCATTTTCATATTGTCAATGTGATTTACTTGTAAAATCATTGGGTTGAAAGAGGCTCTCAGAAAAATCCTTGTTTGTCTGTTATTTTCCTTTGAGATATAGGATTGTTTATCCTGAACCTTTCTGTGACATGGATGTAGAATTGTTCTTAAAAACACTGAAGAACGAGCTTATACAGGCTCTTTTGTGGTTTTGCTGTAATGCACGTGTGATCAGAGATGGAATATTTTCCAAGTATTTAGGTGGAGTTGTCCCTGCTGCAGATGACCATTTGAAATAGACATGGGGAGTCTGGTGTGACGTCTCTTTTTAAGATTAAATTTTTTTTAAGGTTAATACATATAGATAAACAAATTATTTCAACATTTCCAGACATCTATATCAATTTCTCTTACTTTCATTGTAGAATTCCTGTCCTTTAGTATCTAAGCCAGGATGCAACACTTGAGGAAGAACCTTAGGAACACAGAATAATTACCTTCCATATGTTGTATATTTTCTTTCAGTTAATACATCTGCAAAATAATTTTGTCCTTGTTGCATATTCAAGTTACTAGCTTCGGCTTCCATGACTGATTTCTGCAATATTGTTGCCTCGCCAGAAGTACTCAATTTTGTATTTGTGCATTTGAATGTTCTCCATCAAGTATAGTACTTAATAAACTGATATTTAAAAGGTGTAATACTAATATTTTTAGTCACGTTTCCCTCATGACTAAATTATTTCTGAATTCTGTTTCCAAAGTGTTTGCAATGTCCTCATATTTTAAATGCTTTACATAAACTTGCAGTATTTTTAGCTTCCTATGCTGTATTTTAGTTACTGGTATAGATTACAGAACAAAATACTTCCTGATGGTAGACGTTGATGAAATATCTGAAAACATGTCATGTATTGGTGACTATGGACAAGCTACACAGAATTGAAAATATTATATATTGATCTCATGTCATATCTTAATTTGCTTTGGAAAGTGACATGAAGGTAACTGTCACAAAGCTGTAAAAAGGTGATGTACTTGTTACTACCATTTAAACCAAGAAGTGAGTTAAATAGGGGAAAAAATGAGGTTGGACTGACACAGTGATGTTGATGCACTGTTTAATTGTCTTCTCATTACAATTGCAAAATTGTATATTTGCCAGATCTTATGCTTAAAACTAGAAAGAGACAAACACAATAATTCTGGCCCATCTTTGCTTATTTATTCCTTGGGTTCTCTAGTACTGCTTACTCCCCTAATTTATTAACTCATTTTAATAGCTCAGGTAGTTGCTCATAATTCACATTACTATTTACCATTTTTTATTACTTTTATTTATTTATTTAACTTTTATTCATTTAACTATTACTTTTTGATACAGCTGTTTTGGTCCATTGCTTTATTGCAGATTTTCCTTCATAGTCTATCTATTGCTGTATATGTAATACATTTTTTTTAAAAGGCATTATCGACTTTCTTGGGGTTCCTCTTCTTTAAACTTTGATTCCCTGTGAGTCACCGCTTACCATTTCCATAAATCTGTTGAAGTATTTTTCTCGTCTGTTGTTTAGCTGATTTCAGCTGTTAGCCAAATTACATTCCTCTTTCACATTCTCAGTTTGTTCATCCAAGTTAGCCAGAAAAAGAAATTTAAAATAACTAATATCCTTTTTCACTCTGCCATGGAAAAAATACATTTCTTGTCCCTGATGCGTTCCAAGATTTGTATCTCATCCAGTTGGTTTCCAAATTATCTAGATGAAGTGGTATTTTTTTAATACTATCAAATGCTTTGATAAATGTTTGCAGAAGATACTGTTACCACTGTTTCTTATAGATGCAGATCCTCATCTAAGCACTGTTGTTCTTACATTCTAGTCCTGTGATTTCTTACACCATCAGTAAAAATACAATTATATCAGTTTTATTTGTCTTTCTTTTATTTGTGACCATTCAGTGTATCCATGCAGTTAATATGAAGTGTAGTAGCTGATCTAGCAAGGCTGGAAATACAAATGTAGGTTGCTACATTTGTATTTTATGGTTGTATCTGATTTGGATGGCCAGATACTGACACAGGGCAAGGAAGAAGTACATAGAGACATTTCTGTACTGGAGACTGCCATGGGGGTAGTAAAAACTTACATGGAAATTTTGTGTGTTTAGTTAACATTTCTCTGGAAATTTTAATTCAGAGATGGTCTAGTTATTTAGATGTCACAGATGAGTACTGTCCTGCAAACTGATACCAGGCTGGAATTTAATGTTCAGGAGCAAACTGCCTTGGAACTAATTTCCCTTCGAAGTATTTGTTCTGCCTTCTTATGTAGAAGAGACCAGTCCATCAGTATAAGAGTTTTGGTGGGGTTTTTTTAATAAAAAGACACTCAGCTGATGATGACTCATTAAAATGTCCTCGTGACATGCTGTGTTCAAAAGATCTCTGAATAAATCAGCCTTAGTAAATTTCTAAAAAATATTGTAATTTGGGACTATAACACTACTTGGGTTCTTTGTTGTATTTTTTTCTTCCCTCACTAATGTAAATTTATTGTGTTGGGGGAAATAATTTGTTTTAAGAATGTAGAATAATACTGTCAGTAGGTTTTAATTTTCTCCAAGACAGACTAGGCTATTGCAAAGATTATTTTTTAAATCTATTCCATGACAGAAAATTAAAACCTGCTTTAATTAACACCTCTTTTTCTTCAAAAATTAAAAAATTCTGGTAATCTCCAGAACTTTCTCCAATCGTTTTGAATATGCTAGGGTTTTACTTGGTTTAAAAGCAATGGAAATTCAGAATTTACTGTGCCCTGTCAAAGTACTCACCTGTCAAACTTCTTATCCCCTTTTCAAATCACAAGTGCTCTATAGTTTACAATTTTTTCCATGAAAGCATGAAATGACTGTTACTTGTTGGCACTCTGAGTGATAACAGTGGATTATGTTTTATAATTCCGTGTATAATGTTGAGTATTTTATTTGTCTTGGTAGGCCTCAACCAATAATGAGAGTTCAAATCACAGCTTTGGAAGCTTGGGATCTTTAAGTGATAAAGAATCAGAGGTAAGTGTATGGGACAGATGCATTATTACCTCAGAATTTTAATGCTAACAAGTAATTTTTTAAAATTCTACTTTGATGCCTTATTTTGTATAGAGGCTTTTAAAGTAAAATGCAGACTACTCAGATAGATAGGAAAGAGCATAAATTACTGAAAGACAGTATCTCTTGGAAGAGGAACTGTGACTGGAAGAAGTGAGTTTCTTTGGATTTTTGGTCATAAAACTAGCTGCCTCTGCTTCTCTGTTATCTATGTAGTCACGGTCTGAGGATGCATACAGCTTTTGGAGCTGAAAATGCTTACATAGTTTATTGTCGTTTGTTTTATCAGTAATAAGTGTTTCATCAGCACAGATAACTTCGGCTGATCTTTGGATGAATCCTTGAAAACACTCTAGAAACTAGTTTACCGTGTTTTTCTTTTTCAAATATGGATTTATGCCAAGGACAGACATCCTTAGCACCAGTCATCTTTATTTGTAAAAGCTGCAGTTGTCACCGTGTGTTTTCTTACCTAAATCCAGTTTGTAATCCAAAAAAAGGATTCATGCTTTTATTAGGTTTAAATGTGCAGAGCTCAGACTTCCCTTGAGTAGAATATTTTCCTCCTAGTGATGAGCATTGGTATAGTTGCACTATAACTATATAGATGCTCTTGTAGTGTACCTGTTTCGGGGTTGGTGAGTCCCTCTGACAGTTTTGCCTCTGTGGGCCACAGACTGTGTGGATAAGATTATATCCTTTGTAACCAAGAGTGGATTTCTAGCCTAGGCTAGACCCTGTGTGACAGTGTGTCATGCTGGAGAGATGGTTATTTGGAATGTGCTGTTGGTGTTATTTTCACATGTCAGAGCTTTACTTTGGGGCCTAATTGTTCATTTGCTCAGTCACTACAAGACACTTTTTTACTAGGCCGCCAGCAAGTGAATTTAATTGGTGCCCAAAGCTGATACCTTATAAATAAATGTTCTGTATGTGTGATTTGTTTTTCTCATTGAAAAAATCTCTGCTATGTTTTTTTTCCCCTCACCTTTCCCAGCTGGATTATGCATCCAACTGCATAGACTATTTTCTTAACCAGAAGATTCTGTCTGCCTGTTGTTTTTATTCATGGCTTTTCCTAGAAATACTCTGGGCAGTGATGCAGTTCTGATGTAGGTGTGGGAATGGAAATGTGCTGCAGTAGCCTGAAGGTTATGATGCATTATTGCAATTCCTTGACAGAAAAACATGTCTATGAGTAGTTGAGTGATCTCAGAACACTGACTATATGTGTAATAAGTTTTCGGTGTAGGAAAATGTTATTTTACAGTTCTATACATGAGATACAGAGGCAAGGCTTTTCCAAGGCATGTGAGTTTGAAAGTCTCTGCACAGTGTTTTAACCTCAAGCCATGCTTCTGGGTAAGGATAGTATTTTGTCTTTTAAATATTCTAAGACTTGTATTCTAAAATAGAAACGGACATCTTTTTCGAAAATGTCCCTACACAGAAGTCCTCTGTCCTCCATTGCACAGTGAAAGATGAGTCTTAATTACACTGAGAAGTGAAATACATTTTCTTGACTCTTTTTCAGAAGTTGCTAGTTGTATTCGCTTAAATTATAATTGTAATAGCAAGTATGTTAATAAATTTTTACAGTTCTTAAAATTACATCTGGTTACTTATATGCTAAAGTATCATAAAAAGTAAGCTGTAGATCTTAGTACTGCAAGCAGGTTGTGGGATTGTTTTGTTGTGTTGGTTTTTGTTTGTTTTAATAGCGTGACCTTGAAGGTTTCATAGTAACAGTGATGGTAGTGTGGAAATAAGGAGACTTGGTCATTGAGGAAGCAATGCCATCATTTGATGTTGAAAGAGCACTATTGTATTATAGTGGGTCTTGGGAGAAAAGAAAGATAGATATGCAAATCTCAGAATCATTGAAATTAATTTTTAGCAAGAGTGTCAATTTCTGATCAAACCCTGATGATGCATTCATATCATTTCTCTGTGCTTTCATCATGAAGTGGCACATGAAATCTGTGAATGTGAAGGGAAGACTCAGGGGAAGCACAGTGAAACAGAGGGGAAAACAAGGATCCAGGACCAAGATGTGTGAGGCTCTGCTAGTATGCCAAGCTGTGTGTGACTTTAATATAACTTTACAATTTAGCATTGGGTAACCTTAAAAGTATTTTACCTTGCTTATGAAATATTAAGATTTTTAACCTAAATCTTGGCAATATGTAAATACTTCGGCAGCTACAGAAAGTAGCTTCAGTCTTCATTTATCAGGGAGATACTCCCCAGCCCCATTAGTCTTCAGTTTCTTGTAATTCAATGACTCCATTCATTAGGAAGGATTTTGGAGTACATTTTCTAGTGATTGATGTGTGCTGTACATTATCATGAGAATTTTGTGCTTAGAAAAGAGGAACATGACCTTGTTGAGTAACCTAATTAATAACCTCATTAGTCTGCTAATACTTTCTGGTTTGGAAGGTTAAATTAAACACTGAAAGAAATCAGAAGAGCTTAAGGAAATAGACATTTATGAATTACTTGAGTTTTAAAACTATAAACCTCTTTAAATGGCTAGTTTTTAAATACAAGCCACAGCAGCTGGAAACTAGTTTTGGTGGGGGAAATCTTATGGGTTTTGTCATTAATTAGCTTTTAAACTGTTTTTTCTTTATTTTCTTGATATGGTAGGTAAGAATTACTACATTAGAATGTAACTGCTGAATTGGAAGTTGGAAAACAAGAATAACATGAAAATGCTTGGTTAAGTAGTTTCTGTTTAGTTCATGGAAAGGTAGCTTAATGTTGCCTATTTACCTGGCAATAGTTCCAAATTAGTAAAGTAAAATTTCTAAGCTATGCTTTCTGCTTTTAGAATCAATGTTCTGGAGGTAACTCTGTTTCCAGCAGTCTGTATTGTATACTTTGCTAATGTATGATAGCACTGTAAAAGATGCAGATGTCAGTTGGATGAGTTTATTTAAAATAAAGTATATTTAATTTAAACTTAATTTATAGTCTGATAATACAACATTTACAGTTGTAAAATTTCCAAAGATATCTTTTTAAAGCTACACACAGAGTCAAAACACATAAAAAATACATGGTATGGGTAAGGAAGACTTTTCTTGTCCTGCTGGTTCTTTTATAGACTAATAATTTTCTAGGGATCACGGGCAGCTTAAAGTGGTTTTTGCCAACATATACTGTTGGGTGTTTGTAGTAAATTCATATTTGACCATATTTTTGACGAAGGTTTTGGAATTGAAACATCCTTGAAATGATTTACTGATGGTTGAAATTTGAATGTTGATATAATTTGCTGTGTTAAGAAAGCATACTTGAAGCACCAAAATGACAGAAACAATAAAATAATAAAATGATAGTCTCATGAGAGAATGAAGCATCTTGTCACTGATCTCAAATTTAGTCTGAGCTTTTAAGGACCTTTGGTTTACTGGTAAAATAGTACTGGTAAAATAGTTCATGTAATGTCTTCTGTGCTTTCTCCAGTTATGTATGAGGCATCATGAAGAATACACACACACAGAGCTGCAATATGCTGAGCAAGAGCAGCTTTTGTTACTTAACTTAAACTGGGGACACTAACTGGTTTGAATCCTCAGATCAAAGACGAGCAAATATAATTTAGAGATGCTTCTGATCACAGCCCTTTCTTGTTATCTGTGTTGTACATGGTGATTATAATTTCCAGGCAATTGTACAGAAAAATTTATTCCAGAAATATTAACAGATCTGTATTTTTTTACTTACCATTGATGCTTTTCTTTCTTTTCCTTGAGATAAAAGTATATGAGGGGGACGACTTTCCACTTTCTAAGTGGATAGATACTAACATTTTGAGCAATTTTTGCTCTCTACTTTTTCCTCTGTTTCTTCTTTTTAATTCTCAGCAGATTCTAGAAGTCTATACAGTTTTTATTAATTTGGAAATAGGTTTTACACTTATGAAAAAGTGTAACATTATTGGCTTCCTATTGAAGCACTAGAACTTTGTGTTTATGCTACAGCAGTGTGTAGAAAACACCATCAAGAATCAGATTATTTAAAGCTTAAATATTAAGCTTTAAAACACCTGCACTAAAATACAGAGATCTTAGTAAAATATAGACATAAATAAAACAAAAATGGGTGTTGATAAACCCTGGAATGAATGAAAAGGAGTAATTGCATAACAATTAATATGGGGAATTGCCTTTTGGGAAATAATTTAAGAATTACTTCTCACTTTCTTAAATACCTCTTCTAGCTTGTACCTGATTGACCAAAGATCATATTATCTAGTTTAACTATGATCTGAAATTTCATCCCTGCGGAATTGTGAAATCATGTTTTATGTATGAGGATTTAAATTTATTTCATAACAATACAGCAATAATACAAATAAATAGAGCTTATGTTGCATCATGTTCTTTTTGTTGTTTGTAGACTCCAGAGAAGAAACAGTCAGAGCCTTCTAGAGGAAGAAAAAGAAAAGCAGACACTCAGAGTGAAAGCAGCCAAGGTAAATTAAAATGTAAATTGACTAGGTAGTGATTGCATGTAACACAGTTTTGACTGTTAGCCTCAAAAATTCTGTATTTTCGCTTACGTAAGATGGGTGTTATGTTTTGGATGATAAGTTATGTATTCTTCTCACCCTCCCATTTGTCACTGGAAGGGATGAACTGGACTGGTAATTACCCAAAAGAATCATGAGTTAATGCATGTGTAACTCGCGGCTATGGTACAACTCTGTAATCTTTTTAAGAATTACAGAAATTCTTCTCATGCAGAATACCTTGTGGTTTGAATTTCTTTTCAGTAGATAAGGGGAAAAAGGGATTTCTGATGACAATAGCTGGTACTTGTTTTACAGGTATATACAAAAACTGAATTTTATTCTTCTTTTCTGTGGATGATTGTCATAGTCTAGAGGGGTATGGAAATCATGATGAGACTGATTTCTAATTTAATATTTACAAAGTTTAGTTCTTGTCATTCCTCTCTTCAGTCTGACTTTTGGGCAGGAACTGGTGGAAATTTAACCTCAAGACAAAAATTCATTGGAAGGGGAGTGGAAGTAGTTCGATAACATCTGTATCAGCTTTATTTTTAATTCTAACAGAGCTAGAAAATGTCACTTCAGATATAAAGCAATGGACTCCATGTCTGGAAGTCTTTGTGATGCAGCATGCTATTAGTAGAAGAATCATGTTGTTTGATTAAAATTAATTTCTTCTTAAGTGTTACTTTGTAAACACCTGCTTTGTTCAAAGAACCTGAATGAAATTTCCTATTTTCATTGTTCTAGTAGCTTATCCTTCCAGTTACTAATGAGTGTTGAAATTAGAGGTGATGGAAATTTTTGAGACGTTTTAATATAGAAAATATTATGATATCTTATAATCACTATTTTACTGTCAGCAGCAGTAAAACTGAATAGTCTGCACTGCAATATTTTCAAGGAGCTGGCCTAAGAAACTGCAGCCTCTTGGAGTGGTACAGTACAGTTGAAGCACAGCAAAAAACTCCTATTGTATTGGAAAAAAGAAACAAGAAATCAATCTCTTGTATATTGCAAACCCAGGATATTGACTTGATAAGATGCAAATTAATATATTAAGGTTGAAGAAAAGGATTGTTTAGAACATGGAAGTAATTGGAAGGTGGTATAAATCAGTGTAAATCTATTCAAAATTGGCTGTGCCAAAATAATTTGACATATTTCTTCAGTGCAGAGCTCTGTAACATGACATCAAGTAGATTTTTCTATATTGAAGAGGAATGCAGTCTGTCTCATTTATCTGCATGAAAGCAAATTTGATAAAGTGATATACAAGAATTAAGCATGAGGACAGAAATCACTAGCAGAATTACAGGGTAGGTAAAGAATTGGCTGGAGGGAAGTAGCAGCAATACATACATACACTGACTGGGTAACTACTGGAGAAATTGGCTGTGTGCTGTTCTAGGTCTTGGAATTTTTTAATATAAATTTTTCTGTTAAAAGTCTTGACACAAAAAGGGCTGCCAAATGTTTCTGGTTTTTTGAGTTACTTAATGGCACAGCATTATGCAGCAGTGTCAGTACAGAGGTATATTGAACTAGAGAGAATTCATCAGGGCTGAAAAAATAAAAAAGCTTGAAAATCTTAGCTAAAAAGTAAGAATTTAATTTATGGGTCTGTGGGTAATGATCTCCTAATATATTGCAAAAATTTCTTTCTATGAAGTAAAAAGCTTTGAACAATAGTCCATTTCCAAGATGTCTCCTAACAGGCTGTCTGACTTCTACAGGAGAAAAACCCAGTCTTAAGATTTATTGGCCATCTTAGGGCCAAACAGAAGAAAACATCTGTGCATTGGATGAGGTATAGGTGCAGTCTCTGGAATACCACATATGGGTCAAGTCTCCCTGTTGAAGAAATAAAATTCGTGTTAGTTCTCCTGAAGTCTCAGTCCATTTAAGATAAATTCTGATCTCAATCTCTGGTGCTTTATTTCCCTAGTTAACACTGTGAGTTACCCAATTCATAATCAGGTTAAGAGGACTGGAAATACTTCTCATTCTCTATGCCCTCACTGTTACTGGCACCTAGGAAAATCCTTGGGCAGAATATTTGGGCATAATATCTCACCTGGAGTATATAATGTTAGTAGACTTGGTTAATTTGATACTTTGAGGTAGTGCTTGAAAAGGGGAGAGACTTACAGCTGAAGGTTTGATCTGTAGGATGAGAGATGAGTTTCGTGTTATCTAGAAGAGGTCTAGGGTTTCTGTAAAGTCTACTCTAAGCTGGTTTAGGAATTGAGGGTGAGTTAATATCTGATTTCTCAATGAATGGAATATGCAAATCTCTTTGTTTTGGTAATCCCTTAATTACCTATATAGGGACATCATGTATTACCACATCAAAGAAAACCAATTAACAAGTGGTAGGATTTTACTATAATTATTTTACAGGTAAAAATGTAAGACACCTCCACAAGTACTTTATTTAACCAATTCTTATGTGTTACTGTATTTATTACAGGAAAGAATATTGGGGGACGTGGTCACAAGATTAGTGACTATTTTGAGGTGAGAATTTTGTAAAATTTACTTTTGTTTTATAATTTTCTTTGAAAATATCCTTTTAGCTTTTTTTGGATGCTACAGCATTTTTGGTTGTAATGGACAGGCCTCTTGGGAGATTACTTCTTTTTTCTTCATGTAAGCTTCTGAATATTGAACCTTGAAATAGAGATGCAGTCATCTCTTGATGGAGCCTGAACTAAAATACAAAAACCATTATCTTTCACACTGTTCTTTAAACAGCTACAGGTTGCACTACTAAAAGTAATACAATCTGATTTACAAATTCTGTGTACAGATGATCTGTAGAATGTACTGTGTACATTCAGTAGATGTATAATGTATTTTGAGAAGGTTGACTAATTGGAGGTCCATATCTCCTCTACAGTACCAAGGTGGAAACGGCTCGAGTCCAGTGCGAGGCGTACCTCCTGCAATCCGCTCTCCTCAGAATTCACATTCCGCTCCTTCTTCTGTAAGTCTGGGAACTTCATGACTGCTGGAGATAGTTTTATAGTCTAAAAACAGCAAAATGGAAAATAATCTGTATTCAAGGGGAGAGTTTTCAAAGGAACAAGTTCTGCGAAAGAGTTCATTCTTCCAACAGGAAAAAAAGAAATCAAATTAAATATTGAAACTAAATTTTTCTATTAACACTGGGTCATTTTTTCTTAAATGTCTTTTTAAATACAAGGTAGTTATGTAAAATGTTGAATAAATGTTAAAAAATGTTAAAAACATCTATTCACAGGCCTCACACAAAAAAGGGGAGTTTTTTGTTACTTACAAGGAAACTTGGACCCTTGGCATGGGACTTTAAAAGCTCAGGTTTTGATAAATTGTAATTTTTTTCAATAATTGATACCTAATCTGCCTCTAAAATTCTCTTTCTTGGTCACGCCAATTCATTTTTTTCCTTCTCATAAGCACAATTTCAGTGCTCAGCATACCAACGTGTTATTCTAAATGGCCAAACAAATTTTGCCAGTTACAGAAAAGATTTGTTTTCGCTGATGGTAGATCTCAGGTTTTATTCCATGTGCTTTCAACTTCAGGCATCCTCTTGGTCTTGCCAACAATATGGAATGTAATACAGATTTTGGAATTTGGCTTGGAAAAGGTCTCATTCACACAAACTAGGTTCATTAACAGGATTTGCGTTCTGATCTGCACTTGCTTCCCCTCTCTGGTTCTCCCATGAGAACTAAACACTCCAAAAATAACTCACATTATTCTTGAGTTGTGAAAGCTCAGAATCAGAAAAATAACTCTTTTAAGACTGACATCACCTTATGTCAGTCTTGTATTGTCTTAAATCTTTCAGTCTGTTTCCCAAAAGTGACAATCTTAGTTTTCTCAGAGAATATATTGCGTCCTTCCTGAACTGCCAACGGTATGTAAAGCCATACTGACACAGTCTCAATGCAGTGTTCCAAGTGGTAGCTTTTGTAAAAAGATACCTTTTCTCTATTCTTTGAGATGTTCTTGCCTAGAGTTGTACCAAGGCTATGCTCATAATTAAATATTACAGCTGTATCTAAAATACTTTGCTTTCATGCCTTTCAGGTTCGACAGAATAGTCCTTCTCCTACTTCATTAGCTTTCGGGGACCACCCTCTCACACAACCAAAGCAGTTATCTATTAAAATTACTCAGGTAACTTTTTGAATAGATCACTTTATACAGCAGAAAAAACAACAAAAAAAAAGTAGTTATGTTTATTTCTTTGTCTTTTAACTTCTTCTGAACTCTTAAAGACTTGCAAAAGCTTTGCTTTTTAAAATTGCCAAAGCATTTTTCTGTTAAGTTCAGCAGCTCGTATCTGTGAGTGAATCTGGTGAGTAAATATCTCTGGTGAGTTTTGTACTCTGCACTTGCTCAGCTCCCAGCATTGCACTTCATGATTACATAGATGGACCATGGCATTGGTAGGTTTTTGCTCAAGATTTTAGCTGAGGATTTTAGAAGTAGAGGCTGCTTTTTCAGGCAGTATTTGAATTGACAGCTGCCATTGTCATACTGCATTTAAAATCCGACGTTGAAGAAGAAAAATGAGATTGATGAGATGGCAATCAAAATGATCAACACAATTCTGACATGACTTTAAAAAGCTGAAATCAACTGTTTCATTCTGTCTGCCATTTCTGATGTGATCCGTCTTTCACATTAGTCAGAAAAAGGTTGCTTCACCTGCTGACCGATACAGAGAAATTAATTAGTTGACCTTTACATTCTTGCCCTGTTTTTTATGCTTTTTTTATGAACAGTAACTTCGCAGTTGCTGATGAAATCTTTTAATACTGTTAATGGTTTGTCCCAACTGTTCACAGTTGTCCTCATGAAGAGAGAAAGTGATTTTGAATAAGAACCTTTAATGACACTTCCAAACACCTGAAAATAAGATTTGCTGGTCTTTTTGAATGTTTTAAAGTAGTTTATTGCTCTGCCTAACAAGCATAAAAAGAATAATGCTGTAGTTGTAAAAGGAAAGCATAAATATTTCAAAATGTTCTTTCTAGACTGATCTCACAATGCTGAAATTAGCTGCACTAGAGAGTAATAAAAATCAAGACTTGGAAAAGAAAGAAGGTCGTATAGATGACTTACTCAGGGTAAGTGTTGGACATGGGGTAAAGGTGTTTATTCAGAACAACAGACTGAATATGAGGACAATTTTTTAGATTTTTTAAAAAAATCACTTAAATAAAAAGGTGTAACAAGTTTTTAATTATTGTAACTTTTCTTAAATCTAAGAAGTCTATATAATTAAATGTATAATTTTTTTTTCAGCTTCTGTGCTACAACCTGTTAATGATTAAATATGTTTGTAGACTTCTGAAGGTGCAAAGAAAGCCAATGCCATTTGCAGGCAGTTATTAATTCCTTAAATTCGTATTATAATTCACCTAATGGGTGGTTTTGGGTTGTTTTTTTTTTTGGTTCTAATTATGAATAGCCATTATCTGTGGAACAACTCTTGCTGTTTTCAGAATGGAGGTGATTGTGACAGAAATAAATACAGGCAATGAATAACTACTTTCAATAACAAAACTATACGATACTCTAAGACCTATTTTCAGAAAAAAAATCTTAATGCTTATGCTCTTGAAGGAAGCACTGGAGAGGGGATATACAGAAACATGAAATATGAAACAAACCTGTATTTCACAAGTTGTAATCAGTTTAGTGTTTGTAGGTGTATATACGTATTTACAGTACATAAAAATATTAACCCACCCAATGATGTACTATGAAATTGTATATGTATGTTGTTTTAACACATATTCAACAGTAAGGAATAGACAACCCTAAACTATTTTTTAGAAATTTTGTTTTGATCAAAATAATATTGTAGTGGGATTTTTGAGGTAATAAATTAAATATAATTGGAACAGAGGGAGTTTGTTAAACTTCCTACTCAGATCATTGAAACTTCTATCATTGTAAAATTTTTCTGTTCTTTTAAATTGAAGATTTTAGGATTCACATGACTTCAGAAGTCATATGTAAAGATCTGATGCTAAAGTTTAAACTTCCACTTTGAATGTAAGTGGAGGCCTCAGTGGAGAGCTGAACATGAGATTGGTACAGAGTTTTTATACATTCTCATTATGCTGAATGCTCTGTAATACAGAATGCAGGACAATGTAAAGGAAATAAAAAAGAATCAAGGCATCCTTCTATAGATAGGGATATATCTGTGAAATTAAATTTTTATTTAGATAAATAGATGTGTTTATGCAAGTGTGTTCCTTACTTTAGTCATGTGAAAGTAGATATATTTATTTTCTGAGACAGCTGATTTACAAAACAGTATTTCAATATATCTCTTCATATTTTGTATATATTTATTAGGCTAATTGTGATCTTAGAAGACAAATAGATGAACAACAAAAACTACTTGAAAAATACAAAGAAAGGTTAAACAAATGTATTTCAATGAGCAAGAAGCTTCTAATTGAAAAGGTAAGTTTACTGCTCTTAAAATCTTTGTGATAAAAGCTGGGAGATTGCTGTAAAACTCGAATGATTCCTTCGTTTTCACTTCAACTTTTTCACATTAGTCACTTGAGATTGAAACTTCATAAACCTGAATAAGCTAAATAAAACATTTAGCCTTTTTCAGATTGTGGAAAATGTACCTTTTTTAATTTAAGGATTTACCCATTGTAAGTAATTCAAAATAGCAAAGCATGAAAGTTACGAATTTAACATTTGGAGATATTTTCTGGACAAATTGTAAGATCACAGTGGATAAAAGAATTTTTGAACATAATCTGTTGTGAGGAGGAGATGGATAATATCTCTTTGTGAGACACTTAAGTGGCTAAGATAATTCTTGATGTAAAATGATAAAATGCCATGTTAGCATTAATGTCAGAAATAATGGGAAAAAGGAAATGAAGATGACTGCCTTTATGCTACTATTAATGAAAGAATTACTTTCTTAAAACTTCATGCCAATTATATTTAAACTAGTAGCAATTCATTAGAAGACAAGGATACCTTGTTTCTCTCCCTCTTCTTTAAAATAGCCTCATTAAAAAAAACAACTTAAAGTTATTAGCAAATCATGTTATTAGAAATTGAAGTACAAAAAAGTTTAAGATAGACAGCCCCAGTGCCTTCCCTAGTGCTAGTTGCTGGATCCTGCAGTCATACACAATGGCACAAAGCGAGCCATTGGAGGATTCAGGAGAGTTTTCTCCCTAGCATGTCATAAATAAATTATTGCCAATCTTTTTAAGTTCCAGCATGAGGGGAAGGCAGGGAAAAGATGCCTCAGATCTGTTTGGCATGGCAGTAAGTGCGTACCTTCAGACTGAGAATACCACAAGGGATGTTTCCTGTGAAAGGCCCTTCTTCAGTCTACAAGTCTGTTCTTAAAAAGAGCCTTAATTCTGACAACTTCTCATTTTTTGTGTGTGTGATTTTGGGCCATAGACATTTCTTATGAAGCAAGCATTCGTAACAATCAAAGAGGTTTCCTTGCACTCGATGTTCATAGTGCTCTTTCTTCTCTGAGGGAGACCAGGGAGACTGGGTTGGTTGTCGCATCCCAAGGATGCTTGTGGTAGCAGTGCTGGTTCTAACAAGGGCATCTGCTTCTGTCACTGCAAGGGAATGTCTGATTGCAGTTAAGCCTGCCCACAGTGCATTGCCACACAGAGGTCCCTGCCCCGAGTCACTTTGGTACAAGCACTAACATAGAAGCTCAGTCAAGGAAGTTTGCAGGCTAAGTATAGGAAGTGCTTTCTTTATGATAGCTGTGTCGGTTCATTTGTTGTAGTAGACATGTACAGATAGAATCTTAATTATATCCTCTGTGATGCTGATACTCTAAATAAAATGGTTTTTTAATGATGAAGGGCAGCAAACTTTATAGGAAAATGGAGCCAAACTCCAGAGGGGTTTTTTGGTGCATAAATTGTCCTCTAGTACTGATTCTGGCAGCTGCAGATGCTTGAGTTCTGTAGAAATTAGAATAAATGGGGTAAATACTACAACATATTTTTGTTGACTCTCCTCTTATCCCTGGCTTAAAAGGCTGTTGGAGAAAAAAACCACCCTTAGTGTTTTATTGACTTTTTGAACACTTCAGTGTTACTAAATATGAAATTTTTTTTTGTTGTTTTCTTAGAGCACACAGGAGAAGCTGGCAAGCAGAGAGAAGAGCATGCAAGACAGATTACGCCTGGGGCATTTTACAACAGTTCGTCATGGTGCTTCATTTACTGAACAGTGGACAGATGGCTTTGCATTTCAAAATCTTGTGAAGTTAGTCAATGCTATGTTCTTAAAATTCTCACTAATTGTTACTTCCCTCTAGTGGACTTCCTTATTACTAGTGTTCTAGGATTGAAGCAGCTTTTCATATGTTGTATTTTGCTTTGCCTTTTGAAGACTGAGAATAGAGTATAGAACTCTATTAATCAGGTGAAGGAATGCTAAGGTCGTGTGTCTTTAAAAAACAGTTTGGTTTCACTTTGTTTTAACTATCTTTAGAAAAGCATGAATGTACTAAATAAGCAGCACATAGTTATTCAGCTGAGCTGATAGAATTATAAAGGTAAATCAGTAATCTTTCAGGAAGGTAACCAAATATCACTGGTGGTCATTGGGACAGATGAGGTCTGTGAAGTTCTCAGTGGTCACATAGATACTACCTGCACATCCTCATGGCATCAGCTTTTTCTGGCATCCAGCTCCTTAGTGCTGTGAAGGAGCAGTGACAAATCTGGCAGCCTCAGATTGGGTCTAGTGCAAGTGGATGGGGGAGAGCAACCACCCAGAAAAGAACTGCCATAGCAGGTATTTCAGCAGAGATGGGGCCAAGGAAAAGGGCTCTGCAAGACTCTCAGAGATGGTGGTAAAATAATTATGCAGTGCTTCCAAAGGAGTTCTTTGGTAATCATTCTGATTCATTGGAGATACAGATAGATATATAGATAGAAGAATACATATATTTTAAAAAGTAATTCACCGAGAGTTTAGTTTTGAAGGGTGGTATTTAGTCTTAGCATTATGGGATTGCCTGGGGCGCTGTTTTTCTAAACAGTCTTAAAAACAGTCTGTAGGTGTGTTTTGAATAAAAACTGTAATTGTTTGCCATACAACCAAACTGATTATTTATTTGGGAATGACCAGATCAAATTCAGTATTTGGCCTATAAAAATCATGTGCTCTCTATTGATGCTGTCAGGGGGTGTTTTTGATGGTATAAAATAAAATGTCCACCAGCTCAGATAGATTATTTTTTTCTTTTTCTAGTGCAGAAGTCATGCGTAACACTTTCAAAAACAAAACAAACAAAAAAACACCAAAAAACCCCCAAAACCCCACAACAACAACAAAAACCAAACAATCCCCCTGAAACCACCATATATTTAGAAAGTAAATTGTGCTGTAAGTTTAGCAAAATTTTTCCACTTCATGAGGAGCACTGGTGTTCGTTCTCCTAGGAAACATTTTCACATGTTCAGTAAGTTTTTTTAAATTTATAAATGCCTTATCAGTTAAAAAGATAGTTCATGAAAAAATGCAAATTGATG
The DNA here is from genome assembly GCA_013399835.1 of Leptocoma aspasia. Taxonomy (NCBI): domain Eukaryota; kingdom Metazoa; phylum Chordata; class Aves; order Passeriformes; family Nectariniidae; genus Leptocoma; species Leptocoma aspasia. The sequence continues at coordinate 578,101 of VXAX01004363.1, forward strand.
AAACTTTAATAAAGCTTTTTTTGGGGTTTACAGGCAGCAAGAGTGGGTGAATCAACAAAGGGAAGACATTGAAAGGCAAAGAAAGCTCCTGGCCAAGCGAAAGCCTCCAACTACAAATAATTCTCAGGCACCATCTGCCAATTCTGAACCCAAGCAGAGGAAAAATAAAGCTGTGAATGGGGCAGAAAACGATCCCTTTGTTAGACCAAATTTACCACAGCTGTAAGTTTAACATTTCAATCAGTCTTTTACATAAATTCTCAGATATTGTCTGTGTGTGTTCTATTCAAATAACAGCATAAAAAGACACTCGGTATATTCAGCAGCTATATTCTCGCTAAGGACTTGCTGATGTCAGGGAAATTTGCACCACTGTCTATGAAGTTGTTGTACAATTTATTTTTGGTAAAGTCACCAGAGAAGGGCTCATTCTGGGGATAGACAATGTTCCTTATGTTATCCTGGTCTAGAAGTGTCCTTATCCTGGCTTCTTAGTCTTGTAATGTCACTGATACTGATTGAACTTTCCTTTATCTGTATTGGTTTAACAGCTTCTCTTTTAGTTGGAGATTATTTTTTTTCATATAACAGTATTTAGTTGGCAAAAAAAAAATCTTTTTTCAGCCTTTAGTATTTGAAGACATGTCTTAAAACAAATGGAAATAGTATCTTTTCCCTGCTTCTGAATGCTACATCCTGAGACCAACTGTCAGAAGTTACTGATCCCATTTCATGTATTGACAGTGTTGTAATTTTTTTGTCATTGAAACATAAAACTTGAAAGTTATTAAAGAACTGTCTTTTTTCTGGGGACATTTTTTTCCTGCAGACAGAAAGGGTATAATTCAAGGCACACAAAGATGTGTTCTTGATATTTAATTTGAATATTTTATGAAATTGCTTCAAGATACTAGTTACTGCCCTTTAGGCTAAGAGACTGCAACTGATAGTGTATCTGTTCCTAGTTTATTTTCAAGTAAAAATTTAAGTAAAAATTAAATAATTAGGCTTAAAAAGAGTAGCAAATTAATCTGTGTTACTTTGCAGAAGTAAGCTACCTGTATTGAGCATAGTCACTTGTCACCTCTCACATGCAGAAGCAGTAATTTATACCTCCGGGGTGGAGGGTATATAAATTGCTCTGGTTAGATCTGCTAAATAAATACATTTGGACCATCCCTTTGAAGACAGCTGCATGTGTTTTGCATAATGCATCATTCTTAAAATTCACGTTGTGAAGTTGTTTTACTGTGACAAAAATATCATGAAAATACAGTAGTAAGGCTGGCAATGTAAGCAAATCTTGGTTAGCATTACTTGTGTTTTGGTAGAGAGCTGAAGAGTCATTGCTCATTGTGACTCTTTAGTAATGCTTAGTGCCTGTGTTGCTTCTTAGACCATAATTAATACTTCAGAATAGTACAGTAAGTATTGCTGTTGTGTTAAAAATAATACTGCTGTGTGTTTGAATGTAATGCCTTCTGTTATTAAAAGCAACATTTAAGTAATGGAAAATACCTGAAAATTTACAGAAATTTTTATTTGCTAACTTTTGGCTGGTTATACTTCCATAATCTTATTGCCGCTTTGAGAGATGATGAAATATAAATTGGGGAAAAAATACAGACAATATGTTCTAATTTTGAAGTAGGACAAGATGAATTCCTGGTAATAAACTTTGGAATATTTTCTGGTGTTACATGGTGTTAAATAATTTCCAATTTACTAAAGACGGCAAATTCTCATTTCATCTGGCTTAACCAGTTGCATGTTAAATAACACATGAAAATGCTTGCTTGTTATGGAATTGCTAGGAGAGCAATCAAACTTGTCCTTTTGTGTCTAATGCTAGCAAAAATGTAAGCAGTTATTGAATCAAAAATGTTTTGCATTTAAGTATCATAGTTTGATCATTATATAATCTAGATATGAGGTTATTTGCCTGTATCATAAGCTTATAAATTTTGTTTCAGATCTTTGAGGAGATCTGTAATGCATCCTGAGATCACAGAATCATTTAGCCACGTTACGCTCTTAGGCCTTTACTTGAAAAGGGTTTTTTGTATTTAGGATTTGTTATAACTTTCTATTGTAGTTGACTCCTTTGTGTTGACTCCTTTCTGCTTCTCAGTACAGAATTGTTTTGTGTATCTTGGTAAAACATTAATTACGCACCTCCATTTTAGAGTAAATTTGTTGTGCTCTCTGTGATTCTTTCCTATTATATTGCTTATCACTGTTTCTGCATTACGTCGACAGTGATGGTCTTAATTAGTATAGTCAAATGGAAAAGGTTCTGTTTATATAAGGCAAGAGGAAATGCAGAGCTGCTTGAGATTAATGAACTAAACCAGTAGTGAACTAGTACAACATACATGCAAGTGATCAAGCAGGTTTATTTTAAACATACAAACTACTTGCTAGGGATTGTTACCAACAGGTGTCTTTACCACTGCATTGTTTGCTTTAAAAAATATCTCCAGCTTCTGGTATTGATGAGACGAAATGATCTATAGCTTTGTAACAATCAGGAGTATTGAAGTTTTTTCTGCAAACAGGTGTCAACTATTTTGAAACAGGCTGAGGGTGTTGCTTGAGGCATTCTTAATAAGGGCATTGTTTTAGTTTAGCTGAATTTACTGTGGTATCTGATAGGAATGTAAAAGCAGAATTTTTGCTCTGAAGTTATTGTTATAAAATTTGGCCAGTTTGCCAGTGTCTTGTGTGAGTGAATGGTGGCTTGGTGTTGCAAGTAATATGGAACACATGAGTCTAAACACTGTCCTGGTTTTCCATCATTCTTCCCCTTTTTGTGGCCTAAGCCAAAACTAAAAAGTAGTTTCAATTTTGAGAGTTATTTTTTCTACTGAGTGAAGTAATTTTATTAGTCTTATGTGAAAGGAATAAATTTAAATATATTTAAAGAAAAAATATTTATTTGAAGTAGAGGTTGCTTTTTTAGCCCTGGAAAAAAATGTTTGAAAACTCTTTTCCAAATCCTTTGTAGACGTGACAGAGAATTCTGTAAGATTATAATGCAAGTCCCTACTTTTTGGAAGCAGCTCTTATTTCACGAGACATTTGTTTCTTGGAACAATGTTTTATTTGGTTTAGATGGTGGAATACTTCCTCTGCAGCTTCAGCCATTTCAGTTGTATTCACTTCCCTGTCACTTCTTCCAGTGCTTCCCAGTTCCTCCACGGTAGCCTGTATGCGTCCTTGTCCCTGCATGCAGTTTGGACTAGGAGAGCAGAGAGAGCTGGCACGGTTTGTTACTGTGGCTGAACAAATGCATCATTTAGCAAGAGCATTCTGTTCTGTATGGAACAAATAAAAATATGTTCAGAAACTTTTTCAGGCTGAAGTGCCAACAATGTGTCTGGGCTTTACTGGACAAGTAAAGACAGCTTCTTTCCTGAGGCAGTCTATTTCTAAGGCAAATATGGAAACAATGGGAGAAAAGACATCATGGAAGGTTTTGACTTGGTTGAAGTTTGTTCGTCCTTGTAAAAATCTGGGGAGCTGAAATGAAAATAAGCTTAGACCAAAAGAGAAGATCTTCAGAAACTGTAGCCAGAAAACTTGTATTGGATGTGTATATGGCTGTTTGGGAGCATGGCTGCACTCTGCTGTGCCTGTGTATCCAGGATGATTTTCCAGCAGGGCAGAGGTGGGAAGAGAGATGCTTGTAAATATACCAGGCTTGATCATGTTGAACCAAGGAACACATGGCTACTTTGGTGTTTTTGTCTTATTTGTACCCACTAGTAAAAGAATTTTGATTTGTAGAAGGTTTTGTCTGCACTTGTGAGGAAGAAGTGAAAAGAAGACTATGTCTACATATGTATATTGTGTCAAAACCTATGAAATTTGGTGGTGAAAACATAAGCTACTGAAAGGCTTATTCTTTCTAATAAAAAAATAAAGTTTTAATTGGTGGTGATCAAGCTGTTCAGGCCAGGAAATCTATCTACTTTCTTCCAGCAACAAGTAAAGAGTGTCACATCGTGGCCCTGTATGTCACAGGAGAATTATGCTACATACACAGAATATATCCCCAGTGCATTTTGGAGAATTTCTGGAATTTATTGCATGTGTTTCAGAGTTTATTTGGCTGCAGACAGCAGCCAAATTAAAATTATTAAAATATTAAAATTATTAAAAATATTAAAATTATTAAAATATTTATTGTACAGTAATTTTGTGCAGAAAAGATCATGGTCAGGACCAGACTGTTGCCACACTAATTCGTGCAACCTGTTTCAGCTGCCCTTCTTCCTCAGTGCTCCTCAGATTAGCCCCAGGCCTGACTATCCAGCTTAAGATGGCAGCAGCCTTGTTTCTGGTTGATGTCCCTACCTTGTGCTCCTCAACCTTTCTCCCTCCACATCTGATGAGACCTGTCTGTCTCAGACAATAGAGGAGCAACCCCTTCTGCAGGAAACTGTGGTGTGTTGTGGGTGCCTTGGAGGGTGCTTTGAGCAGCCAGGTTTAGTAGGTGGCATCCCTGCCCATGACAGGAGGGTTGGAACTAAATGGTCTTTGAGGTCCCTTCCAACCCAGACATTGTGTGATTCTGTCATTCTGTTTTCAGAAGGTGCCTCCAGCATGCCACTGCCCTGCAAAAGGTAGAAAGTGGTGGGCTGATGGGGAGCAGTCTCTAGGCTGGTAGGATGTTTTCAGACTGCACAGTGAGCTGGTGGCCTACAGAAAACTGTTATTGGCTTACTACTGTTTGTTGTGTGCTATTTTAATACAAAGTACACTGTATTTTTAGATAAAAACCAGTAAACTCCTAAAAAAACCCCATGTTTCCGAGTATGAGAGAGTAAAGTTTTGTTTTTCAGAAGTAAATGAACAAAATACAAAGTGATGATATCTGTGTACAGCTCTGTGTTTTATATGCCTTTCTCCAAGTTGTGGTGGTCATAATGACAGTTTTAGATTGCTGTGAAACATGCTGTGCTTCTAATAGAGTTAGGTTTGTAAGGAAATAGAAAAATGGAAAACAATCATTTATTGGGTTATGGCATAGAAACATGGAAAGAGTGACTTTGAATCTTAATGTTTTCAATATGATGTCCAAGTTGTGCTTTGTGCTTAAGAGGGCTGTTTCAGGACTTTTTGAAAGGCAATACTTGCTAGAGCTGTCTAGGCACTTTGTAACTCTGTGTGGACACCTCAGGTTTTATAAAAAGGACGAAATTTTCCATATTATGTTCGTTTTTAAGGGGATCTGTGGTTCTAGGGCTCTCAGTGTTTGCTGAAAGTTCTGGTAGGTCATGTCATAAATTTTACATTTTGAGTGTGTTTTACTGGTGGTTCAGCTTTGCAAAGCCACTTAAAATACTCACTTTTCTTCCTGAGAAAGACAAACTTTACTATCTGTATTTCTGGAAATGCACAACCTGTAATTTATAGTGTTGACCAGAATCTGGAAACGACAATATTCACCCTTGTAAACATTGGCATTGGTCTTTTTTAACTGAGAACTTAAGCCACATTAGAGTAGTTTGCTGTTTTAATAGAAGTACTGGAAAAGTGTCAGGGGTATTGTTGTAAGTCGTCTAGCATGGTCTGGATTTCTTTGCTAGTGCTAGTAGATGTATTACAGCAGGAATTAGAGCATTAGTTTCTTATGTTTCTTGCTGTTGCTCGGACTGTACAAAGTCCAAGTTCATTGCCAGCTTTCCTAGCTGTGGAGACAGTTCATTTCACATTTGCTTTAATGCCTCTTGTTTTAAGATATAGCATACATTGTCTAAACCCAGAGGAGATTCTGCTAGGAAAAGAACAGAAATGTTAGGTCCCAAAATCTGGTAGTAAGAGACCTTATGCCTTTCTCAGAGAAGCAAATTTCCTCCCTCCATTGCCTTCAGAGTGTTTGGGGATGTCTATTGACTGTAATACAAGACTGCTCTGAATTCCAGTAAGAAAAAAAAGATGCAGGGTAACTTTGTATGACATGTCTTCAAAGAAACGATGGCTTGCCTCTCAGATTCTGACAGGATGTGATGATGGGTGCTTTTTTTGCCTGATCTGAGTGTTTTCTATATGTTACAGACGCAGAAGGCTGATGAAATAACTAGTCTTGTGAGGCTCTTTCCAATTTCTTGAAAATTTAGATGGTGTGGTCAAAAAAAACCTTCAGTAATTTCACTGAAATTTGGTTGAATCAGTTTTCTCTCCTGGTCAAATCAGAAAATGGGCAGCAAAATGGCAGCAGTATTTATAATAACAGGAATGGAAAGGGCTCTATGAAAGCTTCAGAACCACTAGATTTTATCTGAAAAAGATACACTCCTTTACCAACAACTTTTGAGATGCAATAAAAATACAGTTGTTGGAATTCTGAAAACTGTGGTGAACTTGAAATTTAAAAGGGAAGAAGAAATCTCGTAGTCTATTAGATTTCTGCAAATTCTGTTGAAGTTGTTTGGCATTTGCTGTTAGAAAAATCTGAATTAGTGTCCCTCATCTCTGGGAAAACTACTGGTGATTCTTAAGACTGTTCTAGTCTTCAGACTTGCAATATAAACAGCATGTATAGCTTTCTGACCACCTTGCATAATGATCTTCCCAGCTGATAGTTGAACCCACAGAAATACAGACTTCGTGAGAACATATTATACTTTGAGTTTTAGCTTTATATCGTGCAAGAAGTACTAAGTCTAGGCAAAACAATAGAAAGTGTAATTTGAATTTCTTTTGTAGGGATTTGTGTGAACCGTTTCAAGGAGGCCATACCTCTTTCTCCTTCCCCATCCCATGTTTCTCTTCCTTATATGTCCATGGTTTCTTACCTGGATCTTAAGTCCCTTGGGCTTATTTTTCAGGTGATTTGTCTTTTTTGTTCATCAGATGGATACTGCATGCAGTCAGTTCACAGGTTTCTTGGTTACTAATCTGTGCAAACAGTCCAGATTCTCTGCATGGTAACTGACTTTGTCTGAGCAAGTGTATAGACAGCGAGGGACCAGTGAATTATTTGTAGCCAGAAATTACCGAGAAGACAAAGATGCAAAGAGAGCAAGCGAGTCACATGTGAATTCAAAGCTGGATTTGTGGTTTCATGGAAAATGTAGTGCTAATGAACTTGAAATGTATGGTTTTGCACTACCGTCTATAAATCACAGCTCAGAAATCCAGTGTTATCATTCTTGTCTAATTTCTGAATGTGTTAGAGTTGAGAGCCAAGCAGTGGAGTCGCATCAGCTAAAATGTGGGATGGTGATATGATTCAGGATGCATCTAGGTAATTAACAGGCTATCTGGAAGAAGCAAAATGGTTCAGTGGGAGAGGCAGTTAATATTGCAGAATACCAAATACAGGCATTCTGTAGGTATGTTTTGACCCTGAAATGACAAATCCAAGATGTTCAGATGGTTCATAAATGTACTTCTAGTGGCAGTAAATAACAAGATACTGGACATATTGTAGTTTTAAGTAAAAATGCTATTGTTTTGTTTGCCACCATATAAAAGCTATAATTACATGATTGTTCCATTTTTCAGTTTGACTCTAGCAGAGTACCATGAACAGGAAGAAATTTTCAAGCTTCGATTAGGACATCTCAAAAAGGTATGTTTTTTTAATCACGGCCAAACTCATAAAAATTAGTACTGTCCAAATGAAGAGATAGGTTGTTGAGAACTGTCTGATTAAAAAACCTAATACAAAATTGCTGTACTACTTTATGCCTAATAGTGGTCTTCCTCTTGTTTCTGTTTGTGCAACTTTTTATAAACACTGGGAATTACAGGGGAGCAATAATGAGTCCATCCAGTGTAACACTGTACTGGTTCCTTAAATCCTTATAAAGTGCTAACAGTGATGACACCAATCCTACTTTTCCCCTTCCACTTTCTGAGCTCTTGTTTCACAGCTCGGTGACCCAGCCAAGTTTGATGTATGGGCTTTTTTTTTTTTTTTTTGGCCTTTAAAAGGGTCCAAATCACAAGCATTGTACTTCTGAATTAATATAACATTTTCATCGTCTGCAGTATTCATTTCAATTGTTATCAGTTAGCATATTACCTATCATAAGAGAATACAATTCTCCTACTTTTATGGAAAATCTATTCTCTATGTCTTAAATTCTTTTTGCAGTCAGATATTTTACTCTTGTCTTTGACTTTTGAAAAAACCTTTTTCTTGAACCCCATCACTCTAATAAATCTGTGTAGTGACGTAATTGTGATATGAAGAAACTATTGCTCATTCAAGCAAAGATTTTGAGGAATAACCTGTAAAATGGAATGGCAGTTGATGCAGACAGAAATACTTCAACAAGAGTGAAAGAAAAGGACTTATATGTGCTGAGTAGTAGTTCCCCAGTTGTTGAGTCAAAACAGGTTGTAGTGTTTTCTCCTTGAAGTGTTGCAAGAGTCTGTTTCGGGCCTGTTCTTTTCAAATGTACAAGCCACCTGTTATAAATCCTACTATAATAAACTGAACTGGGCCCCTTGAGAAAGCTGCAGCTGTTTCTAAAGAATATGACAGGAAAGTACTTGAATCTGTAATAGGAAATCTGCATATAATTTGCTGGCACTAGTGAAGTAGACTGCCCACATTGTTCTTTATTGTTAATGGTTTAAAAGCTCCAACTTCACATGAAATTCTGTGTAGGTTTTTTTCTTCCATGCTCTACCTTTATGGAAGTCTAATGGGAATTTCAAATGATAGATGAAATAAACTGTTACAGGGTTATTTAATACTGTAATTTTCGTTTCACCTTGAGCATCAATGTTGGAGTACTTTGCAAAAGATGGAAATTCCTTGACTGAATGCCAGGGGCGAAACAAATGTTATTCTTAGCAAATCATACTTGAGTGTATCTGAAGAAAATGATAAAAATACATTCTTGCATTATAATTCTTATGTGTGATACAGATTTTGTCATTAACTAAGAACACCAATTTTGTTACCTTCATTTTACATGGCTGTATTTCTTCCCTGTGCTTCTTTGCTATTTACATTTTTTTTCTTCATTCCTTCAGCATATGCTGTTTTGCTGTCTGCTCCTCTTCCTTTTCACTCTTGAGATGCTTTCCTGGAGCTCTTATTTTTGGTGCCCTGTACATGCTGCCACCACCAGTTTTCTTTTCCTACTGCTACCCAGGAAATTCTTTTCCAGCTAGTTGCTTTGGTCCTGGAGAGAGGTTCTTGTTTTCTCACTTCCTTTTATATAGCAGTGACCTGAGGCAGCTAAGCTGGTTCATTCTTGCTTAAAGGTATTCACAGCCTGAGTGTCCTAAATAACAGCTGGAAACAATGCAACCAGCCAGTTCTCTTTGGACTAACATTGGCCTATGAACCACATTTTGAGAACCACTGAATTGCATAATATATGAACAAAAAGGTCCAAAAGAGGCATAACTGATGGATTTTTTTTTGTTAGCCTTTGGGAAGAACATAGACAATTGTGTGTATAAGTGTGTGGCCTTCTGTGAGGGGAGGACTAAAATTCTTTATAAAGAACTCTGGGTTATGAGGAACTGCCTATCATTTCAGGGTATTTAGCAGAGAACTGCAGGAATGTGTCTAAATATAGAAAAAAAGAGTTTAACATTATATAGACAGGAAAAAACCCAACTCTTGACATTGTATCATAGGAAAAATAAATGGTCCACCCAGATCTGCTGGCAGATCAGTGCTACTTAGTCCAGCTTTAAATTATTAGGAATTTGATTTTCATTTCTTCCATGGAGGTTGATCTCATGTCTTGTTTGGGATGAGAAGTTCTTTCCATTGCTTATGGGGATGGTTTCAGGATATTCACTGAAATCATCTAGTCCAGACTCCTCAATTCATTGAATTCATTGAATATGTGTTTTAGATCATACAAATGCAGTTGTTGCTTCAGGCTATGGGTTTATGAAAATACTATATCATTATGGCATTTTCTCTCTGCCTTGCTGACTTACGCCTCCATCCCCTTGTGCCATGGCTTGTTGCCCTGTTGCTTTTACCAGCACCACCAGGTCATACAGTTGGAGAATAAATTGGATTGGAGAACTGATCTAGCTTCTTTCAAAAACAAATGTGTTGTATTTTTTTTTTGTGTGTGATGCTAGTTTCTTTTTTTCTTTGCTTTCTTCTGGTTTGTTTTTTTTTTTTTCTCTTAAAAGATTGATTAGTATTCCAGTTTGATATACCATGTGGCTGTGCAAAAGGCTGTGCCAAAATAACAAGAGGTGATGATGGGTGCTGCTACTAAAAAAATATGTATCAGATGCCTGGCCTTTTTCCTTTTCAGCTGAAATAATTCCATAATTTTGAGCTTTCTATATATGTCTCCCCTTTCCTCAAATTTTCAAGTTCTAGAGGCACTGACTCTGAAATCAATATAACCCTGTCTGCAATATCTTTCAATGAGTAGGTTTCTCAGTTTGAGTATAGATACATAGGTTTCCACAAATTAGGCATCATTAAATCTTTATGATGTTAGAGGACCTGAATAAATAATTATTTCATTGTTTCCTAATGCATAGAACAAAGATGAGATAAAATTAAGTGCTGAAATTAGTAAGGAATGTGCTTCTAGCCGACATGCTTCTTTTGAAGTTGCACTTAAAATCTTATGCAATACACATTCTTCATTTGTAATTTTAATAAGATACAAATGGAAAAATATTTTCAAATTAGATTGGTTTTGGTGTCTTGTATCAGCACCTTAAGAATGTGTCTGCTGTAATGATGTGCTCTTTTATTCTTTTACTTGATTTGCACTTCAGCCTTAAAATATTTTACATGTCTTTTCTTAATCTATTGGTTTGTACAGAATCTATAATTGCCCATATCTCAGTTTTTTCTCTTTTTTGTACATCAATTTCAGACTGCTTCCCAGATAATTTATCTCCTTGGCTGAGGTACAAAACCCAGCTGCCTCTCATTTCAAATAGCATCCCTACAGTGCAGAACAAAACCATGAACATCCCATTACCTGTGGGTTCATGAGCAGAAAAATTTCTTGAAACAGGCTTTTGCCTTATCTTTTTGAATTTTTCTAGCTTTAAGAGAAAAGCAGTGCTTTCTTCTAGTTCAGCAGGGTTTTGTAATGTAATGTTCCTCCATCACCACTAGTATTGATGCAGGGGTAAAAATACCCCTTCCAAATGGGAAGTAAATGAGCTTTTATATTTCCTTCTTTTCATTTGCAGGAGGAAGCTGAAATACAAGCAGAACTTGAACGTTTGGAAAGAGTTAGGAATCTTCACATAAGAGAACTGAAAAGAATAAATAATGAAGATAATTCACAGTAAGAGTCTTTACTGTCTTAATTTTGCATGTCTGTTTTTAAAGTAATTCTCTAATATCACGTTTTACCTATAGAAGAGAGACTTGTTCATAATTTCTTTTTGGTTCTCTGTGTTTAAATATGTATTTTAAACACAAATTTATTTAAACTTAACTAGAATTTCTTACAGTTTTGTAAATTTATTAATGTTTTTGCTGAATATGCAAGAAATGACATACCTACACAGTTTATAGTGAAGAGCTGAAACTTGCTGTACTAAGCTAAAAAAAACCACTTGTGAGATAACTTAATGCAGTTCACTTAGTTGATAATAATGCAAGAAGATGGCAGGGAGGTTTGATGCACCAGCAGCAATTTTGTGCTGCACTTAAAATTAGTTTTGTGTTTATGGCACTGTGATTTCATTCCTGCTAGGTATAGGTACCTAGCAGGAAAAAGCCATGTTGTTACTTTGTATTTAACCTTGAATGGCAGTGTATCACAAGTTAAATTGCTACGTAATATGAGCTGTTACTGTGTAGTTTTGAAAGTAATAATTATGTTGTTTCATTAATCTGTTTTCCATGATGACAAATACAGACACTACAATTTCACCAACACTTTCAGTTGACACTGTTGCTTGAAAGGAGCTGGTTCTGCCTCTCCCTGGCTACTTAGCCCTGTTTTCTTTCACATGCTTGCAATGGCATTTCTTTACTGAACCAATGCTGGAAATTGATCCAAATTAAAAGCAGCTCCTGTGGTTTATTTTTCTGGATTAATTTTAATCCAGGATGAATTTCCTGGTCTAGTTCTTTGCCCAGTTGCAAAAATATTTATGCTGCCATGAGGAGAGAGGGCAGTGCAAGGATGAAATGAGGCAGGGGGAAGGACATGATGGGACTGGACTTGTCACTTTCTGCACTAGGAAATGTTTATGAAACAGTAGCCTTAAACCTTCAGGATTTATTTTTTGCTTTTTAGACACAGTAGAATTATGCATACACTAAGGCTTTTAAATATTAAAAGAAAAAGGTGTGAAATTATGCCTTACTGTTCCCCTGTGCCTAACTGTTCCCTAACTGTACCCATTTATTTTAAAATAAATGTCCTACAACAAATAAACAAGCAGGTTAAATGACAACCCTTTTAAATCTTCAGTGTTTGCATTAGAACAAATTTCGTTTTTTTTAAAAAAGGGATACTTTAACAATAAGGAAAAAATGGCACAGAAAAATGACGGGCTTTGACTATGAAAATACTGCATGTGTGGGACAAAGAATGTCCAAATTATGGTCATAGTTAAAAACACAGGATGTGGACAAGCAGCAGAATAGTGCAGCTTCACTACTCATCGTCTGCAGTCAATGCTAACACGTTTTATGGTACAGAATGAAAAGCTTTCAACTGTATGTTCACGTTTTTGTGGGAGTTCAGACAAGTATTTTCCAAATGGCCAAGCCATAGCTTATAGTCATCATGTAGAAGAGAGAAGCAACGGAGAAATAATTTAAGTCTGTTGCCCCTGCTGTCTTTCTTAACATGTCTTGGTGATGTGGCTGTCTGGTAAGGGAGAGAGTTCTCAGCCAAAGCAGCTGCTGGGTTCTGACTCAAATCCTGTTGGGATTTCTCCTTCCAGCTGTGGTGTAAAGCTAAGCCCATTTTCTTGTTCTAGCAACAAGTCCATTTACCCATGAGTAAACTTGTATGTCCACAACTGCATTGGAATAATGGGACAAGTTGAGAGTGCAGGTTAGGGCTTCCCTGTCTGGCTTTGGAGCCCACGTGATGTTGGGGTGCAGATTCTGAGCCATGGAGAGGCACACAGAGTAGCAAAAGCAGTGGGGAGGGAAGCTGGTAAGATTGACAAGAGAGGCCTACTAGAGGTACACATGTAATAGAAAGACCATAAAAAAAGAATTGGGCCACTGATCACATGACATCAAGTGCCTAATGATGCTGCCTCTAAATGTGTTTTTCTTCTACACTGAATACATTAACTACTGTCTATGGTTTATTGAAAAAAATATTTAGCATTGAAGTATGTATCTTTATAGTGAATGAAAAGGAAAGTTTTATTTCTAAAAGGGGCACAGTAAGCAAGAATAGGTTTCTTCTCTCAAATATTTGACTACCTATGACCATACTTCCAACACTGTAGAGAATATGGAAGGATGGGATGAGCTATTGGCAGACTGGCACTAAAGTCTTCTTTAAAGTTTACTGTGGAATATAACTGGCAGCTTGCTTAGATTCTTGCCTTGTCTCGTTGTACTAAGAATGTGATGAATATTCAGATCCCTTCACTCTGGTTGGATGGAAGAATGTATTTTGTCTTCTATGTATTTTAGGAGAGAGAGTATGGTCCTTTTTCTTGGTCTGGCAATATCATTTTGTATTTGGAAGAAATGTTTTTATTTTGCTTTTGCTTAGAGTGTGAGCAGATAGTCAGGTTTTTTTGTGTGTTTTCCCCATATTGCTGTTTCTGATTTGTTTTAATTTCTTAGTGTTATATAAAATCAATTTTTTAAGAAAAGAGGCAGTAATATACATATCTGGTTATGTCTTGTGTGAAAGTGGAAGAATGTCCTTGTTGTCTGTTTCAGAAAGTTGAAGTGTGAGTCTTCTCTAAAATTTGGCACAACAAAGAGAGACCCATGTATCACATGTTTAAATTTAAGCACGCTTTTCTCATCTTCAAAAAAAAATAGAGAAAAAATAACAAAATGTTTGCCAGGACTGTTTGTTTTGGTGACAGTGTTGTGATAGTATGTGTAAACTAAATAGTCAAAAGGTACTGGTCATGTTCTACAGTTGTGTCATAAGATTTCTTGTGGTATAATGTTGCTCAGCATATTATATGTTGTTTCTAAAAAGAAAACTTTATTTGATGAGTAATACTAAGAAATTTACATTTTAGTTGCTGCTTGTTTACCTTAAACAGAATAAACCAATTTTTTTTTCTTTCAAGATTTAAAGATCACCCCACATTGAATGAACGGTATTTGTTACTCCATTTACTTGGCCGAGGTGGCTTCAGTGAAGTATACAAGGTAGAGTTTGTTGAGTCTGATAAATATAATTTTTAATCCATGTACATTTAATTTGGGGGGGTGGACAAAATGGGATCTAATTAAGTAGAAGGATTGTAATGGGTTGACCAGTCTTTGAGTAACTTGTGGAGGGGGGGTAACATGACAGTAGCTTTGTCAATAGACTTGTGAATTACATGCCATCTTTTTTCTTTACTTTATTGGGTGTTATTTTTATCACCTTTGCTGATAACTTTGCCATATTCATGCATTTCTTTTTTAGGCTTTTGATCTTTATGAACAAAGATATGCTGCTGTGAAGATTCACCAGCTTAACAAAAGCTGGAGAGATGAAAAGAAAGAAAACTACCATAAGTAAATATTAATTACTTACACTTCATATATTAAGTTTAATGGTATTTTGTTGATTGTAGAAGGCTAATGTATCCATCTTGTTTTAGACATGCCTGCAGAGAGTATAGAATACACAAAGAACTGGATCACCCCCGAATAGTTAAACTGTATGACTACTTCTCCCTGGATACAGATACGTAAGTAGAACTTGGCAAGGATTTTAGTGCTGTATATTGCTAAACAGAAATTAAGAGTATCTGTACAAAAATAACGTATGTTCTTGCTTTCAGCCAAAACATTTTAAAAAACGCCACAGTAGTTGCAGAGTTTTGTCTGCTAAATATTACAGGCCTTCAATAAGGTGATGAAGAGAGTGTTTTGCGACACCTGACTGGCGTTGAAAGGCTGCCATACCTTAGACAATTTTCCAAGACTAAATGGCATCAGGAGCATTGCTAGTCTAGGTGTAGCCCTTGGTGACTGGGCTGCACCTCTTTGCATGAAATTGTCACATCTTAAGGGATAGTTAAGGTATTTTGATTTTGAGAAATGTGTCTACTATAAATAAAGAGGCTTTTCTTAATTTATCATCCGTATAGATGGATTCTCTCTTTTAGTACGAATGTTCTGATTTACATCAGTTTTCATAAGCTAATAGTTACCCCAAGTGTTCTATGAACAGTTTCATTCATATATTTTAATATTGAGGTGGCCATTCTTAAACTTGTCAGAATGAAACTAGGTTGTCATGTCTGTTTCTGATTGTGCAGTATGATACATTCTTTCATTTTGTCTCTTTAAATTCTGCCCTAGGTTTTGCACGGTTTTAGAATACTGTGAAGGCAATGACTTGGATTTCTATCTCAAGCAACATAAATTGATGTCAGAGAAAGAAGCTAGGTCCATTGTAATGCAAATAGTAAATGCACTACGGTATCTCAATGAGATCAAGCCCCCTATTATACACTATGATCTTAAACCAGGTAAGTGAGAAATGTTATGATTGAAAATGTAATTTATTTTTTATCCTTTATTTTGTTTGTAATTTATGCCTGAAAATGCCAGAGTTATCTTCTGTGTGTCAGGGTTATTGTAAACAACTGGAAAAGGTATGTACTTTTCTTCAGAATTTCATTGCCAGAATCATCTGCCTTTTCTGTGGAAAATGTTACAACTTTTCTACTTTGCATTATTTTGATTTGAATTTGTAGGAAAAAAATCATATAGGTAATAGATACATGCGTTGGTAGTTAGCAGTATAAATAGATAAGATCATTAGTAGGCTCAATGCTGTCTGGTAATTGTTAAATGCTGATGTGTAATTAATTTTTCCCATATGTTTTTTTTAAACCTGTAAATATGTAATCAATCACTTTCAGCATTCCAGCATAAGCACTCCAAAACAAGACTTTAGAGAGTTTTCTTTACAATGAGTAATAAATATTTTTATAACAATATTTGTCTTGATTCCATGGCCTTTGTTTTACAGTCTTGCATGAATGATGGTTATAGTCTTCATGTGCTTTAATCTGCTACACTTCCAAGTATGGGTTTGTTAAGTAATTCTTAGTGCAGGCTGTGTGCTTTCTGTTCTGTAATAAACTGTTCACACAGGTTTCGTTTGTCTTATGAAATTGTACAGAATGTATTCTTAGTCTCATTAGGTTTTTTTTCAGAGGAACTTCATCAAATAATTTTTATATCAAGAAATTATTGTACAACTTTAACATATGGAGTAAGATTTGTAGAATTGCAGCAATTTCTTGGCACAATTTTGTGGCATATGCAAACCCTGAAAACTGTAGTGTAGGGTTCATTCTGGCATAAAAATAATGAAACTTATTTGTAACTAGTATACTGCTGCATTCTGATATTTCCTCACTCCATTTTGGTGTTTCTTTGCTGACCAGCCAGCTCCCAAATGAGAGAGCCATTTCAGATCATGATGGTAACCTAGAGAGTTGCTGAAACTGCACAGAAACTTGTCATAGTCAAGTTACTCTAGACCTGAGATAGTAAAGATTATGACCTGATTGTAAAGATTATGTAAATGTATCTCAGTTGGTTCAAGCATGGTGGTAATAACACCAAGGCTGTGGATTTGGTCATGGGTCCCTTTTAACCCAGACTGTTTTATGGTTCTGAGTCTTTGATTCTGTAAAATTTAAAATTGTCACTTACCCTCATGAAGTTAGATACTCTTGAAAATTGAACCCGATTTTGAAAATAAAGCATTCTGTTAGCTTTTTTGAGGTAATTTTTCTTTTTTTTTCCCCTGAATAGGTAATATCCTTCTTGTAGATGGAACAGCATGTGGAGAAATAAAAATTACTGATTTTGGTCTGTCCAAAATAATGGATGATGATAGCTATGGGGTGGATGGAATGGATTTAACTTCACAGGGAGCAGGAACTTACTGGTAAGCCCTGGTTTGATTTTGCTGTTTAGACTTTGGTTAATTGTTCAGATTTTATAAATGCAGTTTTATAAAGCCAATTTGGAGAGACAACTAGGACTAAAAATATTAACATGGATGACAAACAGAGGTCTTTGTGCAGTACTGTGATGTTGATATTCCCAAATGTTAGAAGAATAACAAGTAAAATAAGAGTGTGTCTGTTATTTATTTATTTATAAATATGTATATATAAAAATAAATGTGGAGATGATGACTGATTTAGAAACATGGTATCCTCTGAAGAAGCAGGTATTATTTCTTTGGCTGCTGGTGGTTGAAGACATTTGACAGAGATATTTGATGATTAAATGTGGGTGCTTAGTACTTGGATATTGTAGAACAGGGATTACCAATAGGTAATGTCCTTAGGACAAAAGTGTGTTCACCATTTCCTTCCTAAAGATTAATGACAGCTCAGCAGCTGTGATTTATTTTTTTGTGTACTTGCATGCTCATCCAAAACACTGGAATTTTAGAGCTGATAAAGCATAGGGGTGACAATAAGCATTTAATTGCTTACAGAAGTTCTGTTTTTAGAATCTGAAAAAGATGCAGATTCTTCATGGCACAGCATCTCTTTCAGCCTGGGTATGTGCTGGCTCTGTCAGGGTGGGTGGATTAGAAATCCTGTACTGGGCAGGTTGTTACAAGTAATATTATCTACAGAGAACCCAGTGTCATTGCCATTTGCTTTGCACCTTTTCCCATATTCAGGAGTTGTATGTAATAAAGTTTTTGCCTTTTCCTTCAGAGTTTTTAGAAAAGGAAACACATACTCTTCCACAAATGCCAGTGTGCATGTTGTGAGAAAATGATTACTCAAGTTGAAGCATTTTAGAAGTGTTAGGCTTTTGCTACTCTTTTTAATGCTTTACCTATTTAAACACTAGTTTAAATGTTTTATTTTAGGAATACATATAAAAAAATCTTGGCTTTTGGATTTCATCTAGAATGCCTCAGGCACTAGTGGTGCTGCAAACTTAAAAGTAAAAAAAGATCTGTAATCATTATAGATTCACGATGAATCTCTGCATTTCTAATTCATGCTTTCTCTGAGCCCAAAATCTTCACTAGGGAGGGAAATACTTGGAGTGAATTTGAGGTTGGGAATGAGTCTGTTCAGAGTACATTGCACAAACTGTCAGCAGCATGGCCCTGGAAGGGATTTCCTCAGTCACTGGGTCCAGTTACCTGCCTTCCCAGGCAGATAGGTTATATAATCTCTTTGGTAAACTTCTAGATGTTTATATTAAATTTAGTTAGTGTTTTGGCCCCAGTAATCTCATTTGAAGTGTCTTCTGTAACCTCAATTCTCTGATCGTTAGAAACCTAATCCTCTAATTTACAGACTGTGTATATTTGTGGCCAGTTTATACTTGTTTGTTCCTGTGCTAACATTGTCCTCCCTCAGGTAGGTTGTGGCCCCTTCCTAGTATTTGCACCTTGGTGTTTTTGTAGCCTTCGCTTTTTTTTTCCCTCCGAACTGTAGGCTGTCCATTCTCCATATAATTTTAGTAACCTTCTTTGCATTTGTATCACTTTAAGATCATTTGTCTTGATTGTTGTAATCAAAATTGTAGACAAGTATTCCAGAAGAGAGTTTGTGATACTGTTTAAAACTGTTGCATTTTCATCTCATTTTTCTGCCTATTTCCATTTCTACAAGTATTTCTTCAAAGTTTCTATTTAAGTCTTATATGTTGTTGATGAAAGAGTGCCTGTTCTGTAGTTGCCCTAATGATGGTAATTTTAAATATTACCATCAATAATACTTGACTGCACTTAAATTAATACATTTGGAAGGTTTTGTTTGCTTTGTAAAGGAAGTTCCATTTCATCAGTTATTCTGTAATTCAGGAATGGCATGGGAACTTCCTCAACCTTCATTAAGTAAAGTTCTCTTTCTGCAGAATATAGGGACAGAAATAACAATCACCTTTGTCTATCATACACGCCTCTGGGTAATGTTACCATCTTTACTAAAAACTTGGGTAAAGGGTCTTTAAGCCATATCTGTATTTTCTTTGATTCCTAACCAAATCTTGCTGTAAAATGCCCTATTTGTCTTTCATCTTTTCTTGCTTTGATAGATGACTTCATATTTAACCTGGGGTCCCAATTAAAAAAAAAAAGTGATAATGCATGGTTTAGGTAAAAATGTTTGTATTTGTGCTTGTGTTAAATAGACTCCTCTATTTGACTAACTGTACAAAAACTGTAATATCTCCATTTTGGTAGGTTGCAAGGTGTTGGAAAGCAGATTGTAGGGCAACTGTACAATTGTCAAAAGCTCAGAGATGTGTAGGTGAGGTATTTGTACAGTTTGATAATTGAGCATGTTCTAGTGATGCCATACTTACAGACTGAAATGCCTGTTTTGTTTTCCAGGTACTTGCCTCCAGAGTGTTTTGTAGTTGGCAAAGAGCCACCAAAGATTTCTAATAAGGTTGACGTGTGGTCAGTTGGAGTAATCTTTTTCCAATGCCTTTATGGTAGAAAGGTAAGGAAAACTTTACAAAATCTGAAGAGTTTTAGTGTAGATGCCTATTCTCACTAGACTGTGAATTACATTTGTAAAGACATGAATCTACATGGAAAATTACTTGTCTTGCTTTTTGGTAGTATACATTGATTTTCCAAAACATTAGAAAATTGCCTGTAACGTTTTTATTTGCAAAATAATTGGCAGTTTGTATTTACACTGCAACAACTTAATATGGGATAAATATTTATGAAATCAAAGGAGTTGGATAAATCTTGTGAAAAAAATCATATGCTTGTTTTGCAGCCATTTGGCCACAATCAATCACAGCAAGATATCTTACAAGAAAATACAATATTAAAAGCCACAGAAGTTCAATTCCCTGTCAAACCTGTTGTAAGCAATGAAGCCAAGGTAACTTTTACTATAATCTCTGAGTAAAACATTCGTCATTCGTCTGAAAGGATTCAGCTGAAAAATGGTTGTTAACCCAAGAATGCTGTGGAACATAATAACTAAGTATGTAGAAAAACCTACTTGAGAACTAGTATTAGGATGTTATTTAAGCAACCTTATTCTGGGACTTCTCAAAATCATGTACTTCAAAGCAAAACTTTCATATATATANAAGTGGTTTTTAAGTAGGCCACCTCAAAAATTGTCTGGTTTACTTTTTCCCAGAGGACCTTATGTGTCTGGTTCAGACTGTCTCACTGGTTCTTGTGAAATGCTGCTGCTAACAGTAGCAAGCTCTTTGTGAAAACAGTGGATGTTATTCTCTGCAGCCTTATTAGCTAGAAGAACTACTTGACTACCAGGTACCTGTATGATATGACCTCTAATATTCTTCCCCTTGAAAGGTCATAGTATGTGTGTATTAACTTAAATCTGAGTTTAGGAACATGAATTTTTGAGATTAAGAATATAGAAGATATTTTGATGCTGATTCAGGAAATAAAGCTGCCAAAATAGTTGATCTGCCACAAAGGTGTCAATTCCTCTACACACACTGGCTATTCAGAAACAGATTAAGGTGGTTTCCCAAATGATTGCGACTGTGAGCATCTGCAACACAAATCAAATCATGTGAAAATGGAAGAAAATATTATGTGTTACTTGCTTATAAAAACTCTCCTCATTTTTGAAAGATATATTCATGACCAGATGCAATAGATGTGCTCTTTGAAAAAAATGCCAAGATAGTAGAATGCTTATTCAAGTTTCAGCAACTAATTAAACATACTTAGATTTGGGACACGCCAAAAATTTAGGAATGTTAAGATTTAGCTTCTAAAGATTAAAAGGAAAGGAAACCTATTTCTAGAGGCAGTAACTTCCCAGATAAGAAAATAAGTCTTTTGGGTACATAAACTTGCTGTTACCAGTGGTGGTATGTTTCTGTTTATTTTATTTTCTAAAAGTAGTATTAGCGAGAGAGTTGCAGTTAAGGTTATGAAAAACTGGTTGAAGAACTGTGGTTAAAATTGGGGGGTTTTTTTGTTTGAGGTTTTTGTTTGCTGTTGGTTTTTCGCTGGCATTAGGAAAAGTTATCCCTTGAATGCAGTTGACAAATACACATCATGTTACTGATACCTTTATGTAGTAAGAGTTTATATCTATGTCTTTTAACTTTGCATTTCTTTGTCATTAATAGTTTTTATAATGGAGGATGTTAAAAAAGAGTAGACAGTTAGCATGGAGAATTGGCAACTTTTTGCATTCTCTGTGTCTTTGCATGCTCTGTTTGTGTGAAAGACTAAAATAAACTTCCCAGTAGTCTCCACGCATATTAACCATTGTCATGATAGCTGTGAGGGAGAGGAAGAAATTATTCTCTGGTGGAAATGCCGTAAAACAATTTCAGACTAACTTCTTAATGTAGACCATTTACAATGACTGTGTAGAATCCAAATTGTTTTTCAGATTTATAGGCCTGGCAGTTGGAAAAGAACAGCTTGTAAACTGAAATTCTGATTTGGAAAACATGGAGATTAAATAAATATGGAACCTGAAATGACATTGTTAGTTTGTTAGTTGGTTTTCAGACTGTAACTGTCCATTGATCCTCCTCACTGTTTCCTGTTTTGTGCATGGTCTCCTTTGCTTCACACTAGTATGGCTACAGTGCCACAAAACTGTGAAGTATTTTAAAAACATTTTAGACACAAACTGTTACTCTGAGGATCTTGAGAATAACTGTTCACAGTTCATTTGTTTTGAAGGGTTTACTGTGAAGAATTTGGTTAAAATCTGTAGTATCCAAGAACATATGAATATCTACGAACAGATGTGCATGATTTTTATATTGTACCTTGTTCATGCTGGATATGCAAATGTTATTAGTAAATTCTAGCATGATTCTTTGGAACTTGTATCACAGATTTTCTCCTTTAATCTCCAGTTTTTAATTGGAGCAAAGAACAAACAGCTGAACAGATTTATCAAAGAAGATATATGTAATTCTTTTAAATTAAGTTCCAAATTAAGTAATGATGTGCTAATCAGTTCTGTAGCAATAATAAGGATTTTCTATCATTAAATGTTGAAGCCCAGGCTCTCAGGAGACCAAATGTTCTGTGTGTGCTAGACATAAGACTTGACAGAAACATTCAGCACAAAATGATTGGCAAATACCTTATGGATCTAAATGTAGGGATGACATAGCGAATTTAGCTAGAGTTTTTCAGTTGATCAGATAATTTTAAGCTGGTGTGATTGAGTTTTTTGTGGGAAGAGTTTCAGCAAGGTAGTGGTTTCCTAAATATTCTTTATATAATGCCTATTGAGCATGGCAACCATCAATGTCAGTTTTCATGTTTTGCTGTACCCTGTCATGGCACATGTGGAAATGCCTGTTTTCGAAAGCCAGCTAAAGCATTGAAATTCTGTCTCTGCACCATCCACCTATTCTTCCCCACGAAATGGTTTTAGAAGCTCATTGGAGAAAATAGAAAGGTCTCCTTTTTCAATCCTCTGACACTTGTTCCTGGTTTTTATTAGTCTGTTCAGGCATAAAACATGCAAAAATCTAATGGGGTGAGGTGCTAATGTTTTACTTGTAAATATAGTTCCTAAACATGGAAATAAATATTTGAAGTGTGACTATTTGAAGCCAATTAATTTGTTGGGGTTTTTTCTGCCATGATGTTACATTTCTTCAGTGGGCTCAGCAGTAAAAGGTTACTTTGTCATTTGAATTGAATTATTTAAGAACAAGAATTTGTTTAGAAGCTAGTTTATCCAGGAGGACTTGCCTATTTGCCTGGAAGCAAATGTAAGTATTTAGAATGTTACTGTGACTTTCTACATTTCTTTTCTAGGCCTTTATCAGACGCTGTTTAGCATACCGAAAAGAGGATAGATTTGATGTCCACCAGCTGGCTAATGATCCTTATCTTCTCCCTCATATGAGGAGATCAAATTCTTCAGGAAACTTGCATATGACTGGCCTAGCAGCATCCCCTACACCACCTACTTCAAGCATTATTTCGTACTGAAATTTCTCCAGCTGAGGCATGGGATGATATGTTTGTTTAGTTTTCAGATGCAGACTTGAGCTTGAAAGCATTTGAGTGTTTTTACACAGGACAAGTTTGATAACTGTGTTTTCAGACGGAAGTCCTCCTACATAGTGTCATTTGTATGATTGGAGTGGATCATGGACTGTGAATAAATGTACCCTTCTGAGAAACACCGTTAAACATTGAAGGATGAAGAATGACACTTCCTGTTACAAACTAACAGGTATACTGTGTTTAAGACTGAAGAAAAGGTTTTTAGTTTTTTTTCTGGGGAACATTGTAAATAATCTTTTTAATACTTTAAAGTACATTTGGTGGATACTGGAAAGTTCTAACATGAAGGGTAGTTTTTCATTATTTAAATAAAAAAGGGTAGTGAGCAAATTTGGAAACACAGGAAAAATTTTGTGCCTGGTTATGAACTAAATGAACTGCCATCTTTCCAAGACATTGATCTTTCAAAACCAAAGTAAGGAATGTGAGACGGTGAAAGATAATGTTCAGCATCAGATTTCTCAAATAAAATTGGAGTATTTTATTTGGCTACTCAGGCTTGTACATCCAAAAATGTGGTGGTGTTTCACTGAATTTAGATTGGAAGGGTGATATGGAATTCCTGGTACTTATTTCTCAAATAGATTGCTAATTTTGAAATCCATTCAGTTTTTTTAAAATACTATACTTGCTGTGGTATTGAAACTTGTGAAACCTTCCAGGCTTCTAATAAAAGCAAGCAACAGTGTGAAACCAAATGCAAACAGGTCATGTATAATGTTCTATGCAGGAATAATGATAAATTCCCTTCTAGCTCTACTGTAAATTGTTGTACAGATGTCACATTTTCAGTTAAATTTCAGCAACTTATTCCTGTACAAATGTTTAAAGTATGGCTTTTTCTAATTGGATATTGTATTTTTTTTAAGTCTCCCTCAAGGCGCTTTTAATTGCTGCTAAATGATGTTGCTTTTACTTTTACAAGAGTCAAATGACCTCCTTAAGGTGCAAGTCAACTGTATGGGAGATTGAGAGCAGGCAATCCATTACCAATCAAGGCATGTAAAGCAGATCTGTGTTGGCAATTTCAGTACAGTTCTTCAAGTCAGTTTATTGCGTTCTCGTCCTGCAGAACGCATTGATAATAGATGTAGAAGTTGCTCATGGTTATTCTCTATTTCTGGAAGTTCCTATCAACAAGGAAATGTTTCTTGTGGCTTGTACAGATATTTTAAAATGTGAAACATTTTCTAACTGCCTTGTATGGTAGAAACTTATTTTTCAGAACAGTGTATCTCTCTCCTGTTCACTATTCTTTCTACTATCCCATTCTTGATGCTGAATACCTATATGTAATTTTGTCCATGTTGCAGAAAGAGGAGGCTGTATTACCACAGGTTTTCATTTAGTATTGTACAGTTAAACTGTCGCTCTTGTTTCTGATGTTGCAAGCCATTTTGTTTTCATTGTATATAAAGAAATGTTAACTGTCTCTTTAAAATGCTGCTGAAATTGTAGAGAATGTAGCCAAAACAGTAATAAACAACGGGCAGTTGAAATTTCAAGGTTTTCATTGTGTGTTTTTACATTTCAGCACAGGGCAAATCACATAAATGTATCAGTGAGCAACACAAAAATATTTAAAGCAAACTCTTCTTAATTACAAGCAAAAAGCCAATAATACAGTAATAATTTAAATAACATTGGAGGTGAAAGGGGAAGATTCCATGAAACTTAAAACATCTGTCATGATCAGGTAACCAAAACTTCATTTGATTGAATAGACCGCACAGTAACAACTCATAAGTATTTCAGTGGTTCTTTTTAAAATATTGACTGTGGGATAAGATTAGCTCATAGAACTACTAGAAAATAAGACTCAAACAGATTACTGGGACTCCATCCTTCCCACTCTACAGCACAAGACCGAGTGCAGAGTTCAGGGAGAATGTGCTATAGCTGTAAGTTCACATTAGATTTCATTCCTTCTTATTCTGCATAATGATAACTGAAATTGAATGGACAGTTTTACCACATACATTGGATAATGCAAATTGTGTTTTTATTTTGTGGAGGCTGGTCAATATTTTGACCTTCTGAAAAGTGCATCGTGGCAGTGCAGGCACCAGAACAGTGTGGCCCGGGGAGCTCTGCACTGCTGCCACTTGCATGGCAGCATAAGCAGGTTTTAAAGCATGTTTTAAAATCAGCAACCCCCAAAAGGAAAGCATGGTTTGGAATTAAAGCGTGTTCCTGCTCCAGCTTTGATGTCTTCCAGAATGTACAAAAACCACAGGTCTGCGGCGGGCCACCAGCCTGGCCAGGCAGGACACAGCACATGCAGCCTGGGCAGGGGACACAGGTCCCCAGCAGCGCTGCTGCTTCAGCCGTGCCCTGCATTCCGGCCCCGCTGGGCAGAGGAGCTGCGGCCTGCGGGGCCTGGCCTGGGCTGGGCAGCACCGCCCCCGCGGCCGTGTTGTGTGGTGGAGTGGTTTGGCAAGGGAGGGGAGTCACCAGCAAGGTGAGAAGTGTCTTTTGGTCTTTTATTACTCTTCAAACAGCCCTCAAGACTTGGTGCTCTTCTCCAGAATTGCATTGGGAAGGGAGACTGGAGAGCCTGGCCTGGTGGGGCAGGAACCTGGGCAGCGTATCAGGACAGGGGAGCCTCAAAATTTGGAGCCACTGTGCTTAGAGACTGTCCTGGTATCGATGTCTAAAATACTTGAGTCTCACAATTGCTATTGCATTTTTTAAAACATTTTCTTTCTCCATATCAGCTTTTTTCACTGCAATGGAATAGTTGGAACTGGGACTTGTAGAGAAAGAGGTCCTATGATACTTTAATATGTATCTTCCAGCCCTCAGACACTGGCCTTGCAGCTTCTACAGCAGCTGGTGCTGTGTCCAGCAGTGCTCCACTATGTCACCATGCAGCCACGGTATGTGATGTGGGGAATGAAATGAAAATTTCTCCTGAAGTGTGCAGTGGTTAACAACTGGATGGATGGCAGAGATTCCTATAAGAATCAGTGTAATAGTGAGGTGATGTGTGCAGGGCCTTGAGAAACACAGAAACGTATTTTACAGCATGAGCTCTTTCCTATTCATATCCCACTAATGCTTCCAGAAAAGAGTTGTCAAAATGCAAGACAAAGACAGGAGATATGGTTACTTTTGTTTTGTATCTAAACTTGTTGGGACACTCATGGGTTTAGCCAGCCTGGAATGAAAGCTGGAAAAGGGAACTGATGGTTAGCATTGTCGAAAGCTTTGTGGGAAAGAGCACCAAGACCTGCTTTTCTTTGTGCGTTTGTGAGCAGATCCAGTAGATCTTCACTTGCCTTCATTGGTAGAACAGCAGTTTCCACTAAAACAGATAAAACTAGCTAAGATTTAAAGGACTCAGAGAAAAGTAGAACATGGCCCATGCTCCCAGAATTCTGCCATCTACCCACTCTGCCTTTGGGCTGAGCATGGCAGAGGAACAGAACTTGCCAAACAGTCGCGTACACGGGGCTGACCTGGCGAGATGGTGCAGCTTCTTTCATTCCCCTAGATTTGTCCCTATAAAAAGCCACATGAAGAGTTGTTGCACAGCTTTGTATATTTGCATAATGTACAACTTCCTTCACGACAGACGTAATCACCCTAACTGCCGCACTGGTTTGTTTCAGGCTTGCAGCTGTGGCTCATTGGCTGCTGGCTGAGCTCTCCTCACTGATTTGAGCACTGCAGTGCCTTCCCTGCATGCCCTTCCATTGCAAAGACAAGTAAGTAACCTATTAGTTGGCAAACTGCACTTAACCGAAGTGATTTGGAGCATCTGTTCACTGGTTAAATGTCAATTCATATACATGTATATGATACCATGAAATTCTCATGCTGCTTGTAGGGTTACATAAGAATATATCAGGTGCTGAGCTGATCTCATAAATTGTCTTCTTAGAGCTGTCAGGATAGTTTTATTACTAAGCCAAGACACATTCCAGTCTAACAAATTATCATGTGCTAAAGGTTATTGTCCTACCACCTACTTAACAAAACCTTTGCACATAAAATAGAAAAATTACTCCTGTGTCATCCTTTATCATCTGTCAGGATTCCTGTGTTTTTAATGACAGTCATCCTTTTCCGCTTATATTAATACTTTCATATATTGCTAAAATGAAAATCTTAATATGTAGGTAGTACATTCAACAAAGCATGGTCCTAATGGTGAAAACTGTAAAGATTGGTGTTTTTTCTCCTTATCTCAGAGACCACTGAGAGGAGTTCACTCAATTACATTGCAATCACTCTTTCTATTTGGGGGCATGCTTTGATGGGCTCTGTTAACATGAGGCAGCAATGTGAAGGCCTCTTTTCTCTTTTTTTTCCCACTCCTTTCAGGTTTTGCAAAGGATTACTTATGTTGCTAAGAATTTTGCTAGTTTTGTGCTAAGGAGAAACACAGATGAGCACAGAGATCATGGGGAAAAGCCAGGATGAGCCATTCCTATTTGAAACCGGGGAAATGCAACCAGGAGTCAGCTGGGCGAGGCTCCAGATGGATAGTGTGACTGAAATAACACTGCAACTGTACTCACTTAGATAACTAGATGTGTGTACACAACACTTTCAGACTCAGCCACTATGCACTGGGGAGATAGAAGGTGAATTGCTATAACAGCTAGTGGCAAAGTTTGATGTTGTGTTTCATATTTAGATATACAGAAAGCAAACCCAAGGGGACACAAGGGAAAAGGAGTGCTGCCTGAACCATCACAGCTTTATTAGCAGCACTTTGATGCTTAGAAATCAGCCTCTGTTTAAAATCAGGGAGGTACATCAAAACTCAGCTTTCCACTGGAGATGTGCATTAGACATAGTGTCAGCAGCCCAGGAAAGGAGGCACCAGGTTTCCCAGTGCCCACTGGCAAAGCAGAGTGCTCTATTCAGACTGCTGAACATCTGCTTTACTTGTCTGCACCCCACACTGGCATGACACAGAGCATGGGCGTGGCAATATGAGAGCAGCAGATGCTTGTGACTGAACATCAGGACTGCTTATCCCTCTGGGATATTGGACCAAGGCTTCTCTGTCTTCAGCAGGCAGAGGATTTAAATACTAATGACACTAATTTTCTAGAGACTGGCATGGGATATTGGAATTCAGTAGCATTTGGCTGCATTTGGATAGTGATTGACTCAACAAATACTAAGAGAAACATGTTTCTCTTATAGGTTATGTAAAATAGGAAGGAATAGCTTGTAACAAAGTGAACGAAAACTTACTGTTTTATAGAATCCATCTGACTTGAAGCAAGAGTCTTGAAATAAAAAATCAAAGCTTCTGCAGTGAAGCTTTACTTCTGCTTGGAGTTCACAGTAGTATTAAGATGTAGTGTCTAGAAAAAGGAACTGTGAAAGAACCTAACTTAAAAAATGCTAAATTTTGTCTTCTCAACTTTTGTGTTAAGCCCTAGTCCCTTACTGGGACACTTTGGACTTGTAGGTGCTCAAATACTAGAATGATGAATCTATGAAATGCATTGATGGATGTCAATAGTTGAAAGCATGACTGATTAAATATATTTATAATTGCTGGAAATATTGTAATTCAGCCCTTCTCTCTTCTCTGGACTTTATTCTTGTTACTGCCATTCTTGTAATTTGACATTACACAATCTGAACTCAGAAGCCTTTTAAAGTATTATTTTATAATGTTCAAGTCACACATTTCCTTGTTTTGGTCACTGCTTAAGATTTCTAACATGTTATTTATAGGACATTGTGCTGATAAATGTGAATTAAGGATAGAAGAGAGATCTAAATTAATTTCTAATTTGGTGAAAGTAATAGTGATAGCTACTACAATATATAATCTGCAAGGGCATTTTTCATGTAAGAAATTATAATGTAGTTGTTACTAATCCAAATAGCTCTTCTGTTTTAGGGAAATTGAATGTCCTTTTACCATTAAAGATTTTGTTGTATTTTTGACCTGAGACAAACATTTAGTGTAAAGATTATCTAAGCGCTTCACATAAATTGATTCCATTAGGGTGTAGTTGTACATTAGCAGTTTCTTTCTTAATAAGTGAAAGTATTATTTTGCATTCATTAGTGTGTCTGGACAGGAAAATGCTATTTCATGGCTACTAGACTAAAGTCACAAAAGGTGTGAGAGCCTTGGTCCAGGGTCTAACACTGCTCAGTTTAACTGGAGTTAACTAGCTGGAGGTTGTGCAGTCAGTGTAAGCAAACCCAGGGCTCAGCCCTGAGCCCTTTGCACCCGCAGCCTCCCTCCCTGGGCTGCAGGCCAGGAGTGCCCAGCTGTGTGCTGGCAGCCTGGGGAAAGGCAGCTCTGTCCTGTGCCCAGGGCACCCCCAGCCAGGCCCCAGAGCTGGCCGGGGCTGCAGGCAGCAGGAGCGAGCGCTGGGGGCGTGGGGAGCAGGGGAGGGACACTTCTGGAAATGACAGCACCTTAGCTTGGTGCAGGACAGGTCTTCCCTTCCAAGTCAGGCTCCTCTCAAGGCCCTGGAGGAGGAAGGGCTTCCCAAGAGGCAGGCCTACCCCCACAGCTGGGCTCTGGCTCGCCGGCTCTCCCTCATGAGGAGCACCTCTCCTAATGGGGATGCTTGGCTGGCTGTCCTACCAGTATTCTCAAATTTTCAGTGTGTGGACATCTTGGCGGAGATGCACAGATGACTTCCTTCACCAGGCATGAGAGTCCAAGCAAAATTTCCAAGAAACAACAACAATCACAGCAGCCACCACAGAGATTTAGGTGCTTACCAGCATATAAGCCCTCAGTGCCATTTCTGCCTAATTGTCTCCAGGGGTAGGAGTTATGAAGACCCACCATCATTTTTAAGTATTCCCTGACGAAACTAATGCAGGAAGAACCTGGTGTTCTAATTATTCCATATCCCAAGGTTACTAAAGTGTAGTTGCTCTACATGCTGCATGAATTCAAGCATCTGAAGCTCAAATCTAATACTGCATCTATGCTCATTACCCTTTGGGCACACAAAGCTGAGGTGACACTGAGCATCAAATGCCTTTGCACTCTGTGACTAAGCAATGACATCTGTTCTTGGCAGATACATACCAATCCAGGATGCAAATGTAAAATGCTTTCATAAGTGCAATAAATTCTAGTTTTGAGGGCAGTAAAATTCTCACTCAATAGTTTTTATACGTGGTTCGATTAATTAATAGTATTTCTGAGTCAAACAAAGCCACTGATAAAGGATTAGCAAATACTGAGGCCATGGTAGGCAGCATGTTTGCACTCTGTGCTTTTACAAATGCTGATGATGTTTTCAAATTTTTGTCTTTTTAGATGGAGCTTCTTAACACTGAATTTTTAACCAGACCTGAAAGGAAAACAGGTGTTTCCATCTTTCCTCCCTGCCCCATTCTTTCCTTTTAGAATTGCTGGTGCAGAAGTGCTTGTTTAAACCCCGTCTTTCTCAAACTGAAGATATCCTCATTGATGTTTTGGACAGTTACTCTGCATGTGGACTGAGATTGGGCTTCTTCTCAGTGAGCAGAGATCTTCTGTCTCTGGGGGCATTTTCTTCAGGGAGTAGGGGGGTGGGTCTCCTCTCTTTCTCAGCTGAACCCCTGGGTAGAATTTAGATGTGGGTGGCTTTAGATTTAGGGTGGCTTTCTAGAATCTTGCTGAAATCTACTAGTAACTGGACTGAGCCACGTACTTAGAAGTAATATTTGTTACTGGGTTAGTAGTAATGAACTGGTAAAGACATTA
This sequence comes from Leptocoma aspasia, assembly GCA_013399835.1. Classification (NCBI taxonomy): domain Eukaryota; kingdom Metazoa; phylum Chordata; class Aves; order Passeriformes; family Nectariniidae; genus Leptocoma; species Leptocoma aspasia. The sequence goes on from VXAX01004363.1 coordinate 608,938, forward strand.
AAGTTAATCCCAGAGAGAAATGGATTGGGTCAAATGCTTGACCATAACTGGGAAGGTAAGACTCAAATTCCTGCAAACTTTGGCTTGCATTTAAAGAGATAGACAGACAGAACATACACACATCAATGCATACACACAAGTGTAGAGGACCAGACCTAAGCATGTTTTGTCTCAAACATTCTGAGTATTGGAAAGGTGATCAAAGGGGAGAGAGTCCTGCAGAGGTGGGGCAGCACTCTTCTGAGCCAACTCCCTGCTCTGCCCTGAGGCTCATCCCCCAAGTCCATTCCTGGAGAAGGGCTGACTCTTCATCTGCAAACAAAGCAGTGCAGAAAATCTAGTTTACATAACAGTCATGCACCAGGTTAACTGTAAAAGGATTGGCCCCCACTCTCCCTCTTTTTCCTGTCTTCCTCTTTCACTCTTCACCATCCATGCAGCAGGACCAATTTGGGATCTAAGGAGCTATGACATTCTTTGTTTTCTTCCACTGCTTTTCCTGGGCAAGCACAGCTGTCATATTCTACTCTGTAATTTGTACTGTAGCTTATTGTGAGAGTGGAGAGCTTCTGGAGCTGTGTTGAGCCTTGTGTGACAGCACCTTTGATGAGTTTCCTGTGGGAGTTGAGAACTTATTGAAATGTACAAAATGAAGGGCTTGTGTAGCCAACACCTTTGTGGAAGCATATTGTAAGAATTTAAGGGTTTGTTAGCGAATATCTTTTTAGTCTAAACAGTGGCCTAGTTGCTACAGTTATGGCAACTGTACAATAAAAGCATAAATGTTCCTGACACCTGGTCCGGTGTCTTTGTTCAGCCTGATGAGAATTTCTAATGAACATCATGATAGGTCATGACAACAAGCACATGGAAAAGATACTGCCTCTGCTTTGTTAGGAATATAGAAACCCGTAGCAGGCACTCTCTCCACGTGTACACACAGACCCAGCACAGGAAGCTGAGAAGTCATCTGAGACCTCTGGACTCTCACAGCAGTGCAAATATCAAACATAAGCCATTGCATTTTTCACATGTAAGGGGTGAAGTGTCAGCATCTTTTCTATTTATGACTCAAGTGGACAGGTCCTTAAAACTGTTGATCTCATAGGAGAGACGAGTATTAGATGTGAAGAGGATTACAACAGGGGAAGCAAACCCTTGGCCTTGTGAATTTGTATTAACTATATTTAGAATTTAAATCCAAGCATAATTAAACAGTGCTAATGAGACAGAGGGACTTATCTTCATTTGGTGTATAATTGGTATCACTTATTTCCTCATTCATTTTTTCCTAGTTTTAAAGTCTTCTTGTTCCAGTGAGATTAGATGGTAAAAGCTACCCTGCAGAGAGAAAGTATGTGGCCTGGAGCTAAAATTCAGTTGGAAGCCTTTTAAGGGATGCTGCTTTCTTGATAGCATCGATAACTGACAGCAAAGACACCTGTGAACATGTAGCCAACAGTCAAGCAAGGCAATCTTTGTGCAGTGTACCCTTGAAAAAATGCACACAATTTTATTTGTAGGTATATGTAGGTATATAATCCACGACTGTTAACTGAAGTCTGAATTCCTTCTCAAGAATATGCTCCAACTCATCCAGGAATGTGAAGCTTGCGTAGGAACTTTTGGTGACATTTTGCGGTGGGCACACTGCAGCAGGTCTGGGTGAAAGATGATAATGGTCTGGCCCAACTTAAGTAGCTCTGAGCCCATAACCAGAACAGCAGCCTCTGTTTCAACTCTGTGCCAATAGCTGATTATATTTCTGAGCAAAGGACAACAGCTACCTGCAGCTGCAGGAGCTCGACATTATTTTTTACCTGGTCAAAGCCAGTAAAGAAGTGGGTACAATAGGCAAAGTCAGGTTACCAAAGTTCCACTTTTGCTTTTCAGTTTTGTCTTTGGTTGGGTTCAGGCTCCTTTTAATTATGTCTCAAATTGATACAATATTTTTTTTTTAGGGTCTAATCCACATCTGTTGTTTCAAACTGCAGCAAAATCAGCTGTTTCCTAGGGGGTAGCACAACAATGACTATGCTTGTACATTTCAGTGCTGCCATGCATGCCAGGGTGCTTGTGCTTATTGGCTGACAGGGGTGCTCAGGAGCATGAGACTTTGCTGTGCATCACATCCTAGTGGGAGTACTTGCAGCCAGCTGGAATCTGTTCTGGAATCTGCCTGTAAAGATTCTTCAAATCCTCCTCCCTCCAAAGTGACCACCACTAACCAAATGCCTGTCCACCCACTGAGCCAAACGAGTTCAAAGAGGAGCACTACAGTGTCTGTGAGTAAGCTCTGCTGGATAGGAAGAGGATAGAGTGAGATGAATCCCACAAAAATAACAAATGTTTTTCATCATAGTCCAGTAATTCAGCACAGACTTATCCTTCGGGTTACTGAACCCAAGACTTTGTTTTGTCCTTCTCTGGGAGGGGATTTGAACACTTCCCTGCTAAGACTGCTATGCAGATTAATCTGAGACATAGGAATTGTTACAAACATTTGGTCTCAATTTCCCTTTGCTCAGTTTCACTGGACCACTCTGACTATGTCACTCTCTTAAATACCCCTCTCTCTTTTAGAGGCTGTCTCTTCTGACTACTTAGTGCCCTGTTTGCTGTTCCATAAGGTGAGATTTGCAGCTGTACTTCCTGTTTATCATTGCCTAGCTAGGCTATTTAGTCAGCCCTCTGGCTACTTACTGATAGTCAATAATACTGGGTTTAACTTTCCAGGGGAACAGATCATTTTAGAAGTTGTTCTGCACCCCAAAAATACCTTCATCTGCTTATATATTTCACAGAATGGCATGTCTGCTCTTGCTGCTTTTTCACAGAACAGTCCATGTTCAAGCTCTTAACGCTGCCTTGTGGTTGAACAGCATTGAAAAAACACCATTGGTAACCAGAACTGAGAGCAGCAGCAAGTACAGCTGCTCCACTTGTGAGCAGTCCAGAGCCACAGCCACTTGTCCACTGAAGTCCTGCTGAAAAGATGCCCTTTTTCAAAAGCAGGATTTCTTTCTGACTGAGCTGTGAAACAGAGGTCCTGACTGTTCACAGCCATGAAAAATCCCATGACTCTCAAAGCGTCAGATAAAAAAATTGAAAGGTCTTATCACTGCTTTCTACTGCCTTAGACATAATTTTCAATTATATTCCTTTTGAACCATCTTAGCTTAACTGCTGGGGAGTCCCACTGTCAGGATTAAGTAGATGTTTTATTTCTTGCTAAAGGTGGGTGAAATAATAATCACCAGCTCTGCCTCATTGGCTGCCATGTGGTCTGGAAAGGTGCCATATGCCCAGGACTCACACTGCTGCAGACAGGAGGCTGGGGGCATTATTTATTATTTGCCTAATCAATTTAAATACTTTATTCTTTCAGAAAGCACATTTCTAGTCTTTATAAGGAGATATGTACAGGACTCATCAAGCAACTTCCTTTAGTGAAGTGCATCTTCTGTTTAAACAGCCAATAATCTGCTTGCACAGCATATGGGGCTAGAAGCAAAGACCTTGCACTTTGAGCTGCACTGTGCTCATGAGCTGTGCTCAGCATCACAATCAGTTGTAAAGGTTGTTGAAGTTCAACCCCAATAACAATGATTTTCTTTTAATGCTTTTGAAGAGTTGCCTGTGGTGTGGGCAGAGCAAGCTGCTTCCAGAGGCTGACCTGCCTCTGGAAAACTGCTGCTGCACCTTCACAGTGACAGCATGTGGTGTCTCAGGTGACAGGTGTGGGACAGTGTCTCTCTCCCACCAACTGACTTCTGATCCTCTCTCAGGCCAGCCCACATCTTCCACAGAGGCTGCAGGTGAACACAGGCTGGGGCTGGATGGATGGTGACCTGAGTGTTGCAGAGCATGCCAGGCACTGGATGTGGGTGGTGACTTCTGCTTGTTTCTTGGGAGGTCCAAGGAGAAGCAGTTGAAAATGCATGGGCAGTCCTTGTATGAGGATGGTAAATGAGGAATCCCTCACAAGAGGTGACAGTAGGACCCCTCTGCTCCATGGAGTAGCCAAGCAGAGTGCCAAATGCAGTGATTAGCGAGAAGACAGCCATCTGGCTTCTGTCCTTTAACAGCTCTCTTTCACCATCTCTCTTCCTATACACCACAAGAAATGTCCCTGTGTTTTTGGCAACCCATTGTAGCCTGTCTGAATCATACTACAAGATCCAATTTACAAATGACAGGTAGAGTAAGATGAAGAGAGAAAAAGAGGAGGAAGATGATGAAGTGGACAAGAATCTGAGAGGCCTTCAGGCCTTATCTTGAAGTATTACCTCAGTAGCGCTGGTTATGGCAGCAACCACCAAGGCAGCAAGTCCTTTAGAGCAGGAATTAGTAATGTACTTATTGAGGAAGGGTGTTGAGTTGTCAGAGGCAGACGTGTGTAGACTGACAAGTAGGCATTGCAAAGACAGGAGTAAAGGCTGACACAAGTACTTCTGCAAATTGATGAGGGACTGGGGAGCAGCCTGTACCGAACTCCAGCAGTGCATAGCTGCAGGTAAGGATGCACGAGTACACTTGCATGTGAATGACATATGGCAGCTTCCAAGGAGTGTTTGAAAAATATTTGGTTCAGTTCCTCACAGTCCTTAATATTTTACCCTGAATTCTCCAAGTCTTCCTATTCCTTTTTGATTCATGCTTTTAGGCTAAAAATATTCTGAAGCACAATGCAATCCGTAAGTACATTATTTTTGTTACCTTTAGAAGTTAGGAATGAAAAGAGTCAGGAACTGAATTAGGAACAGTAAGTTCCTTTTCATTATTAAACAGTTAGTGCCCAGACTACAAGTGTGGTTTTGGGTTGTGGGGCTTTTTTGTCTCCTCTCTGAAGAGGTATTACTGGTAAGATAGGTAAGAAACCTGTTTCAAATAAAAATGCAGCTTTGAAACAAAGGTAACTGTTTCCCAAATTCAGTCATTTCTAGTACATGGTATGTTATTTGGCAACACAAAGACTTCCAGTTGCTTTCTTTTTTTTAGAGGTTGTAGTTGCTCTCTTAAAGGATTTACCCAAGTACTGTTTATATTTACAAAAATATCTCCTATTGTCAGACTTCTGAGCCTTAGTAAAGCTGTGTCACTGCCTGAGACCACACTTTTTCTGTGCCCTGTTTCATGTTTCAAACACATATTTGTTTACCTGAGGGCATAAGCAGTATTGTGAAATAGCTTTTCAATATCTTTTCTTACAGTTCTATCCTTTAGCATCATAGTTGATAATACTTGACTGATGACTCAGTTAATACTGAGCTTACAAAAATCGCAACTTTTGTTTACAAGTTCTGATGTTTCTTAAAGAAGTTGCACTATTCCTCTGAGCCAGCTTCAGTTCCCTGATTCATTCTTTCATGTGTGTAAGCACTGCTTATGGTATGTGCATAGCTCCAAGCTCATGCAACAGGTAGGTACTTTGGAATGCCTGGATGGGAGGTTTAAAATCTTCAGTTTGATTTTAAAGACTGTTTTGAAAACTCACTAAATAGAATTTCAGGGGAAATCAGCTTGAAAGATAAGGGTGAGATGGCAGTAGAATGGTCACTGTGAAGTCTTAGCTATTGAATTGTCTGCTCTCTCTGTACAGTACCAAGAACTGGAAGCTATTTCTCTTATGCCAACTGAGAATGTTGTGGGCTTTGCTGAAGATTGGCTATTTGTCTCCATCATTCATTTAGGAGCAAGATCACTGAAATGAACTGTTTGTTCTTGAAAGCTGCCAGCAGAGGATGTTTGCAGATGAACTCTGAGGGGTGGGAAAAGATGTGTTCAGGAAGCAGGATCTGGACAGGGCTATAATGTCCTTTCTGCACATCAGAAGGTCCCGACAAGTCAACCCTTGGTGAGTCAAATTACCTCCAGTGCCCCTCATCAAACAAAGCTCACAGCTCTGCGGTTTTTTTTTGCTAATACTATAATCATCCACTGCAGGCTTTTCTGACATAGCTAGCAAGACTACATTGACTATGGGTTTTGCAGCTTGAGTTCACTCATGTTTTTAGTTTCTGTTGGGGTTTCATAGCTCACCTAACCTGAAAGGGCCATGAACAAAGTATGTGAATATGCAACCACTTGCTGGCAAACAGCTCTCAGACAAGAGGATTGTTATTAAAACATTGTTTTGTTGGCAGAATAGGCTTTCCTGGTTGCCCAAGGTGAGCCTGACCTCTGTGGTTGTTGAAGCTCTCTCTTGTGGTGAACTGAGCAATGCTAGAATGCAGCTTTTAAGATGGATTAACTGTGAACCTAACAAAGGAAACAGTTCAGAGAGAGTAAAAATTTTACGTTGCACAACTAAGGATGAAATATAACTTTTGATTTATAGGCCAAAAGTTCCAAGGCTGAGAATGTGATTATTTGATAGGGTCACAGTCATCTTGTCAGTGCAGGGTACTGTTTGAAGCCTCCTCCTAGGACAAAATTCTTCTTTTCCAGGTGCAAGAAGGGCAGTGGAGAGGCAGGCATGTGGCCAGCGGACAGAGACTGCACTCTCCTGCTGTGAGTAAAGTAACAAAATTGTGTACACCTCCTCACCCCTTCCACCCAGAGCAGGTCCCCACATGCCACGTTCTGACCTTTGAACTCTTGAGTCTTGATGCAGTTTCACATGCACAAACCCAGAACTTTGTTACTAAACTGAAATCAGGTGCACAGGCTGTTCCCAAGAAATACCAGTCATCTACCCAAGTAAAATTCGGAATTGCTAAATGCACACTGGCCTAAGGATAAACATGAATGGAGGTTTCAGGAAATGGAGCTGTTTGTTTCTAGCTCAGCTCAGTAGCTTCTAGCCACCATCTGCAAATCTCTTAGATATTCCATAAAATGGCAGATTACTATCCTTTAACTCTTGCTAGGGCTGCAGGGCTGAAGTGCTGGAGATTCACATGAGCTAATGAAGTTTTCTGTTTGACTGAGGCCGTGGATTTGGTTTTGGTTTATTCTGAGATTAGCTCTTGCACTTTAGGTGTTTAAAACTGTGCTGTGGCAGGTGTTGGCTCTGACTGTAGCTAAAAAAAACCCAGTTTCTCCATGGATATTACAGGGAAATCAGTTTGAAGATTTTAATTTTCTGACCTACACAGGTTTTTACTAGGAGGCACAGCACAGTGCAAGACGCTGTGCTGGACTGCACAAATATATATTAAGCCTTGGTACTACCATGAAGAATATACAGAGGAGGATTACAAAAATGAGTTATGAACTACAGACAATTGAAAATGAAGAAACACTTCTGCAGTCTGATTCTTGCCTAACATTACAGGATTCAAATCTAAAATGAAACAGATTCTAGGTGTCTAAGTTCAAGTGAAGAACCAAAAAATCTGAGTTTGGTGCCAGCTAGGCCTCCATGCTACGGAGTGGTTGTGAACACTTGTTTGACGAGTACAGACAAAGCCTGTGTATAATCAAGGAAGACACGGTGCCACAATCAAACATCCCTGATCCTTATCTTGCCCCCTTCAACTTAATTCCATAGTCAGCACTTAGATCACAGAGAGGTTGGAACTATTATCCAGGCCTCTCCTTCAGCATTACAGTATCTCAAACAAGTCCCTGCCTGTAAGGATTTGCTTTCTTCAAAACTTTCACCCGGTCCCATGGTTAGCTTAAGTCAGCAAACTGCCAACAAAACTCTGAAACTTAGGTTAAGCTCAGCCCCTTTCAGCCATCAGATCAGTTGGTTTTACAGTTCCCAAGCCCCATCATTCTGCATCCAGCTGGCATCCATTTGACTACAGTTGCTGCTGGTGGGGGGGGCAGGAACCAACCACCCTCGTTACTGAGTCTTATCCTGTAAATTCAGCCAAAAGAAACCAGTGCACGCCATCTCGTGGCGCTGCGCAGCTATTTCCCGGGAATGAATGGAGCGCCAATTGCGCTTGATGTGGACAGGATTTAAAAGATGGCTTTCAGAGGTTCAGACACAGCCCCACCTTCTGACCTCCCCCCCACCCCCAGCTAAGAAACGTTCACCATTAGTGCTTTGTCCACACTCCTGCCTTGACCTTGCAGCCTGAGCAGCCGTTTCCTGGAGCAGCAGCAGAGCAGCAAACTGCAAAAGGCACTTCTTCAGCACATGCTCACATGGCTGTCGAGGCAACCCTGTCCTCACAACAAATCTAGGGTGCCAGTGAACTCAGCCCCCAGACCAGCTTTTGGTGGAGCAGGAAAATACCGTATTCATTTTAGAGTAGGTCATACACATTTAAATCATTTTTAATTGCATGCAGGGTTGGGGATGTTCATGGTACATCTATCTTCATCTGCTGTCAGGACTTGTTAAAGAACTCCATGTGTCAATGCTTTAAATAAAGCTAATGTGCCTGTTCATAACTGTTCATTAACAGCTGAATATATGAACTCATAAAAACAAGGTTACATCAGCTGTCAGTCCTTTGGTGTATCTTAAGTTCCTATTCCTCCTTATTCTCTCTTTTTGGTGGGAAAATCGAGTCTTTAAGAGACCCTTGCCAGAAGTGATTAAGGTACAATTTCATCACATCGAGTTGAGGGAATTAAAAAAGAGGGACAGAGTACACTAGTGTGACTTCAAGGCCTGTGTTTTTATTTTGCAATGTTTATGACCTTTTAGCTGAGAGATAACAGCTTAAATCTGCACCACTGAATCATCTCCAAATCTGAAGTCACATTTTCTTCAGCAGAATTGCTGATGGCAACACTGCCTTACCTCCACTGCTCTCGTAGCTGTCAAAAGGCTGGATATATAGTCAGCAACAAGGGACTTAAAATAGCTAACAGAAATGCAAAACTTCAGACTAAGCATCTTCTTTTGTCTGCTACTAGAGACAAGCGCACAAGACCTATGAAAGTTTGCAGCTTGCTGTTGCAAAGCGTAGAATCATGCCAGAGAAGACTGTGCCATACTGCAAGAACAAAAACATCTACCCAAGGACCCTAGTTAAAAACATCTGATTATTCAATTATTAGAGCAATCAGCAATTGCTCTAAATTTGGTTTGTGATGAACACATTTTTATTCTTCTTGCATTGGAAGGGTGTTGGAACAGAGTTGCAGGAAAGGCTTTTAGACCTGTGAGGCTCAATGAGACTTCATACCAACATACTTTCTCTGTTAGAGGAAAGAAAAGAGGGAACATCCTTCTTCTCATGTCAAGGTTTAATTCTGAGGTATACGACACTGGATTTACAAAGGTAAATAAAAATACATTCTGAGAAACAGTAAGTGCCCTACTTAGCAAGGCAGAGGGATTTCACACTCCAAGCAGCTGAGAAAAGAAACTGCTCACAGTATGAAAAAGTCTATTTGGAGTCTGTCTTTGACATGGGCTTTTGCCATAACAGATGATGAGACGTGCAGCAGTGGGGCAGAGGAAAGACAAATACTTAGGTGATAAAAATAAGACAGGACAACAGGTATTAGATAAGGCTTCCACTTGAACAAATTATTTGAGACATTATCATTATGATCAGAAGTCAGATGCAACTACTATTCCAAACACTGCTCAGGCAAACTACATTGCCAAAATTATTTACACAGCTGTTGAGACAGACTTCAGCTCGAGCCTGCTGATGATGTGGGTAAGTTTGCATATGCTTGTACCAACCACAAATAAATGAAATCCCAGTAATACAGAAGGACTGGAGTGGTACATCAGAAGAGTTTTCCACATCAACTGTACCTGATAACAAAAGCAAATGCCATCACCTGGAGTACAGTGCCCATAACAGTTTCTACAAGTGTATCATCTACAGTTAATCTGCAATTTTTGTCCTAAATATGAATTTAAAAAGGCAAGTATGAATCATATGCAGGCAGATTTAATGACTCATTGCTGCAATGGATTTAACCACAAGTGCTGATCCTGCCTGCCATTAAGATGTCTTGGCATTCCCCCTTGGACCCATTCCTCTGGAAGGGAGCCCTTTCACAGATCTGTGCTAGAGAGAGCTAAGCTAAGAAGTTAAATGAGACTAATTAAAAAAAAAAAGTGCTATTTTGTCACACAAAGAATAAAATTCCAGGAATTTATTGCTGTACGTATGCTTAATCCATTAATTCACCTTACAGTAGTCATGAAGTGCCAAATTGTGTGCTACATTTAACATTCCATGTATTCCCTTCCAAATGCCATTTTACAGTGGGCGTATCAAACAACGCAGCAGTGGTCACGAAACATGGCTTGAGCATCTCTCAAGAGCTTAAAGACAAAGACTTGTGTACAAGCTGAATAACAACATGTCAGTTAACAGGCCACTCAGCAATTTTAACAGAAGTATCTTTAGGTAGAAATTTTGCAGCGGTAAAATTCACAATTCAGACTGAACATTCTCATCCCCACTGTTAGAAACAAGATACTTGCAAAGAACAAGAACTATGGTACGTAAATGTCACACGCAAGACCCGCTTCATTTCTATCAAAAGCAAAAATTGCCAATTATAAGCAAGGACAAGCCTAGCAGGGTAAGGCTGTCAGCCTATATTAAAAACATATACCTCAGAGTTTGGCAGTGGAACTCTGTTTACCACCTTGACTTTTTTTTGGTAACATACTAGTTCTTCCTCCCCCCCCCACTTTATAAATCCCCTTTTATTTTTATTATACCTCCATATTATTTACAGGACTTCTAAAGATTAAGTACAAACTAGTATGAAATTAATGATAGCTTGCTTTTCAAATATGTATCCCATGGCTAAATAAATACCAAGCCAATCCAAGAGTGATCTGGAGTTAGGATTCAGAAGCTTGTGTATCTGTGATTCCAGTTGTTTTTTCATTAGCTGCAGAGGATTCATTTGATCTGTCAACAACAGTTGCCCTGGAAGCTGGAGTAGCACTATCCAAGGTGAGTGCAGAGGTCTCCTCTACATTTTCAGTAGTGCCAGGGTTGACGGAAAAGCTTCCAGCTTGAGTAATAGAGGGAAGCAAATCTGTAGGCACTGTGGATGCCTCCGTGCCCAAAGGAAGCACAGGAACACACTTGGGTGGCATTGATAGAGGTGTTATTCCCATTAGATGCAGAGGCGGCAAGGGGGGAAGGGGCTGCAAACCTAAAGAGAAAAAATAGGGAAAAAAAGGCAGTGAGCTGCTACACACCACAGACAGCCCAAATGGTGTTTGTGCAGCACTGACTCAGCAGGCTCATTTCAAGCCTGATACTTTTCAGATTTCAGAATTGAAGAATCAGAGTAAATTCAAGGTTGCTTGTACCTCCCCAGAAGACTAGGTATTTAATGCATTAACACTGATGTTTATGTTTTTATGGCCTTCACTGAAACTGCCAGAAACAAGAAGTTAACAAAAACCATATTCCATATAAGCTTCCAATATCTTTTTGCTTGCGCCATGAGCACCTTCAGCAGTTTTGCTGAATTCAAAAGTGTAAATCTAATATTAGTTCATAATTCTGGCATTCAGTTTAGGGAGCTCCAATCTCCTCCTCTATCTTACAAGGAAACACTTCTTATTTTCTTTTACCCAAAAATAATATATTTTCACTTTTGGCACAATCTCTTCTGATAAAATAGGTAATAAAAAATGAAACATCTAAACACAGACACAGGTTTATAATTAGTTTATCTAAAGACATATTCCTCATCTACCTGATCTGGGCACTAACATCCACTCCCATCTCAGGCAAACATTTAATTTATCCTCTTCAGGACTCCCCCAGATGGGTCTAAATTAGACTGTCAAGGATAATTCTAATTACAGAATTTCAGTTTGCAGAAGCACATACCTGGCTGTATCATTTCTGGAACAATCTGTGGTGCAGGTAAATTAAGTTTGGACAGATCAGTCAGGTTAGGAAGCCCTGCTGGTAATGGCATCAGACCTAAGAAAAGAGTGGAACAGTTAGAGCTGAAAACTTAAAATTGTCTTTTTCTAACTGTTTCTTAGATCTTGTTGATAATTTAAAACATGCTTTATATTTTTATTATAATTTTTACATGGAAGAATGCAAATTCACCTGAATTTCAGCTCTTAAGTTGCACAGTGAGAACCAATAGCTACTGCAGGAAATCTGGACTAGCAAATAAATAATCCCAAACCTTTCAGATTTTTCTGAGGAAAGCAGAATCTTATTTCAGAATTAGAAGGTTTGCATTCCAAGTTCAGCTTTCAACAAAGGTAGCTGTTTCACCACAGCACTATACCAGAAGTTCTCCATTCCCCATTTGAGTGGCAAGCAATAACAATATGATTAAATACCCAGTATTCCCTGATCCACTCTATTATTAGTCTTTTCCACTTAGTTCATAACCAGAGTTAATCACAAAAACGTATATCAAAAGGCAAGACAGAGGACCTTGCAAAGTCAGAAAAGACTGAAAGCAGAAAACAAACATAAAATGAATACAACACATGCCCTTCCATCACTGTGTTTGCTATGGAACATCCTTCTGCTCCTGAATTTTCCACTTTAGAAGAGCTTCATTTCTGGGACAAGAGCTCTATTCATACTTTGTGTTTAGTTCAGAAAAGGCTAACTCAGAAATAAACTGTTGATACTACAGTATGAAGATAGAGAGGAGAAAAGTCTTAAAGTAAGGCCACTGTATAGAGATTTTGATTAAAACCCAGCCATCTTTACCAACCCATGAATTTATTTGCCACGAAGGCTGACATAATCTGACTCAAAGAGCTTTCAGGTCAGCTATATGCAAATTTGGTTTGATTTTTTTTTTAAATCTGAAAAAAGCTGAGCTTCATACAAATTCACTGAAATTTTAAACCTCCAGTATATTTAGTAAGAACAATTTTACTAGTACGTCCATGCAAATTGCAAGAAATATTCTAATTTGCTTTTTAAAAAGCAATGACACTATTCAGAGAAAAAGGTAAACGGAAAACTTGTATTTGCAGAGTTTAGGGAAGGGGTGGATTAGGTGGGTGGGGAACAAAAGGACAATAATCTTTTTCTGCCTAGAGAAAACAGAAAACTACTAACAAGTTCATCTTCTGTGAGAGTTCTCTGACCTTGTTTGCATGCACTGAGCTCTACTGCACATCTTTTCTGTGTTAGAGGCTGTACCTCCAAGCGTTATGTAATGGACACATCTTTATCTACTTGTCTCATAACAAGCAAAACATAAAATACAACTCCTTCAGTGTTTTGGAAGGCACAGTTGAGTCCTGTACCAGCACACCAATGCCACAGCAAAATCCTATACAATCCTTATTTTATCCCTCATGAATACTTCTGGAATAGTAGTGTTTGAAATGTTTATTATTATCAGGAAACAACCACGCTGTAGAAAGACTCTTACTTGTATTATACCAGCTTAAATTCCTATATAATTCAGAAACAGTAACTGCAACATAAATTCTATATTGTTAGCCCTGAGTTTATACTAAGAATAGTGATCAAGATGAGTGTTTAAAAATGGGTTTCCTAAAATGTTGCAAATAGCAAAGCAAAACCTTCCTGAGAAATCCTGAACACTGCATCCACTGTGCAGGGAGCCCTAAAAGGTAAACTTGTAACTCTTGTTGCCACCTCACTCCTCTGTGCTACAGCCATGCCGTGAACATACTCCAAGAAAAATAGTTCTTCACACTGTAGAGGTTGTATAGAGAGAGATCTTACATGAAATGCATAAGTTGTATGATGTTATACCTTCCCCAAGAAGCAGTGGAAAAGACAGCTCTCTTCCCTTGCTCCCTTAAGATTTTTGTTTCAGAAATGTTTTAAGAAATTTTACCTACTCACCTGGTAATGTAGTTGCTGGGTTAACTGCTGGCACAGAGGTTAGGGACTGACTGACTTGTGGTGGTAATAATGGAACTGTTGGAACACCTGGTAGGGTACACAGGGAAACAACATTGATTTTAAGCATGCAACACTGCATCTTCCTACCCTAAGGAGTACAAATAAATAATTGCTTACAGGAGAATTACTATTTGCCTTAACATTAAAATGCGGATAAGAAAAATATTATGTGTATTTTAAGTAATACACATAATATTTTTAATAGAAGTTCTTTGCAACTATTTTGTGAGCAAGTAAGGCACAAATCCAGTACATTAACCTTCTCTGTTGAGAAAAAATTTAGGGGAAAGTTTTATTCTCTCTTCTGCCTTCTATTCAATTAATTAGAAACATCTGTGAGAACAAAAAAAGTCAGAAAAGCCATGCACTTCAGGTCAGTTCCTTACAATACCAACCTGTGCTGAGAACATTACTGACAGTAGTTGAAGGTGAGCTAATAGAAAGTCCTGAAAGACTCTGCTCAAGGCCTGCTGACCCAGGAGGGAGGGTGGTTGAGGGATTAACTGATGACAGCTGAACCTTATTGAAAGAGAAAAGAAAGTTGCATCATTAGGGTTTGTTTCTATGTGAACCAAGAGAAGCAGAAAATCAATAAACATCATCCTCCATTTTTACCAAACCAGAGGTAAACTCCCCCCTCTCCCCTGATCATCAAGTCCAACCACTAACCTGTGAAACCGTCTTTGAGGGGACTGAGAGATGCACTAGGCAACTGCCCCGGGAGAGAAATTTTCTTTCCCTCTTCAAATGGGCGAGTAGGTATCCTATGCAAATATCCATAACCAATGCCACATCCTAGGCTTTTAAAATATGAAGATTTTTAAGTCAGGCAAGTGACTTTACAACTACAGACTATAGCGTGCAATGCATGAACAACTCAAGACACCAACAAGTTTCAAGGTAAATGCTGTAGAACCTTCCCCTCATGCCCCCACGTTGCCTCACTTTCTATGGGGAAATAATCCATACAAAACAACTGAAAGGAAATTCTTTAGCTTTAGCAATAAATATTCAGCACAAAATAAAATTCATTATTATTTAAACCAAGCAGCTATACCAGTTACACAGCTTGGAATTCAACTCACAGTTGTTACTTGCAGTGCTGTGTTCTGGCTACTCACAATACTTCAAGGATATACCACAAGCTAATGACTATTTGGAATTTAATGCAGAAAGAACCATTGCACTTTGTGCACTTTTGCACAAAATTTACTGATTTACACCCCTCTCACTAGTAAGTACATCTGAACTTCAATATATAATTTATTAGAGCAGAAACACTTTTGATATAACAACACTCTTTCCCTGTCTTTGTAGAAAACTTAAACCCAGCAGTTTTCAGGCTGGTGCTGTAAGAAAGCTGCCCCATCCCCCTGTAACACATTGTCTTCCTTACCTGCCTTCTCCACCCCAGGCAGAATTTGGAGTAATCACCACTTCCCGACAATTATCTGTGTCTGTGTTGTACACATAAAGTTTTAATGGCTTTGCTTCATGCGTTTCAATAAGGGAAAAGAGATCTTCAGACTGCAAAAAGATAAAAATGAGTAAGTTTGTTGTCTTTATTTTATCATTTGGCATTAGATCGATCATCCTAGTCCTGATTTTCTGTAATAGACTCTGGTAATAGCCACATGGTGCAGTTGTTGCAATGCTGCTGCTTTATCAAAAGACCAACTTTAAAATGTGTTTTGATAGCACAACTCAGAAGACGTGGCAAAACCCAGATTTAAAATCTGCTATTCAAAATATTAATTTTAGGGTACAAAAGTCTGTATCTGACTTCACATTTAAAAGCAGTTCTTATTTCCAGGACTGCCTTTAAGAAGAGGCACCATGCCAGAGCTCCTTCCTCTTTGCATTTGATTTCCATTCACACTGAACAGAGACAGAGCCAGGGATGTTTCAAACTGCCCTGGTACAATTGGGGTTTTAGTTTTTAAAAAATAAAGACCTTATTTTTCATACTTACCTCATTCATGACAGTATCTGCTCCAATGATATAGTCACTATGAGGTCTGAGTCCAGCTAATGCAGCAGGAGAATTTGGCTCCACTTCCTAGTTTTAAGACAGAAAGTTACAAAACACTTTGTAACTGTCAGGGTGTAGCAGAATAGACAGATATGCACTTCACACAAGCTCTGAGTCAGACAAACTGGTCAAGTTTTCAACACAGTAATGAGCTAATGAAACAGTGGCTCTATGGCAGTCCCTTTCCATATGGTTCTGGTGTTGTACCAAATACAATATCTCTGAGTATTGTACAAACCCATTAATTTAAATACAAGACTTGACAATATACTCACAAATACACATTTGTAGCTCAAAAGTCTTCCCAAACCCAAAATCAATCAAAGCCAGTTTGATCAATGACACACCAGTTTCATCTCATGACTTGTTAGCTACATCCCCTCCAAGTTACTTTTCAACAGAAAGACAGAAACACCAGTAACGAGAATACTCCCAAGTCCATACATACCAAGACGTGCCAGACGTTTTCATTAGCCCCATCAAAGCTGCAGAAGCGAATGCTCACTCCCAGCAGGCCCTGCCCACCCCACATGTTGCTGGGGGTTACGGATGTTTCTCTCAGTTCCAGTGTTTTGCTACTGTACACAAGCATTTTTACAGGTTTTTCAACATTTGCTTTCAGCAGGTCCTTGAGAGTGTCATTGTCTTTGTTCTGCGAAAGTTTAAACAAGAGCTTGCGTCAGTGTTTGACAAAACAAGCATTCAGTTCTACAGCAACACTTGTATTTCAAAGGTGCTACACTGTGCATTACCAGAATATGTATTAACAGCTGCTTTGTAACAAATTTCCAGTCCCTTCACAATTCTAGAATACAACTCTGGAAAACCCCTGGGACTTCACAGTAACAGGTCATACTTTCCAAAAATGAAACCACTTCAATTGGTTCAGAGGCTTTCTTGAATCCAGGCACACTGGTGCAGAGGTTCTCACAGCTGGTTTTTCCACTGCTATGATGGTCTGTTGTTTGATGATAGCTCTGCTTGAAAGCTCCCCCCATGCCTCCTGCCCAGCCAACAGCTCTGACAGCAGCTTTTCACTCAACCTGTTTGGACTATGTGGAGTTTGTGAGCTCTCATGGAAGCAGACAGAACTAGGAGGGCTCTAGCATAAGCCATGAGGGGTGGATCAGCAGGCAATTCTGTCTTGGTGCAGATGTCTGCAGAGACCATGTCTGTCTTATTCTCCAGCTAAACTTGATAGAACTGTTCCTACAGGGTGAAGGAAATAAATTCCTGATGCAGTTTTCCTTCCACATTTTAAAGTAAGAAGAAATATTTTATATACATTTAAATAAAACAAATCCACTGGTTTACCTATAAATATCAGATTCTCAACACATTGTTTATATTAAAAGTTATAAAATAGCAACACACTTACCAATCTTGAACCATTAATGGACACGATAAAATCAAAGAATGGCTCCAATCCAGCTCTATGCCCCGGTGAGTTTTCTTGTACCTAACAAAGTTAAACAAGAATTTAGTAAAAGTGTTACAATGCTGATTCATAGATTAGAATTATATTTATAATTTTGCCAGCTGTAGTTCTAGAAGCTACTAATGTTTGTATGTATAATTTTAAAATATTCAACTATAATCATATAATCTATAGAACCAAAAAAATCCCTCCCTTAAAAAATAAAATAGAGAGATTTCAAAAGAATTAGTAATTTATAAATTGAGGAATGACACTATGAGCAGTAGCCACTCCCTGGGAAAAGCAGTGCTTAACAGTTGCATCAGATAAATTGTATTTGTTTCAAGAAAGGAGATTATAGTGAAAGGACAAGGTTAATGAATTCTGAAAAGGTTGGTTAAAAAGCACTATCTTTCCACAGTAGTACCAACATTGGACCTTACATTTATCTCATGCTTACTAAAGGAATAGGAGAGTCACATCTGTAAATACAGGTTGTTATCTCATGATTAAACATCACCTGGTGACATTCTTGAGACACAGAGGGCATCTGTACAACCAGTGATTTCATTAACAAACCTTCAAGTTTCAGGAAAAGAGACATGCAATTCTACAGCCATGGCAGCTCAAATAATTCAACTACTCCACTAATACAAGGCCTAAGTTTTGGATACACACTACTGCCAGAAGCTAAAAGTATGCTTTTAATTCCAAATGGAGTAACTGAGAGACATTTTGCCAATGTTATTTTTTCACTATTGCTTGCATTGCTGACAATGAAAAGTAACTCCAACGTGGCTGTCAGATTTTTCCTACAGCTTTTTTGGCAAAGACACTCTTTGTGGAAGCTGATTCATTTTACCCACTGGCTTTTTCTTTTATGTACTACAATCACCTTCCAAAAAGATCTAAAAAATGTTAGCCTTTACAGTGTGGTTCCTTACATTACGTGTTGTTCTACCTGACAGAAGTGTAAAAATGTATTTGATAGTCCAATACTGGCCTGATTCTGCAGGAACTGAGTTTTCTTAATATAACTTATCTAGAACAAAATACTCTAATATGGAATTTTAAAAGTGCTTGATTACTAATAAAACTGTTCTTCTTAAATTTTATTTATCTCTGCCCGACATGTTCACAAAATCAGAGCTTGGAAAAAAGACAGATTACTTGTGGGTAACAGATGCCAAAGCTTAGAACATTAGTAACATAATCTAAATGTGGAATTTGTAATTCCAGAGTCACATCACACACACATTGATTGTTGTCCAAGATATGTAAAGCAGCAAAAAAGTATGAAATCATCAACATCCTGAAGTAATAAGAATCACCGAGGCAATAATAACATCCCCAAAGTCCACATTTATAATTTCTAACTAGAACTTGAAGTGTGTCTGTGAAAGCATCTCTTTGAGATGCCTGGATGCTCCTTGAAAATAAATTCCCACAGCTGGGGTACAGGTATTCTCCCTCTCCAAGTATTAAGTACATGGAAGCACATCTCCCAGTCACCAAACATCCTGCAGTCCCTCTAACTAGATCCAGACTACTGCCTCCATGTTACTTACTCAACCTGTCTGTTCAAGGTGCCTCTCACCAAGAACAGCCAGAGATCAGACACCAAACTGTGCACCAGGTAATACAGTGAAAGTACAAGCTAAGCTGCAGGGGCAGACACCCTGGCTCCAGCTGCACAGAAACTCCCAGCACATTGTGGATGTGGCTTTGGCATTTGTGGACTGTTTCTAGAGCTCATTTAACTGTAGATATTCAAACTTGCAATAATGTAGGGCTACCTGAGGACAGCCTCCATAAACAGTAATTTTACCTTAGGAGAAGAGCCACAGAGAGGCTAAAATTCACTATATGAATTATTCTTCCCAAATGTAGAAAGCATTTACTTACTACGCTGAATACTTGACACCTCCCTGACAAAGAGAGGTTAAAGAGTTTTGTGAAAGGAGAATTAAAAAACTCTGTTTTCCTATAGACATGATCCATAATGGTATTCTCAGAGATGCAGTTTCTCTTGTAATCAAGTAATTCAAAAGATCCTCTCCTTTCCTGTGTTTGAGTAGTGAATGTAGGATGAGTTTAGGCTGTTTGTTGTTCTTCCCTCAGTTTAGAGAAGTGACATGAAAATACTCTAATAGCCTCTCTTCTCTCTCTTATTCCACCATCTACTGCATAGGTCACACAGAAACTTACAGTTTTTGGTTTTAATGAACTTATCACACAGGCTTTATACCTAAATTACATCAGCAGATGGTTTCAGAGCTTTCTGGGAAAACAGTTTTAAAGACGTAACATGCGTTAGTCAAACCTCAGCATTAAAAATCAGTACATCCAGCATAACCCATCAGATTTTTGGGACTGGGTATATGTCATGGCCTTGAAATTATGAAAGGCCAGATTTCATCTCATTCAGAGATTTTCCTCCATTTCTTAATGAACTTCTTTGAAATAAAAAACCATACCAAAATCACAACAACCCCCCTGCATCCTGACAATATCCCTCCCTAATGACCTCCAAGAGATTATATCCTGAACACTGTGAGCCAAGAGTGGCAAGTATTCAATGGAGCAACCTTCTGAATTATGATGGAGTACATACAATAAGTGAGAACTACATATGCTCAGCATCCATCAATGTCAAGCTCATTGACACCTGGGATGTATAAATAATTTACTTAGAATACCAATTCTGTATTCTGCCCCAAATTGATGAAGGGACTGAAAGAGTTTCCAAGTTCCAAACGATTAGTTTGCAGAAAGTATCTTCAGATGTTGAACTCCTTGCCCCAAATCCATCACAATCCTGAACCTCTCTGCATGGTTTGTTTCTAGGTGGGCATGTAAAAACTACCAGGAAGCTGTAGCTGAAAGAAATCAAACCCTTATAGTTACGTCAATCACACCTCAGAAGCAGGTATGTGCATCCCTTCTGTCATCCTGCCATGCACAGGTTGTCACAAAGTTTCCTATTTCCCTGGCCTACCTTCACTGACAGAAAAGCATATTTACACCTGGCAGTCCCAGAAATGCCACCCAGAAATTCCAAGTCCATTCCACATGAAAAGTCTCCTCCTTAAAGAAGTGATATGCTCAGCCCTGCACAACAATCGCACGGACCCCATACAGGTTCTGTCACACCACCTTACTTTCAGTCACTACGTGCCCAATCCATCACCACCACACAGTGCCAAATGCACAATACAGCTCTCTGCTCCAAGTTCTGTGGCCAGGATTCTCTTCCAGGAGCTACAGCAACAAAGGACAATCAGGGACCTTAGAAAATACAAGGACACAAATTATTCCACCTCTATTAAGGATGGAGATAATAAAGATTCCATGGATATGCACATAAACTCTGTGCCTCCTGAGCAATTTGGCTTTGCTGAGCTTTGCTGGGTGCCCCAAGTAGGTATTTAGTAACTTGCCTTTGTACTTGAGTAATTGCTGAGAAATAACCAAGTAATATCATTTACCACAGATGCTACTGCAGGCAAGATACCATCCCCAGCAGCTTGGGAAGCCTGATTCTCTCAAAGCCAGCTGTTATTTCAGAAATACAAGTTACAGACTCGTATGGGTAAATGCCATGACTTTCTAACAATAGAGACAAGCAGTGGCACAGAAAATGCAAAGAAGCTGTGGCAATGCAATGCCAGAGCTTTTTAAGAGCAAATTAAGAAAATCTCTATCAAATGCTAAATATCAGAGGGCAGAACAGGGCCTCACACAGTGCTGCAGCGTTTCAGTTTCCCACCAAGATGGCAGCAGGGCTACTGAGTACATAGTTCACACACTGATTTCACTTTTAATTCACTGTCAAGAATTAAACAGGAAAAAAATTTCAAGGTCAATACACCAATTGTTATATGCAGTACTGAAAAGATTTTCCAGGTAAATACATGAAGCTTTTCTTTGCTGAACACTGTTTCCAACACTATCATTCTATGCCTACACAGTATACATTGCACATTACACATTTTAAGAAGTCTGCTCAGCAGCACAGTGGTCACAAATTGAAGCCCCAAGAGAGCAGTGCAACTGCAAATTAAATTAGGCACTGGAATGTGGATTTTTCAGAGGCAGATGAAGGCTCTGACCACCTCTGAAAATCAACTACCTTATACTAGTTTTTAAACTTTCAGAAGCTTAGCTTCAAGCATTAAATACACAACTTCCAAGGCTTTATTTTTTCCCCACACAAGAAACTCTTCCCTGTATTCTACTTTACTACCAAAGAAATACTGAAAGGTTTTTTTTTTTTGTAGTTCTTCCAGTCACTCCATAACTGGCAGTAAAATTTCATTACCTATCATATATAAGCAATTTTGTTAGATCTGACAGAATCTCTTTGATTTCTGTCAGTTATTTTAATACATTACATTTATCTAACTGAATTTAATTTCTTGATGAAACACAGTTTTCAAAAGAAAAAGCTTTTTAAGTTTTTGGTAAGAAAACAGATTCTATCTATGTAGATAACCTTTTTTTAAGCACAGAAAATTTAACTCAAGCTTTTAAAATGTGAACCTCCCTTAAAAGATAAGTCATCACTTCATGCAACATGTTTGTATCACTATTACAACAAACCAAAGCACTCAAACAAGAGTGGGAAATCTAAACTTCGGGCACTGGTGCTCAGTATCTTTTAAGGAGAACACCACATAACATGGCAGCAGACAAATTTCTCACAGGTAAGAATTATTACATAGAATCTTACAACAATTTAGTTTGGAAAAGACCTCTATGATCATCAAGTCCAACCACTAACCCAGCACTGTCAAGTTCACCATTAAATCTAACTTAAAGGCCACATCTACATGTGTTCTGAATGTTTTCAGGGATGCTGATTAAACCACTTTCCTGGGCAGCCTATTCCAATACCTCGCCATCCTTTTGATGAAGAAAGTTTTCCTAAAATCCAGTCTCTAAATCTCTCCTGGTGCAACTTGAGGCTCTTTCCTCTTGTTTTGTCACTTGTTACCTAAGAGAAGAGGCCAGCCCCCACTTTGCTACACCCCCCTCTCAGGGAGTTGTAGAGAGCCATGAGGTCTCTCTCCCTGGAGCTCCTCCTCTCCAGGCTAAACACCCCCAGCTCCCTCAGCTGCTCCTCACAGGACTTGTGCTCCAGAGCTTCTCTGGACGTGTTCCAGAGTCTCCAATGTCTGTCTTGTACTGAGGAGCCCAGAACTGGACACAGCACTCAAGGTGTGACCTCACCAGTGCCCAGTACAAGAGGACAACCACTGCCCTGGCCCTGTTGGCCACATCATTCCTGATACAGGCCAGGATGCCACTGGCCTTGGCCACCTGGGCATGCACTGGCTCGTGTTCAGGTGCTGTCAACCAGCACCCCTGGACCTTTTCCACTGGGCCACTTTCCAGTCACTCTGCCCCCAGCCATGGGGATGTTGTGACATCATCTACTAACTGAAGAAACTGTCAGGTCATTACATCAGCCTGGGCAAACTACAGCAGTTTCACACTGCTGAGCAAGAAAATTACTCAAAATATTCCTGCATTCTGTTCTGAAGGGCAGAAACAAACACATACTGAGCAATACACAGAGTCAGCCAGTTGGTCTAATCAGCCACACACCTTATGTTAAAGGAAACTCGAGGAGAATTGCTTCAAACAAATGACTCATTACTAGGTCTATTTATGAAGAGACTTGGGCAAAAGAACACTTGGCAACTTTTTCTCCCTCTTACAAAAAAAAAAAAAAAAGGCTACATTATAATGTCTAGAACACCAACAATGCAACCCAGAGCAACTTCTGCTGTCAAGTATGCATATGATGCAATTCTTTTCCTTTGACAGCGCTTCAGCCCTGGAGGGTTCCTAATTCCTGTTACAACTGCACTGCTGATAAAGCTCACAATGAAAGCAATATTGCACTGAGTATCAGCAGCAGTAGACAAAAGAATTAAGTAATCTGCAAATCTTACATTGAAAATTAATGATGGTAGTGTTCACTTGCTGCATATATTTCTGTTTGAACTGAGCAGAGAGAGACTTTTTACCAGTTTTGTGGGGAGGCAGCAGGTTGTACAGTCTAAAAGACTCACCGTAAAAAACCTGTAACTTGCAACAGTCTCAGTCTGCTCATCCCTCTGGCAACTTGTGTTTGGCTCCTACAGTCACACTGAACAATGTAAACTCTTTGTTTCACAGCCATTTAACACAAATTTTTCATTTATCTGCCTTACCCAAACAAATTCTTCCAGTAATTGAAAAATTTTCTGACATTTCTCTAATTTTCCCACAGGTAATGAAATATTTTAAACAATCACTTTACATTATTTACAGAAGTTTGGTGCTACCAAAGAAATCTGATCTTACTCGAATTAGATCTGTAACACTAGAAGACTACTGCTGTTTTCCTTCTACCATTCTCATTTACTTCATTAAAGTACTGAGCTCAGAAGGAAAACGTACTTGAGAGTAAATTAGAACAGAACAGCAGTTTTGCTTGACCCCAAGTTCTACTGAAGGTCAATCCACGCAGACAGAGCACCTGCAGAGTTCCTCTAACAGTGCCAGCCCAACGCTGTCTGTAACAAACTTACTACAGAATGGCAACTGGAAAATTAAACTTAAAAAGACTACGGAGGGAAAGTCTAGTCACATTCATGCATGCCACAGGAATTTCAATAAAAACATCCCAAATTATAACTGCTAGGCTGTGATCATGATGCAGTTTGAGATGGCTGTCCACAGACAAATATTAATCACTCATTATTGTGGCATCTCAGGGTATTAGTAAGAAGACAAGGCAGTGAAAAATATCGGTCTGTTTAACAGAGCAGGCAGGTCCTTTCCTGCATTTAGTATAAATAAGGATGTTCTCTTGGAAATCAACTTCTTTAATGTGCACCTCTTAATTACATTTACAAAGACTGCCAATCAAACACTGCAATTCTGGGTTATAGCACAAATATTAAAACAAAGAAGTGCCTAAATGAAAACAAAAGGTGCCAGATCCAAGCAAGATTACAAGAAAAAATTAGTAGATTCTACTTCATAAAAGAGATTAATCTCATTTTATTAACATGCTTTAATCAAACAGTATGAACTCATAAATCTGATATAACTGATATTCTAACTACAAAGTACATACTGGTTTTACACATCTTCAAAGTAAAAAGTTAATGAAATTGATACTGTACTATGCTAAAAAAGTAAAAAGTCTGCCAGTTTTATCAACCTGCAGGATAGTTTTTGTGGAAGAAAAGGAGAAGATTAAGTGGACTAACATAAATTAGTAACACTGGACTCTTATATACCATTAATACAAAAAGGGAGAAAAAAAAACCCACTGTGACTTTACTCCATACATAAATTTTAACAGAATGTTTGGATTTGATCAGAACATCAGTATTTGCTTCTCAAAAGCAGAGAACTTCTCCAAAAGGCTCCGATTCCAAAAAACACACCAGGCCAGCACGGTACCCAGAGTGAGCGCACTCACACCCCGCCCACAGAGGCAAAGGCACCGTGGTGTGGGCAGGGACTGACTCCAGCTAAGTCCCTGTACCCCACTGCCTCAGATTCCACAGCGTGACCTGGGAACCATTCTGCTCACTGAAAGCAAAAGGAAGGTTTTCCAAAAGGCTGTTCACAAAACCTCAAGAATGCAGCCTAATAAGGTATTTTGTATTTTGCATACAAAACCAAAGTTTTGTGGCCACAATGGGAACAAAACCAACGTAACTATGAAAAACAGTACTTTCACTGGAGTGGCAGCCCTCAGGTGTGCTGCCTGTCTTGTGAACACCTTGATCCGACACCCCTGAGCTACTGCGGAGCGGCAGCAGCTACAGTCCAGTCCATGATGCAGCGACCAGGACGAGCCCGACGCGTTATCCCGGGAGCACCTGAGCGCAGCCCGGACTCGCGGGCTGGGGTGTGAACAGCGTCTGTTGGAGGAGAGGCCGCCTGGCCCTCAAAGACTGCCCAAACCCAGCATCGCCTCCCATCGCCAGCCCGCCGGCCTGGTCATCCGGAGGCACAACCTGGCGGCACGATCCGGCGCGGGGAATTGCTTATTCCGGACCAATTCTTCCTCCCGACTTCCCAAATCCGGGAGCGGCAGCGCGGGCCCAGCGCACCTCNGGCGCCCGACGGTGCTAGACAGGAAGAGTTAATTAATTTATCAGTGTTAGCTACGTGAATAAGGTATAGTAAGTGTGTGCACAAAACCTAAAGGCGGCAGGTCATAACCTCTGCTGCTTTCTCTACTCCACCGGCTCTCTGGAGCTCCGAGCGCCGCTCCCCCTGCGAGGCCGTTCGGGGCTGCGGGGCGGCGCCGGGAGCGCAAGAGCCCCTCAGGGGGCGGGAGCTGCAGCTGGAGCGGGAGGAGCAGCGCGCAGGTACAGAGAAGCGAGAAATGCTGCCCAAGAGCCGGATTTTGCCCCTTTCAGGCCAAAAACCCGTTTCGGGCATGCACTGCAAACTTCCGCGCGATAACGGGGCCGCTCCTCGCTGCCGACGTTGTCGCGACACGCGGCGGCAGAGACCTGCGGGGAGAGCCGCTAGCTGCTGGCCGCACCCAGCGATGAAATCCTGCCCCGAGCCAACGGGATGCCTCGGTGCAGCTGGAGAAGGCGGACAGTGGGTTATCAGGGAGCACTACGAATCTCAGATTCAGATCTTCCCTCTCCGAGGGTTCGTTGTTCCTGGAAGGCTTTTTCACAGCTTGCCCATGGAGACCAGTGCGTCCTGGTTCCGATCCCGCAGACCTCCGGAGAGGCGACCTCTTTAAGGAATGCTGCTGTCACCAGTCTTTTAGTGATGCAGAAACACTGTTTATTAGTGAACTGCAACACAGTGTTAAAGATTCTTAATGGAGTACGGAAAGAATAATCAGATTAGGATACTTCACTTCTTTTGGACTCATTTCCCCCTGTATTATCATAGAGCTTCACTGCTTAGTATTAAAAGCCTCTGTGCACTGTGCTTGGGATTGACCCCAGTGCTGCCTACAGAGATGACCCAACCCCTTTCCACCCTTGACCACCTCACTGTGCTCAGCTGTTTCCACTGGAGCAGACAGACACTGCTTCTCCAGGCACTCTCGTCAGGCATGGTCAGTTCTGGACTCCATCTCCACGCCAGTTCAGGCATGTTTACCTCCCTACATAGTGTCTCTCCTCATTAATACAAGAAGAAGTCAACTCTAGGATATCCAGAGGTTGCAATGAAAAGTAAGAAGGCAAAATGAATAATACACAAATAAACTATACCTTTCAAGAATTTCTGTGCTCTTAATATAGTGTGAGAAATTTGTTACTGTGAGCTGATAAAGTAAGTCAAAAAACTATATCAGCTTAGGCAACTCTCATGCTTCCGTGCACATTCTATTTAGATTCAGGAGGGAAATCCCAGGCATGTTCCTTTCTTTCTTGCTATCAGAGGTTCATGCAGGCAATAGTATAGCACAGTATGATCCAGAGACAGTAGCTGTGATTCACCACCCTTTATCCAAAGCTTCCGAAAAGATCCATAGCTGATGGTGAACTACCAGCCATCATTGTCATTCTTTTGCTTCCTTCTGGCAGAGTGGCTCCTGTATGGTAGCTCTTTTTATGCTTCCGGGTAGGTGCTGTCAATTTTGTGGGTTGATTGTAAGGTTTTGTGTGTCCATGAGGCAGATGCTAGCCAGATGTTGGCCTCCTTGCTGACTGGCTCTGTGATGCTGGCCCATCCTTTCTTGAAAATTGACCCATGGGTGAAAACCTTCATCTGGTGAAGGCTTCTCTAGAGTATGTTCAATTTCATTGCCTTGCCTTTGGACTGAAAGACTTTCGAATTATTGTGTTAAGAAAAAACCCCACAACTCAAGCCAGTCTACAATGGGTTCCCTCCCTGGCCAAAGTCACATAAATTGCAGAGCATTTTTAGACCACACAGTAAATTTCAGTGGCAGTTCTGTTTCCCCAGAAATTATGAAGTGGCTTTTGTGCCAATAAACATTTCATTAATGGCAGGCATTTTCTACTCAGAGTTTATGTTGGGTCAGATATAATAATTGTGCTTCACTGACGACACAAAAGCCCCACTTTAGCATGTTGGATACCTAGTCCTTAATCCTCATCCTCTCCTCAGCAGAGACAGCAAAATAGGCACTGCAAAATAGACACTGCAATATACCTATTAGAAGCCCCTTCCCATGTCATTAAAAACTGTAAAGAAAAGATCTAAACTTTGACTTCTTTGGAAAAATAAAAATCCTTTATAGTTCTGCCCAGCAACACCAAGACCAAAAAGAGTAACAGTGTTTTGCCATTAAAAAGTTGCCACTTTGATGAATATGCGTTTGAAAACCTGTGATGTGGATACTAGCCTTTCACACTTCCGTCTGGCCTCTAAACATATAAACAGCCTTAAAGCTGGGATTGGCCAAATTACACAGTGCTGATTTTATGAACCTAACAGTTCCCAGTAAGCAGCAAAGCCAAACCCACCACGTACAAACTTAAAGGTGAAAAACACCCCAGTCTTTGGCAGTAATATTTCTGTGGCTGAATTCTGCTCCTGTGACCATTGAGAGGTGTGTGAGGGGCTGAGGAAGAGCACTCTGGCCATTTGCAGCAGCTATTGCATCCAACTGTTTGTGAAAGGAAGTACAAATTATATCTACTCTGACTGCAATTGCCAGAGTGAAGTGTTATCAAAGGAGGAATTTCCTTCACATTTCCTAAAGGTGCTAGTGGTGAAACAAGGCAACAGATTTTGCAGCTCCTTGGGTCTGCTCAGACATTACACTCTCTGAGACCCAGTCAGTACCATTGCACCAGTCAGTTTGTCTTATTTTCACAGCAGCAAAGAAATTCCATTTTCCTCTTCCTCAGGAGATCTGTCTCGTGATGAACTCAAAAATAGGCAGCTATGTTTTGTTCTAACCATCCACTAAGAAAAAATTAACTCTATCCCAGCCAAAGCAGGACAATCACTCAAGTCAACCCTTCAGAGAAATCTGAACCTGGCCCCTCACTGGAGACATAAACTACATACATCACTGCAAGACCTGGAATTCTTTTCCTTAAGAACTTTTGCCTTACCACAGCATCTCAGCTTTCCATCAAAGTGCTGTCACCCTTTCTGGGATAGTTCCACCTCAGCAAAGATGCTACCTGTAGTTGTCCATCAATTTCCATTGAGGCCTGAACTGAAACACACAGGTTTATTTGAAGAAATGTCTGAATTTGATCCAATGTTCTATGGCAAAAGACTAGTCTGTAAAAAAACCAAACAAACTTTAGAAACCTTTTAGCTAAAAAAGACAAATCTTACCTAAAAAATAGGGAACAAGATTGCCTGAAAGTATCACTTAAGACCTAATGACAACAAACCCCATTTGCAGAAATTAACTAACAAATATAACCTACCTGTTCTTTTACATTTGTATCTCAGCAGCTGCATTTCAAAAGTAATTAAAGTTAATGAGCTGTGCTTTATGGTAGAATCATGAAAACTTAATTGGAATAATTAGTTGTGAGATAGCAAGTGCCTCTTCCTAGCTAACAACATGTCATCATTTGATAAGAATAATAATTAATTTAATAAATAAAGCAGGGCCCTTCTAATATGTTAATAAAATAATGAAGTAGAAGGCACACATGTGCAAATGATGAATTATTAGTTTGGAGACTGCACACAATTGTCTGAGGAAGATGGATGGGGAAGTGGCCTTCTTGAAACTGTCAGCTACAGCTGCTGGCTAAAATCCAGTTTGCAATAGATGAAGCAGCCACGCTGACCTTTGCAGAGGATGTGCTGCAAATGCTTCCAGCGGGGCCAGCATCCTTCTGCAGAGCAGGATATGCAGTGGATGAAGAAAAGCAACTGTGCTTTCTTTTCTTACCCTTTAACCCTTCTGTATTATTGGTGCTGGGCAAACAGGAATGAAAATGGACAGAAACCCAGGCATGTGTGGCAGGAAGGGAGCTACAGTGAACAAATCAGCCTATTTGACCCAAATCACTTAGAGGCTAAGACAGGCAGAAAATTATGATTTATTGCAGAAACGCTTTTAAGCTCAAACATAGACATGCACACCACAACAAAAGCTTTTGAGGCATTATTAAGAATCAGTAAATAGAAAAATTTTAATTAATGGGTGCCTTTAAAATTAAATTAAGTGCATACTGCCAGAGTTATGGGAAGGCCTACAGGAATAAAAGGGATTGTCCCAGTAAGCAAACATTGAAGGAAGGTTACAGTTTCAGGTGAAAATAGAGCAGCAGCGTGCAGTGACTAAGAAGAAGATTGTTCACAATACAGCTCTTAGTTCTATCCCCTAATCAATATATGACCACATTCATTTCTGCTCTTAATGTATTGCCCAAAATGAAGAATTGCAGTTCAGAATATCTGCTTGTTGACTTCAGTCCCAGCAGAGCAAGGCTGGGCTTGGTAGGAGCCATAAAGAGTCTGATGTATGTCTAAGATCAGCTCATATGTTAGCAGTGCCCAAGGAGATTTTTATCTCCTTTGCAACCACACAGGGAACAAGCTGCTGCTACTTGGAAGGCATCCACCTGGCTGTACACCCACAATACTTAGAACTTGACATTAACAGAAAAACCTAAAGCACAGACCCTTCAGCTCTACAAAAACAAAAATGTAGCTCTAGATCACACAAATGGCTGGTAGAAGCCTGCTGACACAGGGAAGCCATACACCCATCCACTGGCTGCAGGAGAACTCACAAACACTCCCCGTAGTTTTAGACAACGGAGACCAGGAGCAGTAGATGCTTTGGACCTGAGGCAATCTGAGAAGAAATAAGCAAGATAGCAATGGTCAGCATACCTGCAAATGTGTGAGACTGAACTTGTTCTTGACCTGCTGCTGGGAACAGCTGTGAAAAGATCAGGCCATGTGTGAATGGAAAGAGAAATTAACAGTGAAGCACTTTGAATGGAAGCCAAGCATTAGTGAGTCTCTGACCAAACAAGAAACCCTGAAACTCTGCAGGTTATGGTTAAATACTATGGTCTGAAGCTCTGAAAGTTAATTAAGTACAGAAGTAATGTGGGGCTTTTGTAAAAGCTGGTTTCATGGTCATTAGTTGCTACACAGCTAAACAGGGAATGAAATGCAAGGGAAGAGGGCACTAGCTGGACAAATTGCTCTTAGGCAGTTTTCCCGGTGAGAATGCTGTAGGGCTGGTTCTCCACGAGGCACAAAAGACCATGCCAAACTCAAAGAGCCTAGTCTTGACCATCTGACATTTTTTACCACTCTAAATATCTATCAATTTCACTTGCATTATGGCTGATTTACATTAATGCATAAGAGAAGGGTAGCAGTTTCACTAAGACAATTAAGAGTGGCTTGTATCCAGCAAGGAAGGAGCTAGAGCTCATAAGTCTTCAGCTGAAAACTCTAAATTGGTGCTGTTGCGACACACAGCAATCTTCTTCTGCAGTGGGAGGGAAGGGCCACGGTGTCTCAGGATCAGCTCAAGCACACTGCATCTCTGTGAGGGGAGTGCTCTGTGGCAGATAGCTGCCAGAATTGCTCTCTGCTTTTTCCCCAGAGCTCCCAGCATGGGCATGTGTTAGAGCTGTAGTCAGTGTTGTCATGCTCTGGTTATTATCAGGAACAGTTCCTCTGGCTGCTGTAATTTGCACCAAGGACTGCAGATGCCATTAACGGATCAGAGAATTGTA
Source organism: Leptocoma aspasia (assembly GCA_013399835.1). Classification (NCBI taxonomy): domain Eukaryota; kingdom Metazoa; phylum Chordata; class Aves; order Passeriformes; family Nectariniidae; genus Leptocoma; species Leptocoma aspasia. The sequence goes on from VXAX01004363.1 coordinate 639,850, forward strand.
AAGGTAATCTACAGCTCTCTTCCCCAAGTCAGTTGAGATCAGAATCAAGGCTTTTGTTTCAGAAACCAGAAACTCAGCAAAACTAATTTGTGGAGGTTCTATTAATAGGACACAGGAAATTACCTAAAGCCTTCATTACTTTAACTCATAAAAGCGATTGACTTGGCTGTAATACAGTTAAACTCTGTCTTCCCAAAGCTGCCGAAGACCCAGTATCTCTGAGTTAGACACTGGTAAGTAGTTTTCACACAGATCTGAGAGGCACAGCTTTGACTATTAAAGATATTATAGCTATAGGTTTCTGACAGAATGGCTTGTTATACAATTTTTAGTTGCTATAGGGGTTTCATCTGAGACTTTAAGACTGATAAAACTCAAAAATAGACATCTTCTACTCCTAAAAAGCTTTGAAAATGTGTGCCTGAATATTGGAATATTTGGTTTAGTGAAATATTAATGTCCTCTCTTCGTTGCCTCTATAATTACTTTAAACTTGCAATCCTTACTCTGGCTTGTTGTCCCATTTCATACAGACATCAGCCCCCAAATTCCTGAAGCACAGTGTTAAGAATTTTTACAGACTGTATTATGAAGAGGAGACATAATAGAGGAGAATAACATAGATGTATTCACAGTAAAAGATGCACTGGTGAATGGTTAAGAGAGGGCACAGAGTTTATGACAAATGTCAGAATATTTCAAAGATTCACTTATTATTAACCAGGAAATAACAAAATGTATGTGAAATCATCACTGCTAAAAAAGAAAAGAAGCCTCTTTAAACTATATTGAGCTGAAAACAGGGTTCATTATAGAAACACAGATAGAATCTTAATTATAGAAGCAATTGCATAGACTAAGGTTCTGGCCACCCAATTTAGGAATCACAATGCAAGTATTTAAGAGGCTTAATGTGCCTGCTACTATTCAGCTGTAGATAGCAGCTGGCTTTGGGAGTAGTGCAGCTAGGGATGTTGTGAAGAAGGGCTCATAATGAAGGATTAATTAAGTAATTTCCAATCAATTCATTACATGATACTTACATGCGTTGTCAGTCATTTTTGACCCGAGTGGTTAGCCTAAAATCTGGAGTTTTGGAAACTGCTTATACTAAGAGACTTTTTGATAGTCAATGATTTGCTGGTGCGCTCCTTTTTATTTACCAGAGATGTTTAAAATCCTGTTTTCTTAAATACAACAAATCAAATGAGAATTTTTTTTGCCCACAGAATCCGTTCTGCAGTGTCTTGGGTGCTCAGTACTTTGTATAGTGATGTGTCCTATTTCAGCTTTAGTTCTATAAAGCGTTTTAAATTCTTTTATCGTGAGTTAAGAAGTCAGCTCTACGTTTTGCTTTATCTACAGTTTCTCTAGAGCCCTTTATCTAAAGTACAGACTGAAACATTAATGACAGATGTTGAGCCATGTAAAAAAAACCCAAAACGAAAAATTTTCTTTGGAGTTTCCCAACTCAAATTTTACCGTTTAAGACAAAAGAGCACTAAGACAGGAAAGCAAATGTACACCTTGACAGTACTATCAACTGCCAGAGTCTGCTGAGGAATGCTTAGAACAGCTGTTGATGAAGACTCTTCTAGAAGAAATCAGTACTGGAGAAAGTCTTACACTAAAAACCCACTGTATTTAAAAATGTGTCATATATTAAATTTTTTAGTGTTCTGTCCTGAACAGGGTCCCATTTATTGAACCTGACACAAAGGTCCTTCTTGTAAAAAAGTCCAGACCTTTTCTATAGGCTTTACAGAGTTATTGCAAACATGTTGAACATTAAAAAGAGAAATTACACCTGGCCTGACAGATTTGACCAAGCAGAAATGCCAAATATAATTCTTGAATATCAGGGATAAAAGAAATCCCTGTGATGGTTTCATCCACAGTAATTGATTTTATAGCTTTGGCCTTCATAGATTTGGTTGTCAGAGTACAGGAGCAGTTCTAAAAGCCGTAAGAAACAGAAACTGCCTTTGTACCAAGGCAGAGTTATCAGAGAGCTGCCTCTCCCAGAAGCCCTGTCATTTTCTTCTGCATCCCTAAGTCCAGAACAGGGGCCTTCTGAAACCAGGCAGTCTATAAACACTGTCTTGTGCTACTCATGTGCTTTAACTGGGCTGCTACTCTTTTGGCTAACCTGTGACATGTGAATAGGGTGAAAGAGGAAGAAATACAAAGGTCCTAGAAGGTCCTTCTTCACAGAAAGAAGGAATAAAACTAATATTATCACAGGGAATTTGAAATAAACAGGACAAATACTGCACTCAGACTCTGACACAAGGATGATCTGACCCCATGGGCTATACACATTCACAATACTCCTCCTTCCTGCCCACAGAGCTCCAGCTCTCTGACAGCCCTCCTAAGTGCATTCATTAGTCACACAAGGGCACATTCCTCCGTCTTCTGGATAGCTACAAACTAAGTACCATTAGCCTCTTTCCAGCTATGCTCAAAACAATACATTGCTAGCTCAGAGAAAGCTCAATCTGCTTTAGCCTCAGGAAAAGACTCTTTTAGTCATTGTTATATTTTTTAATTGTTTTCATCCTGACATGTAATATGAAAGGTTCCACAATTATGCATTTCTTAAGTTATTTTTAATCCCCCTTCAGAAAAAAAGCAACAAAACCCCCCAACAAAACCAACATTCAACTCTCTGTCCTTTATCTTTCCTTGCCCTGAGAAGTCTTTTGTGATTAATTTTCTTCTGCCTCAATAGCTGATAACTTCCTTTCCTGCATGTCTTAAGGAGAAGGATTCTATCTTCCACAACAAGGAAATGTATTTTTTCGAGCTTCTGCTGGTATTTATCACATCCCTGAGAAAGCAGGAGGCCTCTCCTTGTGAATATTATTTATTTTTAGATTAGGTTTGGGAGCTTGAATACAATAAAACAAACTGGCAATGTAATATATGCCATGGGAGTGGCAATCTGTCAATAATGGCCTTAAAATCCTAGGAAGAATACTACTGGGTAGAATTATTCTGTAGGCAGAGTTTGTTAAAGCCAGATGACCATTCTCTTAATGAGCTCTTGCTGGAGGGAGCAAATAAAATCGATTAAGAAAAGAGCAAAATCTTAGGATGTAATCAGATCCTATTAGCCTAGCCAGAAAGCAGTGTCAAACCAATGCAGCAACCTACCTTCCTCCAAAAAAACCCTGGAATTTCTGTTCTCTCACATGTACTAATAAGAGCAGCTAGAATCTGGAGATTAGGTTCATCCTTCCTTTGCTGGCTATATGAGTGCTCTTGACGCCACTTCCAAAGAGGAAATGCTAAGGACTTCCTGGGTGAATTAGCAAAACCAGTGAGTTATAGCACAAAGAAAAGTGCCAGAAGCCATTTTCACAGCAACCTAAATATGTTAAACTAAGTTCAAGAACAGTTTATGACAAGAATCACTGTCCCCACACAAGCATGTTTGACGTGGTTTCCATTTCACTGCAGGCAGATGGAGCTCTCCTTGCTTTCTGCTGTGTCCCAAAGGCAGCAGCTGAGGATGTCACCCATGTGTTGAGCTTAAAAATTAAATGAGAAGTTTGTCATCTGAAATCACTGCACTGAAAGCCAAATGACACAGAACAACAATGCTTTTCCATACTGCTGACAAGAATGATTCAATGGCCCTTGCTAATGCCACCTGATCAGATTCATTTCTCAGCAAGCACAAAGTTTGGGAAACAAGAGCTGGTGGGCCCAGCTGAATGTGCAGGAATATCTTTTATTTATTTTGAGAATGGGATTTGCAGGTGTCAGTGCAATTGACAGGACTGGTGATATAGCACCACTTGGAAAGACCCAGCCAGTTTCTGGAGCTGCCCCTTTATTCCTGCTGGCACTGACTCCTCCTCTAGCTGTTCTGGTTAGATCACTACTAGAGCCAAGAGGTTTGAGTCCTGCAATACCTCCTTGAATGTATGGACCAGCTTTTATTCTATAACACACTATGAGGAGTGTGGTGTTATTCACAAAAATGACTGAACCTTGACCATGAGGGCTTCCTTCCTTCCGACTTATGGGATAGCATTAGAGTGTGACGTTAGAGAGAAGTGATGCATAAAGCATTAGCTAGGACTTTCAAAGATGTTTCTGGAAGATGCTTTATTTGTTTTCAGGGACAGACATCACCTACCAAGTGTATTTCTTTGAGTGTCTTTTCTTGATATGGTGTCAGATTCAATGAACTGTGCGATGTTACATGGGGCTTTTAACTTCCAGCACAAACTTGGATGTTGTCCTAGACCCAGACACTCCTGGAACAGGGATTTGGGCCAATAATCTGCTAAGCAAAACAACATCAAGGATAGAAAGAGTTAAATGGCTGAAGAAAATTGAGAACAGATGATAATTTGAAATTTTTTCCTACTTAAGTCAGCATGAAGGGGAAAAATTGCGGTCACTATAAAGAGACTAACAAACAGAAGCACAGAGGAAATTGCTGCGGCCAAGAAACGAGCAGAGGAAAGGCAGTTTACCCACTGGTTTTGATGGAAGCCACAGAACTGCTTAGAAAAGGAACATAAAAGTGCTGCAAGAACCAGAAATTGCAGTCTAAGGCCTAGATCCAGCAGGAGCTGGAAGAGGCACAGGCTTACAGCCACAGATCTCCCTACATGCAATTCTCAGATGCAGGTCTTGAGGTGAGACCTGTCCTCACCCATACATCTGTGTGCTCAGCTCTGCTCCCCTGGCCTTCTCTCCAACTGCTTCTTCCTACTGCTTCTCTTCAATGACTACTGAAAGCCCAGTGGGACACAGAAAATCTATTGACTGGGGGCTACTGACACAAGCTTTAGAGCTGTAGTTTTTCATATTAGAATCTCAAAGGCAGTGAGTCTATTTCCCATACGTCCCCATTTTGTACAAGCCCATTTTGTCTTTTAAAATATACAATGTAAGATTTTAGGGGGTTTCTAGCTCATCTCTGTTTAGCCTTGTTTTATCTCCTTGTACCCTTCCTGGTAAAACTGGCTACTCCCTTTTGCTCAACCTTTAAAATGTCCCTTATAGAGAGACTTAGCTGGGAAAATGTGAACTGGAAAGTAGCAATTTTAAAGCCTGATCAGTGCAAAATGCAGTCAAAATGCAAGATTACACAGACATTTTGGAACAGTGACTCTTATTTGTTACAGTTGTTGGTTTGTTTTTTTTTTTAATACACAATTTATGACCTAACTCTGTCATAATAAGAAAAAGATATTAGAGAGCTTTTGAATTAATTACTATAATATGGGTAACAGCTTAGATAATCCCACCCAGTTAAAAAGCAAACAAAAGCAAAACACAGGTTAGTTTCTAGTTGCTTTAAAAAGCTGTGATTGCAAATTGTTTAGTGCAAAGTGTTAGCAAAGCTGTTGAAACAGATCAAAACACAACTACTTTAAGAACACCAACACAATTTAGAAGACTGTCTCAGTCAATACCAGTCATTCATGAAGAAATCCAAGCACATCAGGCACAGAAGACCCCATCTCCTTCCTCTTCAATATTTTCTCTGTTCTTAGTGAAACCCCTGTGTATAAGAGTTTTCCAGTGGTTAATCATTAACAAAAATATTAAGATGATTGAGGGGAATGATTTTATTTCTCCATTGTAAATACACAATACAATTCTTTATCACCTGTGAGATATTTCCAGCATTTTTAGTATTATATTTGTTCAGGCCAAATACATATAAAAGATTAATAGATCTAAATCTTGAAATTCTGATATCTGGAAAGGAGATGAAAATATTTAGTCTCCTTTTACACTGGATCTCTGCTTGTTGGTTAGGGTTGGGGGATGTTTGTTTGTTTGTTTGGGGGGAGGGTTGTTTTGTTTTATTTTATTTTTTGTAGGTCTCTAGATTTTAAGGTAATTTAGATTTTATTACTTTACTGGTCAGGTCTCCTCCTAACTGCAAGTGGAATAATCTACTCTCACTTCCAGGTATGTGCTTAGGCTTCACCATCACATACAGAAGGAAAAGAGGAGACACCGGATATCAGATTCATCCTCATTCTTCATCCTTAGAGATATTAAAAAGAAATCTGGACATGATCTTGAATAGGGGTCTTGGACAATATAACCTGAGTATTCACAGAGGAATTACAGTGCCCACCATTCTTATACCATTACCTGCAGCTGTGCAGCTGTACCAGAGCAGCAAAGTTTGGCAGGTTAAAGTTGTTGGATGTTCAGCCATGAAATATGACCCTGAAATTGTAGCTGGAAACCAAGGTGCAGGCTGACAAAAGCGATGCAGAGCATCTCTTGTGATCACCCTGACCTTATTTTTCCCTAAACTACTTTTTTTTCTACTATAGTCACATCCCTTTTAGAACTAGGGCGGTACACCTGGTTCATTCAGTTTCACCTTAATTTTCCTTTGTGTAACTGGACTAAAATCCCATAGCATTACACCAGGGTGAAGTCTTTTTTTTTAATGTTAGGTTCTAAACTACCTCTTTGTTTATGCTGTTAGGTCTTGATCTGTTAGAGAGCCATCAACAGATTACAACATAACTGCATAAATTAGAAATGTAATTTATCAACCGTTTCCTGCTTTGTTGTTGTTGTTTTTAAATAACAAACCAGCTAAATCCCAGGAATTACAGTCAACTGCAAAACAATTGCAACCACTACTGAGCCAGCTAAAAGCAGTTCAACAGCTGCATCTTATAAAATGTTACCAAGTCCAGAGACCTACAAATAATACAGGCTCATAAAACTAGCTACAATTACAATGTGGCTTATAGAGCATGGGTAAATACGAAAGGAATTATAAAGATCTTAAATTTATAAGGTAGTTTAAAAACTATTTGTAGGGTGTAGTGTATAGCAAAAGAATGTAAAATCCAAATACTCTGGGTAAAATATTTCTAACATTTTATGTATTTTTATATGCATGCTTTAAATCTATTATTTTATATTGTTTCTTCATTTCTTATATAATAACTGATCAAGATATTTGGTCTGATTTGGAGATATACATCCAGTTCTCCATGAGAAGATTCTGCATCACTTACTATGTAAAAGATTCTCAAACCGTAATTGATTTATTAAAAAAATTGTCAAAGTCTGAATGTGACTTGGTTTTAGTGGATAAGAACCTATCAAATCACATCTCTCATTCACAACTAGAGATAAAAGCCCAATTTTACAGTGTAATAGGGAAATGGGCCTCAATTTTTTCTAAATCCTTGGTACTCTTTGTTGTAACTGCTGAACAGCTGCTCAGATTGCTGAATCTGCATTTCAGAGAGCACATCAGACTCAAATCACATAGAGACAGAATAATCTGCTAGCTCAAATTACTTGCTTCTACACGTCTGTTTCTATGCAGTTTATTTTTCACTGTTTAACTTTGCCCTTTGCCATTTCAAATTATTTTAGTAATGAAACTTGTGTTATTTAGCCTAGGAAACCAACACACAATTTGACAGATATCAACACCGTTAGAAAATTAACCTGACTTAACATAGATAAACGTAAGTATAGAAAGTGGGTAGAAGAAAGCTTTACCTCTCTACACAATTCCTCTTAGTACCCTTTGCTGAGTGATGTAGATGGTAAAAAAGGTTCCTAGTGCCTGTGGATGTAATGAAAAAAATATTACTTCCAGAAAAACCTTATGCATCTAAAATTATATAAGTAAGCAGTTAGGACTGGTATATATTCATCTACATTTCTATTTATTCCTACAAAATAACATACTCTATGCTGGTGTCTATTTCAAACTATATGCAATGAGTATCACTTAAGTGGTATCAAATTATTTTTTGTCTTCTTCTGATGTTTTACCACTTTGCAAATTATTCAGCCAGAAGTGTGCTGTACATTTACTTTTTGCCTGCTGTACAACTTTATTATTTTGAAATTAGCCCTGTGTGACTGTTCTTTGGTGTACCAGTTCTCTTTCCCTTTTAATTTGTACCCGAGAATCCCTGGTATTTTTTTCTTTTTTCTCATATTAGAACAACCTGACAATCTGGTCTTCCATTCAAAGAAGGGCATAAGAGACTGGTTTGGCAGCCTGGCACAGAAGCTTTCCTTGTACACTCTCTCCCCTATACACACATTTGAAAGGATCTATTGGTCCATTCACTGGAAGGATGAGAAATACGGAATGCTGGGAAGACAGATAATATATATAAATAATACCAAATATTATATTTAAATATATAATATTTATAGATAAACAAAAAATAAGCATTATTTATTTCTAAAATTTTGTGGAAGTCCTGTATTTTCAGAATAATTTGTTCTCACAAGCCTAGAGACTGTCCTGGTTTAAGGCAAATTTGGGAGAAAACCTCCAAAGGGGTGCCTCTAGAAAGCAGATTCAAGCAGCACCTCCCCCAACTGGTTCAGGAAAAGATTTCCTTGGAGAAAAGTGGATAGAACCTGTTTATTTAACAGGCAAAGCACTCACCAGCACAAAAAAAATGAACAATATTAAACAATAAAACCTCTCTCCACTCTGAAGAAATGACAAACTCAGAAAGTCCCTTGGTGGGCTGTAGCACAGCTCATCCAGGCTGTTATCAGTCCCTCCAGCACTGGAATGCAGTGTCCCAGGCCCTGGTGGGCCACAGGTGTGAGCTCCCGGTGCTCCGCTGCGTGTTCAGTCCAGAGCAGGTTTGAGCAGTTCCAAAAGAAAGAAAAACCACAGTCAAGGGAACTTCTCTGCCTCAGCCACATGAAACTAACTGAAAGCCAAGGAGAGCTCTGTCCTGCCGTCTGTCCGTGCTGCAGACAGCACAGTCCAGGGGAGGATGCAGGGGAGCAAGTGCCATTTCTGATAACAAACTCCACGCTTCTTCTCTCCCTCTTGGCTCTGAGAGCCAGTTTTAAAACTGCAGAACCTAACATCCAGCATAAACAGAACAGATGACTGGGGATACAAGCATCAAAAAGTCACCCCAGGACAAGATGTACACTTGTATTGTGCCTTTTTAGAAATTACCTAGGTAGGTAGATTAATTAGTAGCTCACTACATAAACCCTAAACTGAGGGCATGGTCCCAAGTAAGGGCCCTATGTTTGTTGAAGCTCTTTTAACCAAATATATTTGCTAAAAGATTAGAGGGGAACAGGCATTCCTGTTGTAAATTCAAGCCATGTACATTTTTCTGAGAATCCGACCAATTCTCTATAGTATAATCCAGTGATTTCAGTTCCTTTTTTTTGACCACTTTGCCAGCTTAATGGAGACAGCTCTGGTCTGAGCTGTGAAATAAATGAGAGAGCCTTCAAACTCCCCTGAGAACCTCTATTCCACCTCTGGCCTGCTTCCAGTACAGCAGTAATTGTACAATTATAGCACATTATATATAGAAAATTAACATGAGTTCTTAAGTCGTCCAACAATAGCTAAGCATAATTATTTACTGTAGTCACAGAATTTCTGAGAGAAAAAAAACTCTAGGCTTTTAGGGAAGGAAAATTGTAGCAATTACTGGCCTAGTAGGTCTTTTTAAAGTAATGTTGATGCATTTGAAAGGAAGATATTTTTTAAACTTCTTTAACCTGCAACACAAGCTCTAATGCTGGAATCAGTCTGCACACACTCACTTCAGGAAGCAGAGGGAGCTGTCTGATGGCAATTACAGTTCTTACTGCCAGGGAGCCAGGTCACAATTAGCAATCTGGGACTTCACATCATAGCTTGCAAAAAGACAGGCCTCATATGCTTGGGAAGACAAAAGAAGACACATCACATTATACTGTAAGATAAAGCTGGTATTTAATTTATACCTACAGAATAATTACATTTGCCATGACTGAGTAAAAACTAACAACTACTCACTGATATGGGGTCTTTACAGCACGGAAACGAAACTTGATTCTTTTGTAGTGGGAAAATCTCTCACACCTCTTCTTGAAAAATTGTACACTAATAGAAGAGCCATGATGTTCAAAACAGTATGAAGAAATATAGTACCCCTGAAACATAACTGAGTCAGGTACAAGTAATTGACTTTTAAAGTGCAACCAAGATAAATGAATGGTGAATTATTGTAGCAGCACACCTACTGGCAAATTTAAACCATGAGTTATTGAGAGTCATGGTTATAATGAACTAGTAAAAGTTTGGTTTTGTTTGTTTTTTTTTTTTTCACAAATAGGAAATCCTGCTGTAATCAAAACAACTGTGGTTCTTTGGTTCAGCACTGTTAAGCCCAGCATATGGAGATCTCATCCTGCTGCCCAGTGAAGCTGTACTCCTTGAGCTAATCAAGAGCTGTGCTAGTGTGTTTAGTGATGGCCAGTGCTGTGAGTGTGGCAGGAGAGTGAATCACCTGAACGAGAGACAGTCAATAAGGGCCTTGTCTTCAGAGGGTTCTCACAGCCAGAAAATGCAACAATGAACCATAAAAAGCCTCAAACTAATGGAAAGAAAGAATTTATCTAGTGGTAAGATAGGATGTATATACCCACAAGAACAAATGTCAGTCTTACCCTGCGGGCAACCTTCCCAAAAGTAAAGGAAGAAGCTTAATTGAGATTAATGGCCTTTTTTGCTGAGGCCCATGGGAAGTCCTAATAAGGCAATGTGTTAAACAGTGAATGTAATTTGTAATACGTGCAAAGAAGAGATAAATAACATATGACACTGAATGAGAAATGTCTTATGCCTTTCTCATGTCTTTTTAGAGACACTCTCACCTGTTGTATTTAAAGTAGCATTCAAGTTTCTATTTTTTGGAAGGCCAACATGCCTGCTTTATGCACCAGCATAACTGAAACTCTTAATTATGTCACACCGAGTAGACACTGCTTTGAACCAGCTTACACTGTGGTCACAGATGATAGACTTCTATAATCTAAGCTAAAGTAATTGTATTTACATGTGTTGATTTTGCTTGTAATGACATTTTTTCTAGATTTTCTTGAATGTTAAACTTCGTTTTTTCTCCATTTCCTGTCATCTGCATTGATCTTACATATTTGTGCTCACACAGTCGTGACACACCATCTTTCCACAAAAAACGAGGCCAAAAATTTTTATACAGTAATTCCTGCATCAAACCAACTGTTCTTAGATGAACCTGACTGGTATCCTATTAAAGGTATGTAATTTGAGAATTGCATATGATAGAGATTTAATAATTTATATAAATATCCAACACACATACATCATTTCAAGGGTAGGGCACAATAGTTTACTGTTTCCTTCACTATATACTTGTTTAATATTATACTTCAACTGTCGTGAAAAATCCTACACAAAACAGTCATCATCGTGTGAAACTTAATTATTCTGATACACACTGAGTATGTAAGGCATGTACATGTTCTTCTCATTTATACCAATACATATAAATGCACTCACAAATACACATTTCAAGTATACTTATCCAATCTGAAATAATTACATTCAGATGCTGAACAGAGTACTTATACATAGCAGAAATAACTCAAGCTCTGTAATATTATACCTTCAGCTTTTTCTGTTATCATCATTACTAAACAGTGTTCCATTTTTCCTCAGTAGATAGATCTACTAAAGCAGAGAACCAGAACTTTTCTCTGTCTTTACCAGGTCTGCTTAAAATCATCTTCTTGCATCTTACCTTTTCTTCTAACCAAGATTTTAATGTTGCTTTGTCCAAAAGTCTGATTCTTTCAAACGCTCTAGTGGAATACAAATCCTTCTGTGTTTTGCAGCCATCCTTCCTTTAATCCTTTGCTTTCAGACAGTGCTTGCTTGAAGGATGTTCATCCTACCCTAAAGCAATCAAAATCAAATTTCCTATATACTGTTAAAATCAATGACAGTTCTATGGGTAATGCATAGAGCAGCAATTAATCAGAATTTATCTATACCATGAAAAAGTAATTTTATACTTTAATGAATTCAAAATGTAATCTTATTTTTCAATCTATTTGGTATAAAAAAACCCTAAAATTATTTTATCTTCTGCAAGAGAATGGTGGGTTACCCCAAAATATGGTCTAGAATCCAAGATTTTAAAGCACATTTTTCATATTATACACAGTACTAATGTCTCAACAATCCTGTCCAAACTGACCAAGGTTCTGTGCTTGGGGTTATTCCTCAGTCTCTGTTGGTACAAACTCACATTCAATCCATAATTAAAATCAAATAGTTGCCTTAGCATTTGCTTTACTATTTTTAAGCTGACAGATAATGTTGCACGGCTTTTGTCTCATATTCTTAAGGATACAAAAGATCTCATAAAAATTATATGAGACAAATTAGTCATTTTTAAGATAAACTTTTATTGAAAAATTAAAACTGCATTGCATAACTTCTTTATAACTTCAACATTTCTTAAACCACAAAACAGAGATTCTGTTTAAAAAATCTCTTCATATTTGTCACCATTCAAAAAACAGATTATGAGCTAACTCCATGATGATTTTAAAATTCTGGATTATTCCCAAGGCCCCTGTTTCTGGCTGTCTGCTATGAATGATATAATCTATGTTCTCTAAAAATTATCTTTAATAACATAATTGGAATTTTTCTCATTCAAAATCATCAGCTGCTCTTGATTTTTATCCAGTGGTCAGTCTTTCCAAATACCTTATATCAGTTAATAAGCACTGCAGCTACCTGTTCAGTTAAGATCTTGCCTATTGTTTAATTGATCTGAATCCCCCCATGCAAAGTTACAGTGATTGTCCATATGATTTTAAAGGCAAAATTGCTACCTCAGAGTGTATCTTAGACCTCAGAAAAACAAAGTTGCTCGCCTGGAATTAAAACGCTTTACATTAGCCAATACTTCTCTATATCCATACATCCTAATTTCTCACAGTCAATAGAATATGGATTAAAAAGAAGGAAAATTCCAGGTCAGCGTTAGTCTGAGAGGCTGTGGCATATTACTCAGATGGAAATGACCTAATAAGAAAAAAAAGAGTTTTTTCATGAATGACTGTAACTGCTCTGTTAAAATCAGCTAACCAAGTCAGAAATAAGTACAAGCACGGTGCCTGTTGAACACAGTATATGCAATAGGAAAACACCCCAGAATCTGATATCAGAATCAAAAGCTTTGCAAAAATCTAATTGTGGTCATCCGTGTCAAGACACAGCACAGCAGAAAAGCAAGATAAATGCAGAGGGTAGGAAGAAAAATCTAAGCCCTCTGTATTTAGAGGCAACACCTATGCATTAACTGTCTTGCTTCCAAAACAAGCAGGAGGAGCTCCATTATTCCCACTTAGCTGCAAACCATCAATGGCAATAGGAAGAACCTCTGATGCTTTTGACCTTCAAAACACAAGATACTCCATTAAGTGAAGAAGCAGAAATTTTAGTGAGCAAAACTTTATACACGCACTGAAGAGCTCTAGATCTGCTTCTGACTGCATCACAGAACTGTCAGGGGCTTGCTGTATGAATGCCAGTCAGCTGTGTTATGGTCTTTCCTACAGCTTCGTGATCAGGATGGTGATTCTCTTCACCTCCTTTATATGCTCCAAGGAGAATTAATATCTCAGATATGTTAAAGTATTGTTAGAATATTGAGATGGTGATCTGGATACAGGGTTCACGAGGTTAAAATATTAAGGTTAGAGGATTGAGGGGAAGTTAGATCTTTAGTAATACCGTTATTGACAAGGGAGGTGGAGGAAATCAGAAAATCCCACCTAAGAACTGGTGGAAATAATGAGAACCATAGCGTTTGTGTGGAAGACATAAAATCCTCTAGTGAAGCTAAGTCACCAGTTATACATCTTTGGATTAATTACATTAGTTCATATTGTTTCTCATTAACAAGAAGGACTGAAAGAATTTTTTCAGTCTTCTGTAGCTGCCCTTTGAATAAAGTAAAACTGAGACCAGATTTCAGACAGAAGTCTGAAATAAAAACGTGACATGTGCTTCTTCAAAACAAACTTCTTTCTGTACTCTAAGAATAGTTCTCAATGAGAGGTTCTCTAGTTTTGATGAATAGCTGGTATCTGTAAAGAATGGCATTTAATGTTATGGAAGTTAGTACTGAAGTCAATGTTTATGCCAACTACATCTGCACTGCCTCAGGTCATACAGCATGGACGTTTACATCAGGAAATATCAAGTATTGAATTCACAATAATACAATAGGCTTATAATTGAGGAAGATTGAGGTTTGAGATCAAGAAAGCAAGAAACCAACTACACTGTCTTGAAAAAACTAATAGAAATACTGTATTGGTAAGATTACTAGGGGGTTTAATGATATGAAGTAACAATGCAGATATATTTTGGAAGTCATACTCATAAATCTAAAGGTCAGTGACAAATTTACAATAATTTTTAGATGTTTGTTTAGATGTTTAGATGTTTGAAAACTTGATTTGAAGAAAAGATTTTACAGAAGATTATGAAAGAAGAATTAGCAAGGGTCCTATGAAAAGCTGGAAAGGCTGTGCTGTAGAATACAGCATTTACCATAACTGCTTTTTTCCTTCTCCCTGTGCTAAAACAGCCACAAATGTGAGACACCATCCTCAAAAGACAGCCAGTGGGACCTGCAGGATGGAAATCTCTCTTGCCTGTAGGTGCCCTTCCACAGAACTGACAGGGGCCAGAGAGACTGCAAAAACTGCATAGCATGTCTGTATTTCACTGAAAGTTTCTGAAATAATCCAATTTTATTGCTGAGGTGGAGGAGAGGGAGAAAAAGCAATTAATTACTGACTTGCAAAGAATCACATATGAAAACACTAGAAATAAGCATATTCCATTTATCACCATGACACTAACTCAGTGAACAGAGGATTATTGAATCTCCATTTAGTTCCACTACTCTGTTTCCAGTATGGACTTTTCCACTCAGTAATATTGATTATCTAATGATTAAAATTGATCAAGCTGCAGATGAATCTGGTGTCTATACTTTGAAAAGACTAACCAGTTGAAATTATTGGGACAAGTTAGCTGTATTAAAAGATACTGAGATTACTTTTGGTTTTATTTATTTTATAAGCTCCAAACAGATAGTGAATTCCATTTCACTAAAAGAATGATGCTGGTTAAAACTCCCACAGAATTTAGTTAAAATGCTCACAGAGGTAAGTCCTGAAATAGAACTCAAAAACAGGGGCCTTGGTTAGCAATCAATATTCACTAGAAAAGCATTCAGAACACTGAACAGTCTGACATTACAATAAATAAAACTGAAATTTCTAATAATTCTAATAGATTAAAGGGATCCCATAATTTGATAGTCTATACACAATGTCAGAATTCCTTATCTTCAGTAAAATTATCTGTAAGTTATTACATTAAGGGCACTAGGATTTAAATGAAAGTGTCAACTAATATTTTCATATTTTTTCTTTGGCTCACAAAGACACTAAAATACCATAAACATTATTTAGAACTTCAATAATATATAAATTACATTACAAATGGAAGAAAATACAAGACAACTCTTCAGCATGGTAAATCTCTGCATATAAATAAGCAAATATTTCAGATACCTACAATTAAACAGTTATCTTGCTGTAAAACTATTACATTTAAATCCTTTTGCACAAAGTAATTTAACAATAATATACACAATCTACACAAATTAACCTCTAAAAATACAGCAATAATATACCTGTTACAATGACTCTGCTACTGTCATCCCCTGATTTGACACTAAAGGGCAAGTACTACTATTTTACTCAAAGGTGCTCTTAGAGATTGCTGTTTTGTATGTGAGAAAAGCACCAACAATAAGATATAATACTGTTATACATTTTCTTTAGCTCCTAAGAATCTACATTTTAGAAATGTTCCTATATGTCTATTTCTGTCTGGCAGAAAAACTTGTAGCACATTATCCACATCAAAGTTGTTGAAGGAAAACCTAATTTTCTTAAAGTGGAAAACATGCTGTGGCTTAGATCTAAGTTTATAACCACTTTATATATATATATA
>VXAX01004364.1:0-17893 GCA_013399835.1 Leptocoma aspasia
TTGGTACATATATATGTATATTATTTAAAAATATTCTTTCAGTTGTGCCTTAGGCAGGATTTCACCCTGCTAAACCCAGCTGCAGTGAGCAGGGGGTCGATCAGAGCCAGGCCAAACCCACCACCTTGCTTTGCAAGCAGTGTGTGCCAGCTGAGCAGAGCAAAGGGCAGGAGGGCAGCAGAGCTGCTTCTTCTCTTCCCCTCTGTGGAGGTGTGTGCAGGACAGCAGCACCCCAGTGCTGCTCAACCCTCACAGAGGCCATGAGATGTCCCCATGTGTGGCAGGCTTCCTTGGAGAGGGGCTCCACAGTTTTAAATAAAACCTATTCCTTCCCAGCACAGCTCATGAAAAAGAATCCCAGAATCATGGAATGATTTGGGTTGGAAGGGACTGTTAAATATTACCTACTCCAAACCCCACAATAAGCAGGGACATTCTCAACTAGATCAGATTGTGTCACTCTATTGAGCAACACGAAACACAGAGATAAACGCAGCTACACTCGAGAGAAGGCAAAGAAGAGAGAGACTTTATTTTGGTTTTCACATTATATAGAGTTTTGGAAACGACTATTGATTGGAAGGTGAAGTTACCACCTTTCTAACTACACTGGTCAATGACAAAGTCTATCAAACCTTTCTCCTCCCAGGAGAAAGAATGAAAAAAACAAAAAGACAATTAGAAAAACATGTGCATGTTTACAAAAAACAGCGCGAGAAACTCCATCACAAGAATGAAAACATCAGAACGCTGAAAAATGAGAGTGACAAGATTGCTCAGAGCCCTGTCCCACCTGGCCTTGAGTGTTTCTGAGGATAGGGCATCCACCACCTTTCTTGGCAACCTGTGCCAGGGTCTTACTACCTTCATGGTAAAAAACTTCTTCCTTATGTCTAATGCAAATTGACCCTCTTTTAGTTTAAAACAATTACCATTACCCCTTGTCCTATCAATGGGGACACTACCAGTAGCTGAAATATTGTATGCAAAGCTGACAACAAATTACAAATGAGCAGACAGAGTTTGAAGCTCTTCTCACTTCTCAGGAGCAGTCCCTAATTGCACAGAGCTAGCTAGCTTTGCTTCCCCTTCCTGTTCCAACCTGTTTACTTGCTCTCCATCATGCTGTGCTCCCATGTTTTGCTCCAGGCAACAGGTAGGAGAGATAGGAAGCAGCTGGGAATTTCTCCAGGGACACTTTATAGTTGGATTCTGCCAGGTGCCAGCTCTGAAACATCAGGCAGTTTGCACTCAGGCTTAGGAATATAGTAAGGACAATGATGGGCTATTTGTACTGCACCATGCTATTTTTAAAAGCCCTGCCCCTAAGCTGAGACACAAACCCTTTGTTATGGCTCTTAGAAGAGACACACACTGTCTTCTCATAGATCTTTCCTTTTTTAAAAATTAATTCTTTTAAAATTCTCAATGTGGTCCCTTTTTGTTAGCAAAAGCATAATAGGTTGTCTCCAAACTATGGTCTAAATGTATGTATGTGTGTATATATGTACGTCAATATTCATATTTTTTGATGCATCACTTCAACTTTTCATGAAAGACTGAGATGCAAATAATATTCCTGAGGAAATCAGTATAGAAGTGTTGGACCCAGTGATCCAGCTTTAAACAAACTGTGCAGCTCTGAGCATGCATACAGTTATGCATATAAATACAAATAAATAAAAGACTTCCCAGTAATGAAGAAGTTAATCACAGTGATTTCTTTGCAGAGCAGTAACTCTATGCAAATAATCTTGAAATTTGCCTGAACACCCGTCAGCTCAATTGTTTCGACACTGTGTGCAACAAGACATCTTATTAATGGTGCCTTTGCAAGTCTGGGAATGAGCAGTTGTGAAGCACCTGAGACTGATGTCCTCATGGCACTGCACATGTGGATACCTTTAAATCCAGTTTGACTAAGGGGCAAAGGAGGAATTTCCTTAGAGAGACTAATGCTGTGGCTTTTCTGGCTCTGCCACGGATGGAAAACCAGAGCTTTGCATTGGAAAAGACACATCTGAGTGATGGAAAGCTATGGAAAATGTGATTAATGATGAGGTTTAAATATTGCAGCTGGAAAATTTGGCTGAGTGTGCAGAACAAGTTGATCCAGCCACCAAGAGAGGAGAGATAAAAATCACCCAGAGTATTTTTCCCAAACACTTATTTGGCTGAGGATTCAAAATCACCAGTTCTGGGTTAATGTTTAATTATCAACTATCTATAAGGAAGGGCTCCTTCTCTGGTGTATCTGTATTCAATGTAGAAACACACACCTGAAAAATCATGCAAAATTTTACCTGGGATATTCTGGCTTCCCTCCCCAGTTCCAGATTTAATATCAAATGCCCAGCCCAAGACAGATGGGTGTACCACGGCAGCAACCTCTCACTTCCCCTGCAGCTCATTTATACTTTGGCCCAAGTGTCAGGTAAATGATTTCCCAAATTCCCATTCCTTTCCCACACAGATTTTTTAACAGCTGCTGAGCACATGAAACTCAATCCTTGCCATTTGAACATCCTCCACCCCAGCAGCAGCACCAGGGCTCTCACCCAGACATTCCAGGCTTTTCCTTTGGAGGACGTTGGCAAGAAACAGCTTTAACTGCATAAAAGGAAACCATTTCACACCCAGCAAGCATTAAACCAAGGAAATAATTGCCACAAGATCTGTCAGTGATGAAAAATCTGAAGGGATTTAAGAAGAGATTAGGCCAGGTCATAGAGGGCAGGGCCCTCAGGAGCTCTGCGGCTTGCAGGCCTGGTCACCTCAGTCTCTGCTTCAGGAAATCCTTCCATCACTTATGGCCAAGGTCTGGGAAATAATAACAGAGAAAGGATCACCCCCTCACTGCGCTGTTTTCTAGTGGTGCTGTTGGAAAGTTATGCTGGGCTATGTACATTTCTGACTGGACCCAGTGTAGGTATTTTTCTGGGGTTGCCAGATGAAACCCTATGCCTGAGCTGGTCTAGTGTGGCTATTTGAAGCCGTGGTGAGGAGACATCAGGCTGATTTTATGGTGGTGTTTTACAATTGCTTGATACTGGCACAGTTAACTGGTTCAGGGCAATATAATTTCACCCTATACACACCAACAAGAGTTTCCATTTTATGACACTGCTCATCTGCACAACTGTGGTGTCAGGAAGCTGCTCCTACCACACCCTAACCAAGCCAAATACAGTCCCTGTGCTTTGCACCACCACAAAAACCCCAAATCTTTTAAGTCATGAGGTTGTTTCAATATTTTCTTTATCTTTTTTTTAGTCTTTGGCTATTGACGCTGACAGTGTTGAAACACAAGGAACTGTATCTTTGCTCAGTGGTCTTGCCTCCCACATTGCTGCAGCTCGGGATGAAAATGAGCTTTCAGAAGGATGCCTCTGTGCTGTGATGCGCTGCCTTGGTCTTCCTTTCTGTTTCTGGGGAACGTGACCATGGTATAGACCCTTGTAGCCAGCCATGGGGTTTTCCTGGTTTTCTGAGCCTTCCTTTTGATGACCACTCTGATTTTGCCCTGCCCCAGAGTTCAGTGCAGTCTGTTATTTCACGGACTTCTTTGTCCAGACTGCTGGGTTGGGAGATAAGAGCCCCAGTGTTTCTGCCCACAAGTCCTCATAGCTTCTCTTTTCCATCACCTTCATCTTCTTTCTGGCAGGTTTAGCTGCTCAGAAATGCCATTGCCATAGTTAGTGCTGGCTTGAGGCAGGAGGTGGAACAAATGGTCTCTTCCTTTCCTTCAGTCTGAACTATTATCCTTCCTATTTAGGTTTCATGGCTGGTCTGCTGGGTTATCCCTTGCAGTGGAGACCCCTTGCAGTGGAGCTAAATTTAGAGTAAGTGCTATGTGATGGTCCTCCCTGCCTCTGGATCCATCAGCATTCCGTGCAGTACAGGTGATTGTGGAAGTGCTTTCTTCTATGTCCCCTTCTTAAAGGCCATAAGGCTGCTTTTGGCTTCAGGTCTGACCCTCACCAACTAACTGTGCCATCAGGCTGCTGGCAGTGTACAAAGCAGGGTGGTTCTTGCTTCAACAAGTGTTCCAGTGGAGCCAGGGGAGAGCTGTGCAGAGTTACAGCCTGGTGCTAAGGCTGCTGACTCTGTGCCTGCTGGCAACACCTCAGAAACAAGGAGACCAAACCCAGCCAGGTCAGAGTCTAAGGCAGCATAGTGGAAAAAGCTCTTTTCAAATTCAGCTCATTAAATTCCCAGCACACATGCATGCTCCAGCACAGCCAGACTTAACAAAACCATAAATTTAGACAATTTGATATCTGGCCATAAAAAATGATGAATTGATGACTGAATGAATTATTTTGCTCTTTCATCCTATCTGGACTCTGATCTACATTAACTAAACAAGTCAGTGCAACTTTTCTAAATTGATTTTAAATTGACGTAATTAAAGCAGTAAGAGTACATAATGGAGATGTGTACTTAACCCAATTTAACCCTTCCTTAAATCAATTACACTAGAATTCAGTAATTTGCAGGCAGAAGCTAAAATAATTTGAGAAAGAGTTGGGACAGGTTAAGAGCCCTTGTAGTGCAGGTACACTGAAGACCTCAGAGGAATGGGGAACATGCTGGTGCAAACTACCCATGGCTATAGCTGCAGATATCACCTGAGCTTCCCATCTGAGTTAGTCCAGATTCAGCTCACCCCATTTCTTCTGCTGCTCTTTCTTTACCATTAAAGTGGTCTTTAGCACTTTAATGAAGGGCTTGCTTTTCTCTTCTCCCTGAAAGGAGAGAAGGATTGAAGGTATGTCAACTTTTTTATCATTTCAAGCAATGCTGCCATCCCTGACTAGTAATTGGTGTTGTTAAAGATAATCAGTAAAGTCAAAATTATCATTACATGGCAGTGAGTGGGCTGGATGGGAGAGTGCCCTCCAAACCACCAAGACATCATTAATTAGGGTTTAATAAATACATTTGCTGAGGGATGCATCTGAGTTACAGAAGATTAGGTTGAAGGGATGGGGAAATCCTTGTTGTGTTGCTCTACCCCTCTGGAACTGGCAACTCCGTCACTCATTGCCTCCTCATTCCTTTGATGAACTGAACTCTTCTCCAAGTGGTCCATAAAGGCACCACCTCCAGTTCCCTCCTGGCCTCTTTCCAGCCAAGTATCAACTCTCTCTTCCAGAAATCAGGAAGCTAAACATAAACCCAAATGAGAGGGAGAAGTAGAAAAGCAAGCAAGAATTTACTAAGAAGCCAAACATGTGGATATAAAGCCCCAGGAGAAATAGAAACAGGCAATGAGTGAGGAGGAGACAGGAACAGCCACTGGGTCATTCCATACAGACACCAAACAGACAAGTATCTGCTGCTGCTGTGGGCAGGAAAGCACCTGGGCAGAAACCACAGCCAGCACAAGCCTGCAGACCACACCCGTGGTGATGAACCAGTGGTACCACAGGCAGAGCATCTCCAGGTTCAAAGAGGAAACCACATCCTTGTGAAACCACATGGGAAGAGGTCACCTGGGAGACACCATTAAGGGAGGATAAGAGTCAGAAAAGCCTTCTACAAACCCAACACCATTGGGGAGGTGAGGTTACGTGTCTGTGCTGTTATCAGAAGCAGTGCCAGGTCACTGTGCAGTCAGCTGAACAAGGTCCTACTATGGAGAAAACAGGTTCTGGTGAAGAATTTTTGTTCATGAACAAAGGGAGCTGAGGGATAAGAAGGTGGCAGTGAGTAACTGCTGCTGTGATAGTCCCAGAAATGCTGCCTTGGAAAGGGGGATTTAAGGAGCAAGGTGTTTGCTGCAAGTCTGGTTTCTCCTTAACACCTGGCTGACAGCCAAAATATGGAAGGAGAAAGGAAACACTTTCTGCTTCACCTGTGTGCTGCATCTATTGTAAAGTGTGACACACCAAGCAGGCTAAAGGCCAACAGAAGGCATGTCCAGAAAGCTGCTGGAAGTGGGGCCAGGTGTGCACAGTGGTCTGAGCAGAGCTGGGTGCACTGTGCAGGCTGGGAAGCAGCACGATTAATGTAGGAGACACACATGGCAGTCAAACCAGGAGGATGCTGCCAAGCTGTGAGGAGAAAGTAAATCACATCAGGTGAGATTTTTTGTTCCAGTTGTATACTGAAATCTCCTCGCGCATTCTTCCAGTGCCTGCAGAGACAAAAAGTAGCTGTAGATGAGTTAAAATTGAACATCAGAGAACTGCATGTGCCCTACCTGGCAGGTCTGAACAAAGTAAACTCTATCCTTAAAGAATTTTTTTTATTACCATAGAAGCCACAATAACTATTGGGGAGCAGCTGTACTTCACAAGGACCGCCACTGATGCCTAGGGATGCCACAACTTGCCCTCAAAATGAGGAACAGAGAAGGATTTGGCCACCTGTATGCAGAGCATCAGGTAAAAGCAAGTGTAAAACAATGACATGATTGTTGGTATTAGATTACAAACTGGTCTCCCAGCTAAGTCTTGCAGTGTCATTTTTGGCAGTGTCATTTTAAGCAGACAGCCAGAGAAGCAAGGCACTGGTTTGTCTCAATTTGCTACAGGATGGCTGGAGAAATGTCTCTTAAAGGGACATGTGCAATACTGTTTTTAGTGTGTTACTGATGATAATGGGTCATAACATTTTTAAGCTTTGTTTTTTTTTTCTTAGTGACCTTTGTTTAATGAAAATCAATGGTAGATTTACTGCAAAACAAATTATAGTCATTAGAAGTTAAAAAGAAAATGGAGTTGCTGCTCTCAGGTGCTAAAACAAGACCTATACCGACATCCATTGTCTTCACCCAGCCCTTCTGG
Source organism: Leptocoma aspasia (assembly GCA_013399835.1). NCBI lineage: Eukaryota > Metazoa > Chordata > Aves > Passeriformes > Nectariniidae > Leptocoma > Leptocoma aspasia. Next base: position 6,795 of record VXAX01004364.1, read on the forward strand.
GGGGTTATGAAGCTGGTGCTGAGAAGTTGTCTTGGTTTGAGACTTCTGGGACTTTAATGGAAGTTCTCTTTGTCCCAGCTTTGTCCCCAGTGAAGGATGGGATGACACATGCAATGTCAAACCATGCCATTTGTAAAGACAGGAAGCACCGAGGGTGCTTACACTGAATTAGATTATACCTTCACCAGACCTTTTGTAAGAGTTTCTGCTGTATTAAAACTCCACTTTTTTTAGTAGGGATAAGTAAGTAAAGGTGGATGGTAAATAAACTGAGCTCTTCTTCTTACCACTAATTAAATAGTTGCAATATTGACTGAAAGAAAGCTAAACACCTCATTTTCCAAGAGAGTTATCCACCTTACTCTTCATATATTTCACCAGAAGCAAGAAACACCTTCCCAACACAGGCTAAGTGATCAGCAGTATATAGATACAAATATAATTACTAGAGAATACAATTACTTTATCAGTAACCTTTATAAATCTAATCTTATTTAAATAGCTGTATTTTATGGCTCTTCCGTGTGGTTTGCAAACCAGTGACTCCCTATGAACTCAGATTAATTTTTACAACTCTGCTTGCTGCTGCTGCTGAAGAAAAGCTGATGAAGTGACTCACTACCACACTCATGCATGAGCCATCTGAAACATCCCATTTTTCATTTCCAGTTCTGCAGATCCCTGTTCCTGTAATGACTAATTAAATGAGCTTTTTTTTTTTCAGTTTTCTCTTCCATTTTAGTCTTCTAATACTGTTCAAACTTGCTCAAGGCTCAAGACAAGGTCTTAACATCTGTGTATCTGCTTGCCTGACCTTGTTTATCTGAAATTTGATGCTGGTTTCCCTTGAGGTCTATCTGACCCAGCCTCCAGGCCTCCCACAGTGATGTGGATATTTGAGCTAGGTGTTCTGGGCTTCCTTTGGCGGCAGCCAAGAGCACTAGGCATGTTTAAGGGGGATTGACTATCCTCCATGTAGCAAGGTCTGCAGCAGGGTGATAAGACACCACACTCTTATTAGGATCCCCATAATCATGTGTTGCATCAAACATCTAAAATCAAGGGGCACATTTGCAATGAATTTTATAATGTCTTTTCATTACTGGCTGTGGTAGACATATTTGTCAACATAACCACAGCGAGTGCAGCCTGCTGGGGGACAGCAAATGCTCTGGGAGCGTGTCCCACCAATATTTCATGCAAAATAATTCACAGAAAGCATCTTTTAATTTAAAGACTGAGCCTGGCCCCTATGGCCACAGTGGTGGTGAATGTCTTTAGTGCTTGCTGTTCGTTATGGAACAGAAAATTAGGATAAAAAGCAATTCTGGATTTCCCCTGAAGCCACTTCACCCTTGTGCTTGTTAATGCATTGCTCTGTCTCTAATGCTTTTAAACTAGTAAACTTCAGAACAGTAAGTATTTAAATAGTGACATAAGTACACTTCCATTTGGGGCTGGAAATAAACTATAATGATGTCAGGATGTTTATACTAAAATATTTGTGGCTTTTCCTGGTATGATGCCTCTGCAAAAGAAAACCTCATGCAAACAGAAAAGTTCATACCCCTAATTAAAGCAGTAGTAATCTTTACAAGGGATTATAACACCAAAGGCCAGGCTGACATCCCTAAAGTATTACTGATGAAGCTTGCTGCCTGTTGCCTTGCTTTTGGCTGTGCCAGAAAACCTCCTGACAAGTGAACTGGAAGCACTTTCAGAGGCACAACCGCAATGTCATTCAGCTGCTACGGCGCCCGTTGTGCTGTGGTGCCGGCACCACCGCAGCGATGCTGCCATGCTTTAGCTCTGCTCTGCTTGAAGTGTTAAACAGGACCCTAGGCCTACAAAAGGAATTCTTTATAAAAAAATAACTTTAGGGCTAAGAAAGGGCTCACTGGTCTCTAATCAGAGGAAAGAAAAAAGTCTGTAAAAGCAAGCAGTATCTCTTCTGCATTAATATTTCCCACACATTTTGGAAAGACTTTTCTTTCTGCTACCATTCTCAGCAAACAGATTCCTGGCCAGTTAAAGTCTCAGCTCAAAATAAAAAGGGCTTGGGTTGACCTTGGGTTGCATCCCAGAGAAGGAAATTTCTTGGGTCAACTCAGCATGCCACGGAAGGAAGTGTTGAGGGCACTGTTGGAGAGATGGAATTGCTGTTTGGATAGAAGGGATAATGGACAAAAAGGAAATATAGCAGGGAAACAGCAATGCTGGTGGAGGGGATGATACTGCAGCATTGCTGGGGGGAAAGGAAAAGCCCTGGTCCCTCTCTCACTTGGTGCTGCGATGCAGGGCAGGGATGGGCAGCCCTTGGGGTACTTTACAAAAGACTCTGTGACATCCTTCTGTACCTGCAAGGCAGAGAGCTCTCAGCAAAGCAAGGCAATGTGAACTGCTGCCACATTCACCTGCTCCAGAGTACATCAGTCGATCCTAAGTGTTCCCTATGTTCCTGTAGAACTGGTGTCCTGTAGTTGTCTGCTTAAGGAAATTACATGTGCTACTATGCAAGGCTTAAAAATAATATTCAAGAGAGGTGAACAACAGCTTTTTTTCTGATAACAAACAATGCAAAAACAATAAAAGGTGTTTCTGCTTGTGTTTTAAAACACAACATGCTTCCCACAAATTATTTTGATGGTTTCTCACTCAGCCCACCCTTGAAAGCAAAGACTAAACCTGCAGTAGTTTCTCTTGGTCTGGCCACAGAGCTGTATTTGTGTTGCTGCTTCACTGAGGCAGCATCTAAACACCCAGGACCTCACAGCCTTTAGCCACAATCTCTCAGCAACAAACCTCGCAGCAGAGAGTGTTCAAAAACAACACACATTCCAAAGATGCTTTTTTTTAAAACAGAAATAAAAACAAAGAAAGAATAGACAATGCAAATTTAAGTCAAAGTAAAAACATACAGACAGAACATCCAAAGCATGGAGAAGGTCCAAAGATGCCTCCAAGCAATCCTGCAACTGGGTTTTCAGGTTACATGCTTTTGCAGGAAGAATTCTTCATAAATCTATTACAAAATCAAAACCACATAAGTCTGCTTCTCCATCTGAAATGCCACATCTTAAGCAAGTCATTTGGCAGCAGTGGGAAGGGTAAAACTGGCATGTGTTGGTTCAAGGCACTTGGTTTTGAACTGGCTCACCAGCCTAGCTGGCAAACAACGCTCCTCTCAGCTTTCAGTGCTGATTTATCCTGGCGCAGGCACAACTGTGGCACAACTTCAGTGTTTTTAGCGAGCGAGCATGATTTAACATTTGTACATTTCTAGGAAGAGCAGTTTCATTTCTGCTCTCAGGATAAGATATCTTCCACACACAGGAAGTGTTGGTGGTCTTACTGCAGTGGAGAGGATGGCAGGTGAGTCCATCCTCCAAAGGCAGATCCTAGAAGCACTGCTGAGCTCCCAACTCTAAATGCACACCTTGCCTCCTACCTCTGTATTTTTAGGGCAAGACATGGGCACCCACTGGTCCTTGCTGTAACCTCTCCCCAGATTTACAGAGAAAAAGTGGACGGACATTCTTTTCCCCAGAGCTGTTGAACCAAAATAATCTGATTTAACAATGACTTGGAGTGGCCTGTCTTGATAAGTACTGCTCAAAAGCAAGCCTGAGCCTGAGAATGGGGGAAAAGAAAGAAATAACAATGAAGATGGTTTGGACCTGTGCAGAAGATGATCTTGTCATGCATGATCTACACATCTGACCATATGATGGCAGACAGGTAGGTTCCAGACCACGCTGCCCTTGCTGGGCTTGGCACAGGTGTGGGAATGGAGACATTTGCTGGGGCAAGTCCTTGACATAACAGCCTTGTTTTTGGAGAAGAGAGATCACTTATGGGATTTCTGTGGCTGGTATATGGGAAGTGCCCAGTGCTGCACCAATAACCCCACGCTCTCAGAGGTTGTATCCTTCCCCTCTGGACAACAGAGAGCAGACTCACATCTCCACAGTATGAACAGGACAGTTCTGATTTGTCTCTCACACAGTCTCCATTTTGCCTGTTCTTTTTCAAGCCTTTTAATTGTTTTGTCCTGCTCTGAATTCCTATTATGGCACAGTAAAACTGTGCGCTGTGCAGAGCATGTTATATTTAATTCGTTATGCAGTTCAGAGAAGTAAAAGAAACTCTTCAATAACAGATCCTCAGCAGATCCTGAAAACCCTGCATAAACTCTTGACACGACCAGGCACTATTTATTCACAACGTAACACAAAGCAGGACCCTGTCTGCCTGTGGCACATTGTCAAAATACGCTCTTCACGCTTTCTGCAGCTGAGAAAAGCCTTGATGGGTTCTGGTAATTGCTCTTGCATCTGTCAGGGAATGCTAAACCAGCTCTTTTCTCCTCCTCATTACTCCTTCGGGCTTACAGAAACCAGAGAAAATGCAACACATGTCAACAGAAACAGACATGTTTGGGCGTGTTCAGTTGGCTGGAGGTCAATGGTCACCCTTTAGCGTCTCATATAAGCAAGAAGTCCACTTCTTTCCAAAGCAAAGACACAGACTTTGATCTCAGGACATCTCCTGGCACCTGCCCTGCAGATGTACCTGCAGTTCAGCAGTTATAGCATTGCTGCCCAGTCATGCATTATATATGTTATGCCCAGACAGAGTTAACTTAGACTTTATATTAGGTAAAAACACTTTTGAGAGAGCATACACTAACGCAATCAACAGCTTGCACATCTGCTCAGTTTTCCAGATCTTACCACTGCCTGAAAAGAAGCCTTTCCAGACCTGAAGCAGAGCTAATAAATTACTTTCCTCTTCTACAACAGCTTTACATCCACATCAGCATGACAGTGTTTGTGCAGGGCAGCTGTAGCCTCAGTGCAGTTCTCTATTTTATCCATTCACTGTCTGTGGCAGCTCAGCCATACTCACAGCAAGCTGCCATTCTGCTCCTCACAGATAAGGAAGTATCTTTTGCCTCTGGCTCATCTGGAACACAGCTCAGGCAGCAGCCGTGCTCTTGGAGGCTGCCAAGAGGAAGGGACAGGAAGTTTCCTTCAATCACAGCCTCGTTACACTCTTCACTGTTCCAATCACTGCAGATCTGGTTTACCTCAAGCAAAGCTGCTGTGAAGATCAGAGTGATGGTTTTCACACCAGTGCTTTTCAGCCATTCACAGCAGGCTGAATCAGTGAAGACACTGGTTCTGCCTTGCAAAGTTGGTACCCCAGACTGGCTGTGTTTTGTGTGTCTGAGCATGGGCATGGATAAACACAGGCTAGCCACAACTTAGCTGCAAGAGACTAACCTATGACATTTAAATGTACACAGCAAAGGAAAGGAGGAAGATGAAAGTAAGAGATTGCTTGAGAGATCTGATTGCAGCTCTCCTGTGAGGAGGTCATTGAAAAGGAGGAGGATCCTCTTGGGGTCCATGGTGGGAGGATGAAGAAACAATGGGTATCAGTTGAAACACAAGAGATTCTGATTAGATATAAGGAAAAGCTTTTTTACTGTGACAACAGTCAAGCAGTGGGGCAGCTTGCCCAGGGAGGTTGTGCAAACTCCATCCTTGGATATTTTCAAGTCCCTGCTGGATAAGATCTTGAGTAACTTGCTCTGACCTCAGAGCCAACCCTGCCTTAAGGAGATTGGAGAAGAGACCTCCTGAAATCCATTCTAACCCAAATTACGATATGTTTCTAATGTGCCTCATTTCTCTGCAGAGTAGCTTATCTACAACATGGTAGACAAGGTGCCTTGAAAGTTTGCTTAACTGATAAAGAATGGCACAAAATAGAGTGCGGTCTGTGGTGTGTACGTACTTCCTATTCAACAATTCTTTTTTTAGGTCCCTGCTTCATATATACCAAAGGTTACAGAGGAGGTACTAAGCAAACAGGGTGATCAAAACCAGTGTTGAAATTTAAACCAGCAGGCGATAACTGCTTGCACTTCACTCTGAAAGAATCTACTGATTGGCCTAAACCTAATTCAGGAACAAACTGACAAACACCATCAGTGATTTTTATTGCATTTTAAAGATAACTGCTACATAAACTGCACAGGAACTAGTAATGGTCTAGAACAAGAAAGCTAAAATTCTCTTAAATACCAAAGAAAGCTTGCTAAACAAATCTACAGACTGCTCTTTTTTACTTGATGTTTTACACTGATTTAGTTTTCTATTTTAATGTGGACATTTCCAGGAAGGGCCGGGGCAAGGGACAAAGAAGGAGAAGGAAGAAGCTAGAAAAGTATTTTTGGCTCAGGCTGCTGTGATTGTTTTTTATATTTCTGGAAGTGGCAGATAACAGATAGTCTTGTGGCCACGGTACATTCCCTGGGCAGCTAAGGCACAGAGGAGGAGCTGTGACAACCACGCAAAGCTGTCACAGTGGGCTGGATGCTTCTCTCCTCAAAGACTGCTTCATTCCATGTGCTCCTCCCTTAGATTTCTTAGAAAAACTCTTAGACATCTACGGTATCATAAAACGATTTAAGATTATACTTGCTCTCTGTTACTAATGCTTTGTGGCATTAGGTAATTGCTTAATTGAACATTTAGAAAAGCATTAATATATTTTTCTCTGCAAATGCATTATTAATACATACATTACAATCTCTGCTGTTAAGGCTTTGTACAATTATTAATAGACTTAAAACACTGAACTGCATATTTTCCTAGCAGAAAATATTTTCTGCTAGGAAAAACGAAACTCAAAAGGACACAAATAATACCTGGTCTACCATCATTATAAATTAAGTATTTGTATTGGCACTTCTACACTCCAACAGTCCTAAGCCTGTCTGCAGCAGTTGAAATGGGAAGTATGAATATTTCTATTCTGTTTCACATTAATTCACAAAGCCAACTTAGATGGGTGAAGAACAACAAATTGCTTTGCATCCACCCCTTTAGACCACTGACTTCTCCACCGTACAATGTATTGTTTTTCTCCAGAGCAGCACACTACCTATAACATCACTCCTTCCATGTGTTGTATTTAGGATTGCACTGAAAACTTGCATTGTCCCAGAAATGAGAAAGGCACTACATCTACAAGTGATAATTTGTTTTTAATGCTTCTGGGAAAAACACATTATGGGTTTTAATGAGATTTTTTTTCTCAAAATAGTAGGCAGTGCCAAAAATCCATGTGGGCTTAAATATAGTACTAAAAGCAGTAAATACAGTGAAAAGCAAAACAAAAAGGCAGTGCAAAAACCCTATGCAACTACTTAATGACCAGAACTAGTTTGGGTAGATTATAACATCTGATGATCTGGGGTTGGGAGGTGAAAATAACCCTAAATCTATACAAACTGATATTGGGTTGGCGGAAAGCTCCACCCAGCCTAGCAGTTTCAGACAGAGGTGGATAAGACGTGAGTAGGAAGACAGAAAGAACTGGGAAAACATGTTCTGTACTTCCCCAGAATGTCTTTCCAGCTCCAGCTACTTACAAGTCGAGAACTTGCTGCGTTAGATCAAGAGTCTTTGATGATTTTCCAGTTGCTTTTTAAGCCCGTGCAAAGTCTTGGTACACACTATATCCTGAAGCAAAGACTTCTGGCTTAACTATAGACTGAATGAAGCACTATCTCCCCTTGTTTGTTTTGAACCCTCCAAGTTCTCCTTTCATTTGCTGTAACTCAGTTCTCATGTCAGATAAATCAGCGAACAGTCTGGATTCCTGGTTCTTATTTGGATCTCTGAAGATTTTACATAGACTTTGATATTATCTCCCCTACCCTGCAGACTGAAGAAATCCAGCTGAGTCAACCATGATCCCTTTCAAAGCCCTCCTACTATTTCTGATAATTGCATTGATTTTTATTTAAGCTATTCCAGTTCTATTATACTATTTTTGTACTAGAACTGCATAGGCAATTAAAGATGCAGGTGCAAACAGGGATTGATACAATGGCATTTTTTATCTCTATTTCTCCATTAATCAATTTTAACAATAATCTTAACAGTTCTCAATTTCCATTTTGATCACTGCTGAGCCCTGAGTTGCTATTCTCACAGAACCACCTTTCACAGCCTCAAGGCCTTTTTTCTCACTGGTAAAAATCAACTCAAATTTCCTCAGTATACATGTGAAAATCAGGATTTTTTTTTCTCATATGTCAGCCTTTCATATTTATCAGATTTAATTTCATCTGCCATTTTGCCACCAACTCTATTAGTAACATAAAGGCATTTAGTTTTTCTCAGTTACCCCTACCCTGAACAGCTCATTATCAGCAACAGATTTTGTAAATCACTACTGACTTCCATTTCTATCAGTTATTTGTCCAAGTTTCATATCCATTAGCAGCCTTGCTTTTTACTTCCTTTGGGGAGGAATCTTACTGATTGCTGTTGGAAACCATCATAGACAGTAAATTGAATCTTCAAGGTCCGTGAGCTTTTTGACTTCTTCAAAGAAAGCTTTTCTGAGTAACTTGTAGTTACTCAGAAAAGTAATTTGCTTTAAAAAAGCCATAATTACTTTCCTTAACGTGTCATCTTTTCTATGTGGCCACTAGGTTTTTTCTGTTCTTCAGCATAATTTCTACTTATTTGTCTATCAAGGAGATTGGGCTTCCAGATTTACAGCTTCCACAACCTTCTCCAAAATCCTTTAAAAAAATCTGGTGTCACATGAGCAACTCTCCAGACCCCTCTGATGCCGAGGTAACTTTAAGTGAGAAGTCAGAGACAGCACTTAGTACCTGGACCACTTTGTCTCTGAGCTGCCTGACTCGTGGTTGAACACCATCTGGTCTCAGCAGTTGGCTGCTGCTCACTTGTTAATCTGTTCTTTCATCTTTTATACTTGCACTGTAATCCAAGACATGTTTTCTTAATTATTCCCCTTAAAGAAGCTTCCCATTATTGGAGTTTACCCATGCTACTCTATCCCATTCACAAATGCAAAAATAAATTCAGCTTTTCTTTCATGACTGTATCTTCTCCAGATGTTTCTTCTGTATATGAAACAATGTATTTGCCTGACAGAACTGTCAAACTCCAGCAGGCTTCCTGGTTTGCTCTAGAAAGACTTGCTATTATTTCTTATAACTTTTGCAAACTGACCCTGAAACTTCCTTCTGTATCCTCACAATTTTGTACTTAACCCATCAGAGGTTACAAGTCCTTTCTTTTACCCCCTTTTAATGAAAGGTGTGTCTTGTTTTATATTGCTCCCGTTTTTGAAAAGAAAGCAGAATACTACTGATTTTCCTTGTCATGGCATTATAAGAGTGTTGAAACCAAGGATGTTACAGTTCCTGATACAGCGTGGGTCTTTGTCAATAATGACACTCTTTAGGACCAGGGATTGCTTTTCCTCTTCTGGCTTCCCAACAAGCAGTCACAGATCCTTTCTAAAATGTTAGCTCCAGCCCCACCCCCTCCTGTGACATTTATCCAACTTAATTTGAGTTACTGAAGTCACTTATGATTGTGTTTTCTGCCCCTCAGGCTCTGATCTCCCTGCCTTGTTAGCTGGACTAGTGATGCAATTCTAGTACTGCATTTTTCCTATTTATTTCTGGGACTTCAATCCACTGAGACCATCCCCGAAGCTTTCTTTAAAATACAGCATCAGTCATCCACTGTCATGCTTTGTACTGCCTCAAAAATAGGACACGTATCTAAACTGATTGTTCACTTTTCCTATCAGCTTTCAAAACACGAACATAGTGCATCTTTGATGCATGTTTGCTGCAGCTGCTTGCAAAGCCTGGTTGTCTACTGGCTAAAGCCCAATGTGACAGGCCCTGTGACACCCTTGTGCATGCCTGGCTGTACAGTCAGGGTCCTTATTTACATCTGGCTTCATCTGAGAGTCCAAACTAATGAACAGTTACTTGCAGTTATGGAGGAGGACTAAAGATAAGAGCTAATCCTCAATTGTGCCAACAGCTGAAATAATAGAGCAGGGAATATTTTGTTTCTGACTTGTATATGTTATCTCTTGAATTATACCAAAAGTGATCAAGGATCTGCCCTGACTACAACTCAAACCATCAAACAGCCAACAGAACAGAGAAGCAATATCTCATCCACTGTAGAAAACAACAGGTGTAGTTTAACTGGAACTGTGAAGAAACGACCATTATAAGGATAGAAAACATATCTGTGTTTATCTTGTATAAAATTTGAAAGAATCTAAACTATCCTGCTTCAGGACATGCGCTCATGGATCCCTTACAGTGAGGGAACATTTATACACTGGTCAGAAAATGGTTGTTTTCAGATCTCCTTGTGCAGCTGTTCTTCTCACTGAACAATATCACTCCTTTTTAATTGAGAATGGCACCTCAGAGACAGTTTTATCCCATCTTCTTTAAGGCCAAGCTTTTCCTCTGTCTCTCCTGACATGGCCTCTACAGCGTGTTATGCACTGTACTACCAGCACTAATAATTAACAACTGCTGTGCCTGGAATTGCTAACTGTTTTGCACAATCATCTAGGTTAGGGAACAATTTGTAGATACCATAGCAATAAGTCAGATATTTAAAAAAAAAAAAAAAAAAATCCTAGCATCACACAGACTGTAATGACTTAATCCATTTTCCTGCTTCATCAGCTTTCCCTTATCCGGTGCCCAGGCTTCCTCCCTCTGCTCCAGCAGTTTTCCAGCTCTTTATTTGGTGGTGCAGCTTGTGACTTCTGAGGCCGTGGTCAGATGGGTTTGCAAGGTCGTTTCCCCTTCTTTGCAAGTCAAGCAGCCGCTTACACGAGTCCACAACTAAATTAATTTTTTTTTTTTTTTTTTTTTTTTACGCATTCTGTGGCGCGTCGGGTCACAAAGACGATGGTTCACTAAAACAGCTGCGGAGAGGCCTGAAAGCCCTCACGCACTGAAGCTCCTGGGAGCATAAAGCACAATAAAAACAGCTAAAACGCTGTAACTTGAGGGGATCGACCTCGCTTTTCCACAGAGGGCGAGTGAAGGCACCGGCAGCGAGATGAAGCTGAGACATGAGAAGGGGTCGGCGGGCGCGGGTCTCTTGGCTGGGGGGCTGTGCGTGCGTGTGGGAAAATCCCCAAACCCACGATTTATTGAGGTGGAAAAAAAAGGCGAAGAACGCCCTCATTTGTGACACCGCCACCGCACAAAC
>VXAX01004364.1:19352-117460 GCA_013399835.1 Leptocoma aspasia
CCGCACCGCGGATACCGCACCGCGGATACCGCACCGGGGGCAGCGCCGGCCGAGGTCGATGCGGCGGCGCGGGGCCTGCGGGCTTGGGCTGGAGCAGTCTGCAGGATGTGCCCCAACGCCGGAGCTTCCAGGTCTCTCCCTCCCTTCCAGGCAGGGAACAGCGGGGATGGGGAGGTGGAGGCTGCGAGCTCTAAGAGGAGATGGGCGGTGGAAGTCGTGTTTGCCTTGGGCTGGAGGGAGAGGATGTCTTAGCTGCGGCTCTCTTGAGTTGTTCCTCTAGGATAAAATTTATAGGCTTCTGCTTCTCTGCGGGTTCCGATAGGCGTTTTGCGAGGGATTTTGTCTTTTCATGCTTGGAGTGATGTGAATGCAAACCAGATACGGCTTCTGCTGTTACTGCCAAAACCTTTCTATTTGCTTCAGCAGTACTCACTAAAAAGAGTTTCCTTTTTTTTTTTCCTTTGTGCTGAGGTTTGTTTTGTATGTAATATTTGTATTTCAGTAGGTAAGATCAAAATAAAAGGCTTCTGGAGGAGGGATGTTTATTTTGCAGCTCTCTTTAGTTAGGGAAATGATTAGGAAATGTTCTTAAAATTACTGGATGTAAACAGCCCTGCGGTGGAAAATGACTGGCTTTGTCTCATTCTGGGGAAATGGGTAGATAAAGATGTATATTCATTATTTCTCTAAAGAAAACTCGTTGAGATAAGTGCTCTTTTATGCTTCTGAAGTGGATACATGTTTTTAAACTGCAGCTTACAATGGGTCAGTGCAGATTCAGTTTAGAGGGGGTGTTTTCCATGCAGACTGTTAGTCCATCTGTTTATGCTGCAGGGAGGTTACTATCTCCCTTTTGGATCATGCAGCAGGAAACCTTGAGCTATCTACCAAGTGCTCTGCTAGCCAAACTCAGGGAAGTTCTTTTAAGAGGTCAAAATGCAGCTGGAGATTTAGGGCACAAAAGCATTTTGGTACATTGTCTGTTTCTGTGGGATTGATAAGAAATGAGCTCATCCCTTGTCTGGTTTCCTGCAACTTTTTGAGGTTTAGCATCCTTCCTTCCGTAGAGTTCCAGCAGATTGGCCAAATGACTGACAGGCAGTTAGGGGCAGGATGTAGGAAGACAAAGTGTGGTAGCAGAAACTTCCTTTTACTGAGGAGAATGGGCTAAAAATGTTCAATTTTGTTTGCTTTGTGTACATCAGATGTGAAACGTGCCAAGACTGCTGCAGAGTTGGAGCATTTGGTAGGCAGGTTGTTTGTTTGGATTAAGAGACCCTGGAAGACTTCAGTAGTTCCTGAGTTATAATAAAGGCTAAATAACTGAAAAAGACCCAGACAATGGTTCAGACTTGTCATGGTGTAATTTTCAAATTACCTACAAGTCTGAAGGAAACTTGCTCTAACAGAACAGGTTAAAGCATCCCCAGCAGGCACGTCCAGTGCTTCAAAACCACACAGCTGTAACTGGACACAGGACTTCAGGATCATGGAGGAGTCTTCCCTATCACAAGCAGCTCTAACTGATAATGTCATTCATAAATTGTTAAAGACTTCCTTAAAACTTGTGTAGTGTGTTATTTTCCATTACTCCTATGGGAAGGCTGCTCCTTTGCTGCTCAGGAATCTTTTGCCCGTAGTCCCTCTTTGTTTATGTCTGCATTTTCCTGTGTTGTGACATTATGCTTTTGTTTGAAAGGTTTGGTTTTGGCTTTGGTGTTTACATGTTTGGTGTATCTAAGGACAAACTCTCAATTCTTGTCTTGCAAAGCTGGACAAGCCAAGCTCTCTGTTCTCCTTGGGAGAGGCTCTTCCTTTATGCATCCCATCAGCACGCTCTGCAGCCTGTTAGGTCCTGAAGTCTTAGGTTCAGAGCTTAGGCATTAAAATTGATTACAGCAATGTTTTTTTGCTGTATTACAATTTTCTTTTTTACCTTTTCTTTATGGGAGACTTTTGGCATCTCCTCTCTTGCTTCTGTAGGCTCAAGTATGATTTTACCATGATGTCTTGGAATGTTAGATGATAGTGTGGTAAAAATGCTGCTTTACTATTAACATTGTTCCATAATTACCAGTTGTTCAGTGCTATTCTGCTGCATAATTCAGATGTCATATGAAACATCTTGCCTGTGTAAGTCTGCTATTTCCTTAGCCCAATAAAGATTAATGTTATGCCTCTTCAGACCATTTCTTTTAGGGAAGATTTTTTCCTCAAACTTCCTACGTAAGGGGAAAAACCTAATTTGTTTTGGCTTCCTTGCAGGGGCTCAGAAATCTCTTCCACTAGTGCTGGATGAGCTCACCCAGCTGGTGATGGGTGATGTCCTGGTGCACTGTGCCTCCTCCCTGCCTGGCGTGGCTCTTCCTCCGAGTGCTGGAGTGGTGCAGTGCTGCCTCAAGTGTGGATCTGTGGGCCTGGGGAGGAGGATGAGAAAGGGGAGATGTGCAGAGGGGGGGTTTTGAGCAGCAGCTGCCTGCTGTTGTGCTGCAGCTCATTCACTGCGTGTCTGGGGCTTCAGCAGATGCTGAGGAGTGGCTGGCATCAGGCTCTGAACGTGCAGAGCAGGCAGGCCACTGTTTCTTACACAAGTAGCACCAAAGAGAAAACTGGGATTTGCTCCAAAAGGAAAAGGAACAAGAGGGTTTAAAAGCTCCCCTTGTAAGAAATAAACTTTTTAATAGCACACTGTTCACAACAGCAATGCTTTGTTACCCGTGTCTTCCTGCTTGGCTGGGACACTGACTTTCTGTGGCTCATTTGTGAATCAGAGAAATTCCATATTCAGATGTTGTTTTTATCACAAAGCATCAGCAGCCCACTTAAGTGTTGAAGCACATCTTCATGTTTCTTGTGTTTGTTTTATTTATGTTTTTTGCTGTTACTCACTTGAGAGCACCTGAAGGAGGTTTCACAGAAAAGCCTGCAAAATTTGACTAGATAAGAGGGTGCTAAGGCAGATGAAATTAAGAGAGTATCCCTGTTTTGAACATTGAACTGTCATTTAGAACCTCAGTAAGAGTTCTTTCCCTATATTATTTTAGCAGGCACTGTTAATGTCCAACAAGCTTCCTGTGAATGATGCTGAGAGGAAGTGATGGTGTTACACTCTGAATATCTCTAGTTAAGCTGATAATTGGACTGTATTTGAGCTGAGACCATTTCTTTTGATGTTCTGTCTGGATGACCCAAGGTTAACAGCAAATTGTAGCCTAACTATGTGTATCCATCCTAAAGGAAAAGAGTGCTCAAGTAGACACAATTATGTAAGGTTGTTAATGATTTTATGAGTTGCTGATTGATGTGGCAAAGAGGATGTAGGAGTGACCCATTAAACAATTAGAAGAGAACACGAGTGTCACAAGGCAAGGATAGAAAAATCATGATGTCTCTAGGACACCAATGTTGCTTTGTGGTATTCCTGGCTCCAGGAAAAATAATTTTCACCTGTCATCCTGTTGGTGCCTTTGAGAATTTCTGTCAACTGCTCTGAAATTCTCATTTGCTTCTTGTTTCACTTTTTACCAATTGTGTCCACACAAATAGGGTTCAGTAGTAAGTTCTCATTTTCTGAGGAGATGGATCTTGACCAAATGAACTGCAGATTGTACAGACAGCATTGTTTTAAATTTTTATTGTCTGATAAAAAAGCCTTTTCAGCCAAAGTTCATTTTGTAAGATGCATGTTGTAGGTGCTTATAACCATATTATAGGCTAAACTTTTTTCAGCCATCACAGATATATTCTTCAATTGAGCAAAACAACTGATTCTCTTCATTAAAACAGATATCAAATGCTTTTTTCATTCAATAGTAATAGGCACTAAGCAAATAATATTCAAGGAAAGTTTCTCAAGTGTCTAAATATGTTAAAGTGCCAGCTTTACTTTGGGGTTTATATAGTGCTAGATGAAGAAATAATTGGCAGAAGTCTCTAATTTTTAAACTTAGCTTCACATTTTTCCTGTGGTGTGAAGATGTCCATCCCTAATCTGACACAGCTCCCTAGATGCTGTCTCATTATGTCTTGTGATAGGAAGTGGTAGGATGGTGATCAGAAAATTACTTGAAGATAAACATCCAAGAGTGAATATATTGCTACAAATCGCAACACAAAAGTCTCATGCTTTAGCATGTTCCTAGTAAGTCACCCTCAGATCATTAATATCACTGGATTTTTTCCTCATGCTTGTGGTTTAAAAGGATTTTCATCATGTACCATTGAACAAAAATCCTTTACAAAGATATTTCAATGTTCATTATGTCATAGAAGGAGATTTTCCAATGAGACACAGTTCCTCTGGGACAACTTGTCTGTTGTTCTCCTTTTCCTGCTTTTCCTGAGTATTTTGTCAGTATGGGCAAATGGGGCCATCCAGATGAAAGGCTTTTTACTTTCCTTGTATAGATTTTAAATCCAATTTCAACATGTGGGCAGGCTGTTAGCTTTCCTGATCTGTTAAACCTGCATTTAAAATTCAGCTGGAGAATTTGGATTCACTTCTGCAGAAGTCATTGGAAAGTTAACCTCATGAAGTCCAGTGAGGTCTTGCCACCTGTGTCAGGGCAATGCCAAGCACAAATCCAGGCTGAGCAGAGACTGGGTTGAGATTAGCCCTGAGGAGAAGGACTTGGGGGTGCTGGTGGATGAGAGGCTGGACATGACCTGGTCTTCTGACAAGCGCACAGAGTGACAAGGGAAGTGGGAATGACTTCAAACTGACAGAGGGCAAGTTTAGACGGGATATTAGGAAGAAATTTTAACACTGTGAGGGTGGTGAGCTCCTGGCACAAGTTGCCCAGGGAAGCTGTGGCTGCTTCAGCCCTGGAAGTTCTCAAGGCCAGGTTGGATGGGCTTGGAGCAACTTGGACTACTGTAGGGCATCCCTGCCCATTGCAGGGGGTTGAAACTGGATGATCCTGTTATTCCATGAAAGCCAGGCAGTCCTTTACTACACTGCAGTTTCTGGAGTGCCTCTTGCTAGAGGGTGTTCTTTTATTCTTCAGATTGGTTGTTTTGTAATAACAAATTCTTCATGTCACAAGAGAATATGTTTCCAAATTGGTTTTGTATTAAGAAATACTCTGTGCTTTGGATGGATAAAAATACCTTGGATTGAAGTTGTAAGGCAGCAGTTTGACTGTACAACACTTGTAGCTGTGGAGTCCTTTGTGTACAACGGGGTGCACAAGTAACTCTCCTTAGCTTCAGCATATTTTTCTTTGCATTACCATTTTCCCACCTAATTGTTATTGGTATGAGGATCGACCCACTATTGGTTTAAGAAGATTTGTCTATCATGTTTTATATAAACAGAGGTTATTTGCAAAATTTCTTTTTTATGGTTTACTGTTTCCAACAAAGAGATGAGGATGTTTGAAGGCATGGGAAGGATCTGAAGGTATCATGCTTTGAAAAGGAGACTTGGGAGGGAGAGTCCCTGAGTAGGGACACCTTGGGGGATTTGTGTGCCTCCTATGCCAGAGTAGGTAAGCTGGTAAGAGACAGTGTTTACTCATCAGTTACTTTGTTCTTTCCAATATTAGAATTTATGATTAACAGTTGTATTCATCGACAAAAATCCTATTACTTAAAAATTCCCTGGATCAAGACTCATTTGCCTGTTAGAGAATTGAACAGATTGTGGGATGGATGTAGGAAGGAATTGCAAGATTTTTATACTGATTTTTGAACCAGTTTTGTAATGATGGTGTTAAAGTAGAACAGAAGATGAAGAATTTTAAATTTTTCAATTCTTAGGTATCATCTGAGAGTCTCTGCTCAATGACTGGCTTTGAAGCATAAACCAGAAAAGCTACCACTTAATTAGTCATTCCTTTAATTCCCTTTCTTAATGTCTCAGTCCTTACATTTTGATTGCTGTGGCTTTCAGTCCTGCAGAAGCAAACAAAATCAATCCTAACTGTAAATGTCACCAAACTGTTTTTCATGTTTTGACATAAATTAAGAACATTCTCTTAAAATATTGTATCCATTTTGAAAACCTTAATAAAAAGTAATAACTTATTTGGTCAATAAAGAGGATAGATTGAAATGTATAACCTTTTCATGGGCCCAACTCTTGCAAGTAGTCACAGACATTAATGTTGGAGTTGTCAGTTTTTTGCCATGTTTTCTCCAAATGTCTCCAAAACCAATGTGTAGTCAGTTGACGTTTTCTTAATTATTCTCGTCTAACTTCTTGCATAAAGTTTTGCAGTATATCTGTGGGATTTTTGTTTTGTTTTGTTTAAAAGCCACAGACCAGGACATTCATACAGAAATCATTACTGAATAATGACCACATCTCAATAAAGAGTGCCTTGCTCAATCTTGTGTGAAAACACCTTCTCTGCTTTTCAACTTTGTCTTTCTCTTTTGAAACAAATGTTGCTCAAAACCAAGTAGCTTTCATCTTATCCTTTACTGATTTTGGAAATATGTTCAAGTAATGTATGTGTGTCTGATTTAGGGGAAGAGACGTGAAGTGAGCAGGTGGCTTTTGGGTATTTTTGCATTAATTTTAGCTTCTGTTTCAATGCCTCCTGGAGCCCCACCGTTCACGATTCATAATTCCTTTACATAAGTGTGACTTTTGGGTTTAATTTTCTGGAGGGCTTTGCCCTGCAAGCTTCTTCATCTTGTTGCATGAAGTTCAAAGGGTGCTTTGTGCAGCAAGACCTTGCTATTGAGTGCCTTGTAAAGCTGGGTGTTTCCACTGCTTCTGGTGGTACTGTGAGAGGAGAAGGTTTAAGTGGAAGAATCACCTGCGTGGGGTTGTTGTTTTGGGGGCTTGATGGGTGCATCACCCTGCACTCGTGTGCAGGCTGTCTGCTCCTGTCCCCATGCCTGCTGAGAGACCTTGGCTTTGTCTTTGGGCAAATCCAGGTCCTGAACATAACTAAATGCATTTTCCAGGGTGTGGCAGTGGTTATGTACATCTTGATACATGCTGCTTTTTAGCTTTTAGCATTCCCACATGAAAAGACTTCCTGAAGGCTTAAATGAATTGCTTCTGAAATACTCCTAGTGTGGAGATGTTGTCTACTTAAGAATAACAATGAGACAAAAGTAAATCATGGTGAAAAGAATAACACCATGAAAAGCTTTGGAGTGTATTGTATTAATGGACAATTTAGCCTTAGTAGCAGCTTTGCACAGATCACTTTAGTTCAGTAGATGAAACCAGTTTAAATCCCCTGAGTCCTCACTAATTACACCACAATGAGTAGCTATAGAAGTGTCAGTGCAAAATGTGGTTATAGTACCAAAATACTACTGAGCTGTGTTTTGTACAAGTTGAGACATTTGCATTTATGGCTCTCGAAGCAACTGTAGCAGGGCCCCTTCCTGAAAGAATGTAATGGTATTTGTATGCAACATCACTTCGCTCCTCCTGGGATCTTGACTGCTCTGGTTCTCTCTGCAAAATCTGAGGTTTTTTTCTCTGCAAAATCTGAGGTTTTTTTCTCTGCAAAATCTGAGGTTTTTTCTCTGCAAAATCTGAGGTTTTTTGGTTTTTTTGTTTTTTTTTTAATCAGGAAGACTGTGGGAAAGGTGCACCTTAAGGCGCTTGTTACTGCCACCTTGCTCTTTTGAGCACTCTTACACCATTCCAGCCAGTGGAAGGGCTCATTGAATTGAATAAGAGTGCAGGATCCAACTCTGAGTAATTAAGAAAAAGTGATGTGCTGGACAGATGCGTTTTGACTTGTGTGTTGGTCTATATATATTGACTTGTTTGAGAAAGAAATAATTTGTTATGATCATAACTGACAAAAGTAAAACTGAAGTAAACTGTTGCAAAGGAAATGAAAACTGATGTTATCTCACTTACTTGTTTATATAACAAAAAAAAATCATTGTGCATACTAAGAGTTGGAAAGGATGTGTTGACGTGATTAATTAAATTCTCTGTTTCGTTGTTTCATTTTGCACATCCAGGATGAGTGAAGCAGGAAAAAACTGGAATTTATTTTGCTCATAGGCAGGGATCATTTTTTGATAGCACTAGCTTATTGCAGTCTTACATTCCTGTTTGATTCCTTTCTGTCTTCACCATGCACCTCTTCAGATCTGTCTGTCAGATCTCTTGCAGCCTGGTACCAAGTTTGACTGATTCTTTTGTGCAAAATCCATTCTGACCTAGGTTCCTATGGACTGTGATCAAGTTACCTCTTTGTTTACCCAAGAGAGAATTAATACCTGCATTGTTCTCTAGTGAAAGTTGGTGAAGCTTGTTTCCTGCTTTTTCATTTTTAAAAAAGTCCCATCTTATGCTTCTCCCCAGCTGTGCTTGTGGAGCTGTGGCTGTGGGGCTGACAGATGTAATTGCTGCCTGGTTTTGTGCTGTAGCAGCTTTCAGTGGTCATGTCCCTGCCATGAGCCATCAGTGTTGGTGAGTGATCCCATCCCTTTCCTAAACAGTGCTGAGTGCCTCTTGTATGTGCTGGTGTGATGCAGTCTCCTCTGAGGTGATCTGGTAGAATGTCCTCTCTGTTGTACATGGAGCAGTCCTGGAGCTTCCACATGATCTGCAGGCTGTGTTCACTCTCTGCAGCATCCTCTGGTCACAGCTCCTATTGTGTGCTGGTATGATCTTGCTCCATGAACTAGGGCTGCTCCCAGTGCATCCTGACAGTGTGAGCTCTGTGGATGGCTGTCACCTCTAAGCTGTGTCAGGGTACTGGATGAGAGCTGCTGAGTTGGCTTCTCTGAGTAGTGTGGCAGGAAGGATGTGTGTTGTAAAGGTGATGGTACCGGTCCTGCTGGGCTGGCACTGAACATCTCAAGGTAGAGCAGTTCAGGTTGGTGATCCATAACTGACCCTGGGATATGGTCCTTGTAACAAATTTTTTGACACCTTTACCCATGTGAACTTGAATGATTTGCTGCCAATACTGGCTGAGAGCAACCTGATGTGGATGGCTGGAGTGGTGGTGTCAACACCCAGTTTTGCACCCCAGTGCTGGTTTTATCCAGTGGTGTAGGTGCAGTCAGTAAAGATGAGCTGTTACTCTGAGGAAATGAGGAGCTATTAAGGCTTGATAAATTCCCTGTGACCTGCTGTTCTGTCCTGTGTCCTGGTGTCCTGACAGGTTGTGCAGTAGACACAGTAGAGAGCTGGATTGGAATTCCAGCTTGGAATTCTAGCTTTAACTGCTAGAATTCTGGGGGATGTCACTTACCCCTTAAATTCAAGTTTACCCTGTTTCAAGACAACCATGATGGTACTGACTTCAGATTTTATAGTGTTTTCAGATCTCAAAGAGGCTGTAACAAAGGCCTGCAAATGGGTGTGAAAGCTCAGAGTCTATGCAATTAGTAAATATTCAGGTGGGGAATTTGAGGTTCCTAGTGATGCCATGATAACCAAGTTAATTGTGTTTGAGGTAAGTAGTTAAGTTTTCTGCTGGCAAAAACCATTAGGGTGTTCCTGCCTTGCTCTGTTTTGTGGGTTGTGATCATTTGCATGTGACCTTGAAAGCATAACTTGACTGTTGCCTGCTCTTCAAAGGGCTTCAGATGCTGTTGTTGGTCTTTGTCTCTCCTTGTCATACCCTCACAGGGTTTTTTGGCATTTGACCTTTTACTGTGATTACCAGATTTGTTACTGAGAAATTATGATTGTGCAAAGAGACTGACTTTAAGTCATCTTCTGAATTAGATACCCTTAAAATTTCAGTGGTCTGGATTTGATATCTGGAGGGTGTACCTCTGTCTCCTCAGCTCCTTCATCCTGGTGTTTCAGAACATCAGTGGTTTGTCTAATCAAACAGTGTTTTCA
Source organism: Leptocoma aspasia (assembly GCA_013399835.1). NCBI lineage: Eukaryota > Metazoa > Chordata > Aves > Passeriformes > Nectariniidae > Leptocoma > Leptocoma aspasia. The sequence continues at coordinate 29,140 of VXAX01004364.1, forward strand.
AGTGGCAGTACAGGCTGGTTCAACTGGGTCATATCGCCATAAACAATAAAAAGAGGTGGAGATCTCTCCCTAGAGAAAAGCCTTCCCTTAGTCTTGCTCTTTTTTAGAAGTTCTTGTGACAAAACTCTTGGCAGAAGAACAGAAAAGGTGAACACCTTTGCAGTAAGAGCAGAGAGGATCAAGTGCTGAGATCAAAGGAAGGAGCAGGGCTGAAACCCTCGCATGTGGAGGAGCAGGCTGCACCTTTTCATGGTTGGCTGATCAAAGGGAGTGCTGCTTTGGCTGTGTAGGACAGGAAAAACCCTTGTCAATGTTCCTTCTCCCTGGGAAAACCAGGAGGCTCATACAGGTGGGCTCTTCATGGGAATTCCATTCTCACATCTTTGGTTACTGGTAGCAGCCTGGGAGAAGACGATGTGCCAGCCTGTATTTTTCTTCCCAAAATCAATATTGGAGCATGCTGATAGAAATAGTGGGAGCAGCAAGATTGCTTCTTGTGAGCTAATGATCAGTGCCCTGCCCATCTGTGAGGGAGCACTGTGCTGTCCTGCTGGGTTCTCCCATGTACTGCACAGGAAGCTGCTGCTGTGCTTTCCTGGTGCTGGCAGCCTCCTGGTCCTGCGGTCTGCTAGGAAGAAATTCCCTCCACATCCTCTCTGGTGCCTGCTGTTGAAGTTGTTAGCCGTGTTGTTGGGCCTGCTGAAGGGGTCGGTGGTAGATTCAGACCAGTGATGATGGGATATGTTTGCTTGGCCTTGGGGAAACTGGGGAGATGATTTGAAACATGGGCTCCTGTTTTGAGGATGCCTTTGAGGATGATGGGTTTTGCGTGCTGAGAGCATCCGTGAAGCCTAGTGGGAAGCATAGCATAGGGATTTGATTTTGATTCAGGGATCATGAATACCCTGACCATATTGTTTAGATTGTTGGATCAGATCAAACAAAAGTGTTTGACAGTAGCTGATGTAACTGACCATTATTAGACTTTAGGCTTATGAAGAATGCAAAGACCTGGCAAAGTTTTTAGAACCATGTTTTGGTGATGCAGCTGAAATGAGTGAGTTCTTGACCATAAAGAGCTCAAGAGCAATTAAGTATTCCTGGCACCATAACGAAGAATTGCAGTCTTCTCTGGGAAACAAAGTTGTCACTCCATGGGTGTCCTGTGAACTTTTCTTCAATTCAGCAAAAGTTATGATAACTTTTTCTTTATTTTTTACAGCAATGCTGAGTGACAAGAATTCTGTGAAGCTGAAAAGTGATCATTCACCTCCTGTGCAATGGTGTAAGGTGGCTGCACGTGAAGATGAAAAGACTAAGCTGGTTTTTAAAAGGTACTCGCAAGTAAGTGTCATTGTCACAGCTACACAGAGGACAGTTGTTCTACCCCCAGCCTGGGCAATTACAAAATGGATGCAGAAATCAAGGCATGGGATTACCACAGGCTGTGAATGGAGGGTTAAGCACACAGCTTTCTGTGGGACACTGAAAACACTTTGTGGAGCCCAGGATAACTTGTTGTAGTACCTGTTTTCCCAAGCCAAAGTGAGATCCTAGCACTTCACTCACAAGTATTTCTAATCTTTTTTGTATGCAGATAAATAACAATGCTGAGACTTCTGTACAGTCTGATAACTGAGGGAATAGAAGGCCAGTGGGTGTTGAGTGAGTATCCTGGGGAGGTGTTTCCATATAGTTATTTTATTATGAAGACTTCTGGAATGCTACATCAAAAACCTTACTCCATTGTTTATAGTGTGACATCAAATTAGAATTAAAGGGTGTGTGCACACATAGATACAGGACCATATTTTATACCTAAAACGTTCACTACTGTGATGCTACGTGAATTTTTAGGTGTTAAAGCTAAAAAACCCAGACAAACTGTTACATACACAGGTGGATATAACCTGAATGGTGCAACCCCCAGCTGAATCTGGGGATACTTGATAAACTTCTGGAGGAAAACCAGCCTTATTTGTCAGCTGTGCATCTCCTTTCTGCCTCCTGGCTGATCTCCAGGGGTTGCTGCCTAAGATGCTAATGAAGCTCTTAGATCACCTATCAGCTGAAAATGTAATTTAATTGAGTGAGATGTGAGAACAGCCCTGCTTTTCCAGTGGTCACCTTGTTTGCAGCCTGTACTGCACACTGAGTGCTGGGATTACATATATTAGTTCATAAAGTACAAGCTTTTTTAAAAAAAATTGGAATTCTGTATTTACTTAATCTGAAAGAGTTTCAAGAACTGGGCACTTAATAACTTGTACATTTTTAAAAGACATTTAAACAAATGTCCAGTCCTTAGGAAACAATAGGAAATGAAAATCAATAAGAAAGCTCAAACTACATACTTGAGCAACAACCACAACTTTAACCAAAGGATGATGTAAGTATTCTACAGATGTGTGCAAACATGAAATGAGCGAAGTGACTTTTTGGATATCAACAGTGGTATTATTTAGGAATAAGAAATTAGTAGATTAAAACTATGTATAGTCTTATGTTCTTCAGTTTTAAAGTTGGTTGGACTTTTTCTGCTGCATGGTTTGGGGGTGTAAGTAACTAAGGCTTTTCAGCCTGAGCATCTAAGTTCTGCATTCTGGCCTGCCAGTGAGTTAAAAGTTTTGTTTCAGTGGTGGCCATTGGCCCAAAATCATGCAATTTGAAGTTCCAGCCTTTTTTTCCAGCTTGAATGGAAATGTTTTCTAAGCTATGACCTTTAAAGACGAAAAAAAAAGAGTCACTCTTGGTTTCATTATGTGAGGAGAATTGTTTGACTCATCAGAAATGCATTTAAAGTATATGACGCATTTTCCTTATCTAGGCGTCTATATGTGTTCATATAGATGAACACATCTGTTTCCTGCAGATGACTGTGAAGACTTATACAAGACTTGAAGTGACAAAGCAATAGGTTTTGTTTTGTTTGATTCAAATGCAAGTATCACATGAAGGTCAACTGTCTTAAATTTGCTTAAAAATATTGATTTAATAGTTGATTGAACATCAGAAAAAAAAGGTTTTGTTTCTCTCTCCTACCCCTCACTGTCCTGTTTGTTTTTAGAATTCTTGCACTGTTTGTGGTTGGAGGGTGCTTCCTTTATATCCTCAAATTACGTTTTGGCCCTGAGGAATGTGACAGAACAAAAATGCCATATGTGGACCTCGATCGTGTAAGGGTTGGTATTTTTTGGCTTTTTTTTTCACTTGGCTTAAAAAAAGTTATTAATTGATAATACAAGACTTACAGGATTCTACAACAAAGAACTAAAATGCTGAAATTTTCTATTGAGCAGAAATATATTTTGCTTCATTTCATGCCATAGACGTATTCTGGTTTTTGCTCTTCTAAAATGACAACAGAAGCAGATAGAGAAACTGAATTTTTAGGGTAAAATTAGGTAACTGTGACTTTAAAATTTAAAATGGATATCATCATCCCATTTTGTTAGTGCAGATGACAGTGGTGATCAGAAGATTGATGCAAATGAAAAGTAACATATTAAAAAACCCCAAACGTAATATATGAAACCATATATTAAATCAAAGGGCTTTTTTTTTTTCACCTAAGCCAGTTTCCCAGTCTGCTTTGCCTTCTAGTTACTCAGATGTTTTTGGAATCACAGGGCAAATGTCCAAGAGGGTGCAGGTATTATTTCATTTATTCATTCAAGGTAGCAGCTACTTACTTTAGCTACAGTTTTGCATGCAGCTTTTGAAGAGGTGTAACAGACACCACTAAAGCCTTTGCTACTTATCCTGTTTGCACTTTGTAACAAAACTTACCTGGCTAAGGGATGTTTCATTTCTGCCTTTGAATGTCTCAGTGCTAAAAGGCAACTTCCAGTAGAAACCTTGGCTTAAGACAGTGTCTTCTTAGCATTTCTGCACATGCATCCTCCCCCACTTGCCATCATCTTCAGTGGATATCTTTCCCCTTCTGAGCCTCTTTACCTCCCTTTTTTCCTCATTTGACTTATTTATTTTTTCAAGAACATTCTTGATTCTGAAGAACAAGCACATTAAATCAAGCAAACCTGAAGACTTCATGGACTGTTTATTGCTATCTCTGTTTATGCAGAAACCTTCATAATGGTGGTAGAGGAAGTTCTGTAGGTCAATCTTGGTTTAAAAAAAAAAAAAACAAAAAAGCAGCAGCAGAACTTCCCTCCCTGTTCCCTCAGATACACACTATTGTTCCTTAACAGTAGAGGAGAACTAAATTAGCAGTAGATTTGAATCTTGTGTCTCTGACCCCTGTGTTTGCTCGTGGTTTTTTTTTTTTTTTTTAATTACAGTGGAGGAGCCTTTGCTATTTCTCTTTTTTCCATCAGATACTAGCTTGCTACTACAGATTCCTAAAAATGTACACTAATAGTGTTTTGTTTTTATTATGAGATGGATCAATGAGTAGTTTTGTCTGTCACTTTAATCTTTTTATGCAATATGGTACTGTAGTCTCTTATTTTGGTGACTAGTCTTTGAGAGAAGGCTCAAAACACCTTCACCTGGCATTCCTCTTAAAGTCATGTTTTAGTCATTTAGCACTTTAGCAATATTTATGGAAGAAGTGTTGCTTCATTCTGATAAGTAAGTGAGTCCAGCTGCTGTTGCACAGAACTTTTACCCAGTGGATGTGTCTCTGGTGGAATCTCAGAGCAGAACTCAGGTCATGCAGTGGAGCAGAGTGGAATTCCACTTGCTGCTAAATTGGACAGGTAGAAGTGTGTCTGGATTTTTTTTTATTTGGTGTTGCAGATGGTAGTACAAATGGCTCATTTTCACTTAGCACTTCTACTAGCCAAATATATTCTTTAGAAAATCTCATGTCTAGATTTTAGGGATTGAGTGGAGAGGAATTCCTCTGCAAGTTTTCACCGTGCACTGGCTCATACCTACATTTGAGTAAATGCTTTAAAATCGTTGCACTTCCACAATGAAGCTTTCTTTATAACCCCTGTGTTTGCTAAACTGCTGGTGGTCAGCTGGTGGCCCACATTCCGAGGGCTTTGTGCATTCCTGCAGCTGGCTTTCCTGGCTGAAATCCCCTGTGTTTTGTTTCAGAGGGCACAGCAATTTGCCAGCGCCGCGCTGCAGGAGCAGTGCCGACCTTCTTACGCGAAGAAAGAGATGGGGAAGTTGTTTGCAGAGAAATACAGCATGGGCATATCTCCCTTTGTAAGGAAAAATAGAAATGAAGATGAAGCTTTATTTAAATACGAACCTCCATTTGGATTTCACAAGTTCTTTGATCAACTTAAAGATCTCCTTGAACTCTTACCTGAGCATGATTTACCAGAAGATTTGAAGTCAAAGCACTGTAAGCGCTGTGTTGTTGTTGGCAGTGGTGGAATTCTTCATGGATCAGAGCTGGGTCACTTACTGAATCAGTTTGATATTGTTATAAGGTATGTCCTTTCTATTTAAGGACGCCAACTACTTCATCATTACTTTATGAGCCAGCACTGTTTTTTAAGGGAAAAATATCTCCAACATTGATGCAACTTATAAGACTGTTTCTGAAAGTGCTTTTGAGAAATTTACTTGGGACTAGGTGGAATTTGAAGTCTTAGGAACAAAAGAAACTGTTTACAGGAAAGGAATTCAGTGTAATTATTTGTGGACTTAAGGTACAAAAATCACATGGGCAGAAACTAGATAGAAACCAGTGACATTATAGACAAGTAGGCAGTACTGGGTTTATCCCTTCACATTTTAAAGCTTTCAAATCTTAAACTTCAGGACTTAAGGACTCACCTCTGCTTTTTTCCCTTGGCTAGTTTGGTTGCTTATTTGAAAGATTTTTTTATGACAGCTACTTCAAGCACAATAAAAATTAATCGGTATTTCAGCACACAGTTTGCTTACACACTTTATAGCACACTTTTCTTCCCTTATCTTTATGAGGTCAGTGACTGCTTTCTGTGGTTGCCATGATTTCTGACATCTGAATTACATGCTCTGTATTTGTGCCTTCTGAACATTACAGTTTGAACCTTCTTCTTGTTTTGAATCATGTAAAGTCACAAATAAAATAACACAAGCATTTTCCTAACTTATTTTGTAAACTGAAGCTTGCTTGTCTTATTAAGGGAATATTTCATTGGATCAGTAGCCCTTATTCAAAGGTAAACAAACCTAGTTAGCATGTGGAGTGACAGAGAACTTGCATTAGTTGTCCTCTGAAATTAGGGCTGGCAGGATGAAGGTGATTTTTCTGTCAATGTAGAAAAGTTTGCAGGACTTGAGCTATTCTGCAGAACTCATGGAGGGAGATAATGCCATTCTTGTCAGCAGTGTGCCAGCATCTGAAGTTTTTGGTGAGCTGGAAATGATATAAACCCACAGGATGGATTACATTGCATTGGAGGGATAATTTGAATGACTTTTTTTGAGCAATACTCATGAGTGTGTGTGTGTATATAAATATATATATGAAAAGGATAACACAGGCAACTTTCTGTGTGTTTTCTTCCTCTTCTACTTTTAAGCCTCTTTGAGTTGACACAAAGCAGTAGATATGAAATTCTGCGATGCTGTCTTATGTCACTTTACTCTTCAAGCTTTTCTTTCCCAAGTTCTGCACTTGTGCCATTTAATCTAGAAATAGAATTGGCTTCCTCCCAAAGATAGGGGCTGGAAGAGTGCATGGGACAAGAACATGGGGGTTGTGAGAAACTGTAGTCTGTTCTGTTAAACATCCGTGGGCCAAAGAACAAGTTTTTGCTTAGTGTCTGATATTTTAATGAGATTGTAACCTGTTTATTTAATACCTCTCCATTGTGGGTTTCTTTTCCCCCAGGTTAAATGATGCACCAGTTCAAGGCTACACGGATCATGTTGGTAACAAAACAACAATACGGATGACTTACCCCGAAGGAGCCCCCCTTTCTGAACATGAGTATCCTCCTGCAAGCTTGTTTGTGGCTGTTCTGTTTAAAAGATTTGATTTCAACTGGCTTCAAGCTATGGTAAAAAATGAAACCTTGGTATGTAATGTGACAGTCTTTTTTTTTGGTGGATTTTTTTGTTTGTTTGTTTTGTTTTCTAATGCTTGAAGAAGCTGATTGATTTGTTACTTTCTGGTTTATCATGCTGAGGATCTTTTATATAACCTTGTGGGTTTTTTTTAGCACTGTCTCCTAGTTACAGTTGGACTAGCATTTGTGTTGAAGCCCCATGCTAGTAACACTTCTTTTTGTGGAGATGTTGGTGGTTTGCACCAGGCTACATGACATACTGAGTGTTTGCTGAAATGGAATTCATTCCACCTTTGGTTTAAGTGACTTGAACAAATCTGCAGAGCCCAAAATAGAAATGAGATTTCTGAATGCCACTTCATTTTTTTTGGCAGCTAAAGTCTGTACTGCTACAATGGGCATACATGGAATTAACATGTAATTGAACATTTGTGTGAGGTTCCTAAATTATGTGGTTGCTTATTTTTCACTAAACATTTAAAGAAGTGCTGAGATTCCTAAGGAACTGATGGAAGGGTTTGATGTTTCCAAATTAATGTGAATTGGTTGTTTCCACCTCTTTTAATCTGCAGGCAGATAATTTCAGCAAGTAAAAATTACTGAGAGATTTAGAAGGTGGCCTGTCGAGTCTTTTAACAATTTGATCTATGCTAGTTTAGGTACTCCAAATTCCCTTCTTAATTCTGTGATTTTTACAATATGAGAAGGTCTATTTAATCATGACCATGAATGTCTACTACTACACTGAAGACCCAGGAAGATGCTTAAAGGACTGGAGCATCCCTACCATGAGGAAAGACTGATAGAGCTGGGAGTGTTTAGCCTGGAGAAGAAAAGGCTTGGCAGGGATCTTATTAATGTACATAAATATCTGAGGGGAGATGCAAAGAGGATGGAGCCAGGCTCTTTTTTGCAGTGCCCAGTGATAGGACAAGAGGGAGCTTGTCAAGTTGAATATCCATGGACATCTTTCCTACAATCATCTAGACATGGTCCTGAGCGTCTGGCTTGAGGCGTCTGCTTGAGCCAGGGGAGTTGGGCCATGTGATCTCCAGAGGCCCTGAGTGGCTCTGTGATTCTGTGGACTGCAAGCCTACTTCTCTCAAATACTCAGCTGTCAGTTGGCTCAGCTCTCTGTGCAGGCACTGGTACTGAAGTAAACTGATCCAGAGCACGGCTGGGAAAATGGGAGCACTGCAACCTGTATTTGATCAGTTCAAGCTGTTGTTCCTTAAAGCCTGTTTAAAAAAATACAGGTCTATGTTGGAGCTGTATCAGTTTTATCACTTGCTTAATGTTGCCCATTTAATGGAAAGACTTGTAGAATTAGTGTGATGTAGTATTTTTTCTTCCATTAGCAGGCATCTAAATGACTGTAGTGCCACGAGATCAGAATCTGGGTTTCTGAGTCCTGTGTAAATCCTCTTCTGAGGGATTGCATTTATCACTAGGTGGATGCTGTCAAACAACAGCTCTTCACTTCAGAGCTTGAGAACAATTGTTTTAAATCTGGTGCTTGCTTCAGAATGCCTGGTTAATGTTTGTGGGAAACTGTGGTTCCCTTCCCCATTTCTTTAAATACTGTTGTCTGCTCAGCTGTGTTGGGGTAGCCCAAAGAACCCATGGGTGCTGGTGAATATGTTGACTGATAAACACAAAGTCCAGTCAAATATTCAGAATAAACAGCTATTCCTTCTGCTGTCCTCTCTGCAATTCCAGGTACTTTGAAGGTTTTTCCTATTTTGGCTCAGTCATTTGATCTGTACATTGATAATTCCAAACCACCTTAACCATAAACCGCTTCCTAAATTTTTCAGGGTCACTGATGAATTCTTTAACTTGTATGCTGTGTTTGTCTGAGAGTTTCCCTCTGAACTATATTTTTTTTGTCTCAGAGTTTCCCTCTGAACTATATTTTTTATTTCTCTTAGCCTCTGTGGGCACGACTCTTCTTTTGGAAGAAGGTTGCTGAGAAAATTCCTTTAACATCAAAGCAGTTTCGGATTCTGAATCCAGTCATTGTCAAAGAGACAGCTTTGGACATTTTACAGTTCCCTGAGCCTCGATGGAAATTCTGGGGTTGGGATAAGGTAAGAAATTTCCTTTCACCAAAAGGAGACGGTAAAATACAAGGTAAATAAAATAAGAAATTGAAAAATATTTTGGGCTTTTTACATTCTCTGTGCAGTTTCAGAGCTGGGGTATTCCCTCAGGTAATACGGAAATTATTGTGCTCTCAAAAGACTCTTGTATTTTCTTGTGCATAATCAAAGTAAGATTTCACCTCACCTTTTTAGGTGAGGTATTTTGCCTGGGTATGCTGACATGAAGTGGCATTCAGATGCAGTGAGACATAAACTCATTCCAGTGTTTAAAAACATGCATTTGATGTATGTTAAGCCTGCTAAAAATGGCCCTGTTAAGCTAAACCAGCCATCAGCTGTAGCCAGATGTGTCTCCAGCTGCAGAGAGAGCCTGGAAACCAGGCCAGTGTAAAGCAGCCTTCCAGCTGCTGGAATTGTTGTGTATGCCAGAAAATGCTCAGAAGCAGCTGATGGGCATTTCCTCCCTCCATGTCCTTTGCTCCAGCAGTGGTACAGAGTGATGAATTGCCTGGTTTGTTTATACACTGCATTTTTGCTACTTTAATTGCATGTTTCAGAAATTGGATGTCACTAGTTCTCTTGAACTACAAAAAATAACTGACTAACCACCATCTTTTTACCAAAATGTGAAAGCACTTAAGATTATTGCACAAATATTTGAAGGATCTTCTCACATTTATTTATTGAAATAATATACCAAGCTGAGTATCTTAATAGTACTATAGTATATTTGCCTCTTTCACAGGTTGTTCAGTGAAAAGTCATACTGTGAAGAATACTGTTAGCCTGTTGTTGCTCAAGACTTACTTAAGTGTACATTAAGAAATGCCAAGTTTAACTGTGTCAGATGTTGTTTGGCTGTTTGAAGTGAAGGTTCACTTGCAGTTTAACTACACAGTGATAGGGCATCTTGCCTTCACAGGAAAAAAAGTAAGTATTGACAGCTAAAAGCCAAATACTTAAATTGTATCAGTATTTTGCCCTGGAGTTTTTAGTTTTACTTGATCCTTGAATTGATTTTTAGTTTTAATTGATTTCAGTTTTAAATGAGGAGAGGGAATAGACTAAGTAATTAAATTGTGTAAAGTATTTATAAACCTGGTAAAGGACAATATGTTTGAACTGAGCAAATTTCACTTTTCTCCCTTTTTAGAATGTACCTACAATTGGGGTCACAGCAGTTGTTCTGGCCACACATTTATGTGATGAAGTGAGCTTAGCAGGATTTGGCTATGACCTGGATCAGCCCAGCACACCTTTGCACTATTACAACAACCTCTGCATGGCTGCCATGAAAGAACAAACTATGCACAATGTGGCAAGTGAAACAAAATTCCTGCAAAAACTGATCAAAGAAAAAATTGTCAAAGACCTCACTGGAGGGATACACTGTGAATTCTGCAGCAAAGACAGCTAGTGACTGACTTGCAGCATGGATAGGATTTGTTACATTTCCAGAGGTTCAGCTGGATCAACCCTTTCCCTCTCTTGAGTTCTTTAAAGTGTTCATGAAATGGACGTGGAATCCCTGCTGCCTTTTTTAACGTCGCATTTAAGTTGTTGGACTTTTAAATTAATTTTCCTGTCAGACTTTACTTTGCACATTTCTGTGAATTGCTATGTAAATGTGACTCAGAGTTGAAATACATCCATTTAAAGTATTTAATCTTTTAAGTTGTCTGAATAAAAGCAAGTTTTTTGTTTTCAAATGTATATGGAACACATATGGCTAGCCTGAATTGTCTAACAATGTACAAGAATTATTTTCCCCTGATCTGCTGTCTTTGCTGATTCAGTTCTTGGTATCTTGACTCCTTTTCATGCATGCCATGAAAAGAAAGGCATATGCTTCTCAAGTCTTTCATGTTTGGAACTTGAGCACTGCATTTACTCCTCAAATACATACATCCTTTTTGCTAATACATTTTCTGGGGGGTGAAGGACAGACATAGGAATGGAGCTGAAGGAAAAGGAATTGTGGCAACAACTGGGTAGTAAGTGCTTTGATGTTCATGATTGATATTAAACCATTGATGTATTAATATTTTGGGTTAGAATCCTGCTTTGTGAAGCACAAAGCAGGATCTGGGCCTGGGGCAGTCTAGAAGAGGATTTAGCCAGGAGGAGGCTTTAACCCAAACCACATCATTTGTCATTTCCATTACTGAAGTCCTGACTAAATGTTTCTAACTAGATGATTTGCAGCAGAGTTCAGTTACCCCAATTAAAGAAGTGGCATTAATACAAAATCTGGCCCTTTTTAAAAATTTATTTTTATAGTGACTTGAGAATTGCTGGTTCTATAAAGCACTAGTTTTTATCAATCATTTAGCAGTACTAAAATCTATGACTAGATTACAATTTCCACTGGTTAATTTTATGATCCTTAAGTAATTAATTATAGATATTGTCACCTTAATAGTTTGCAATGCTGATAACCCTTGTGAAGTCCAGTATTTATTATTTAATTGGAGAGGTAGAGTTGTTGGTTTCCCCCAAGTCAGTAATTGGGTGAATGTATATAACTCTTTTGAGTTAAGAACAAAATCACTTTAAGAAAGCAGCATAATCTAGTAACAAGGTAGATAACTGCTGAAAACAAATTTAAAAAAAGAAAAAATAAAAGAAAGATATAAATGTATGTTCTTGGGGGTGGAAGTCAGTGTACTGCAAAGGCACTGGGCTGTGCAGATCTGTAAGCAAGTTTTTATATTTATATTTGTGTTATTAGTAGAGTATCAGGTATGACTGTTTGCACTGAGGAGTAATGTTACTCGATCTACAGTATGTCAAAAAAGCTTCCTTTGGGAGTGAAATTTTGTCAGCAAATCAATCAAAGGTTGGCCTAAAACATTGTTCATAGTCATGGACTCTTCGCATGGTGAATGTTTCCACTTTTCTTTTCTAAGGACAAAGATATGAATGAAGTTGTAGTTCAAAATTTTAAAAATATTCATGAGGAAACGCAAGATTAGGGTGGTTGTGTTTTGGGTTTTTATTCTGTGGAGGGAAGATCTCATGAATGATAATGTTAGAATGCAGGAGCAGCAGACTGATGCTCACTGTTATACTGAGAAGCAATAAAAGGACATCAGATCATAAAGCATAACTGAAGAAAGTTGTGGACCTCATCTTTCCTAAGTCCCACATGTCTGCACGTCCTTTGAAGTCAGTTGTGGGGGCTGAACAAATCTGAAAATCAGGAATTCTTGTTTCTGGCACTGTGTTCACAGCAATAATACTAATCCAGCCTCCTTCTCCATGAAGGGCGTTAATTTTGATACCAGCAATAAATTTCTAGTCTGGTTTTTTTTTTTTCCTAAGGATATTATATTATTTAATTTAAAAATATTTCATGTGTGAAGAGTTTTATATAAATAGTCCTTTAGTTAATATATTAAAATGCAGTAACTATTTTCTCCTGGTATTTAAACTGGAAGCAGAATACCTACCTTAATTTCATTTAGTATTAATGAAATTTTGGAAGATTTCAGAATGTGTGTGTTGGGAGGATGTCTTGAATATGCCACAAGTCTTTGTTTCTGAGCACTAGTCCCTCACCACTTTGTTTTGTTCAGCAACTTAAAAATAATCAGTTGATTAATGTAAATGCCAGTAGCTTTTTGGAGATGCTGTACTTACTGTCAAATTTGCAAATTGTATGGATGTAGGATTAGATTTCCTACCTGTTTTATGGCTTGTGATAAAACCTTGTTCTCCATGGTAGTCTGTGCAGACTTGATACTCCATGAAATGGCAGCAAAAAGCAATAAACTGATGAAACCACTTTCTATTTATGTATTTGTCACTCAGTTTGCCCTTTATTCTCCCTCCTTTATTAAGGATTTTACATTTCTTGCTGATCCAGTTGAAAGTCTTGATGCAATCCCACATACCCCAAAACAGGGGAGGTGGTAGCTGGTAACTTTTTCTCTGTTTATGCCTTTTTAATGCCTGTCAGTGGAATTACCTGTCTGGTGCTTGGAAGAGAAAAACCCTATCAACACTGACCAAATTGTGGGCTTCCAAGATTTTGAAGTTAATGTGGATGAGAATATTTTGGACTGGGTTATAGCATTGGCCTTAAAATCAGGGGTGTGTCTCCTACAATGGTGTAAACACTGCAGCTTCTGATCTGTGCCTCAGCCTTGCTGGAAGTGAGATAAGAACAAAGCTCTGTGTGTTCTGTTACTGTTTCACAGATTTATGCTTTGCAAAGAATCTGCATCATCCTTTGTAAAGGGGCCTTAATAGTGTTTGGTTAAAAAGTCACCGAGGAGTTTGGGAGCTGTGATAAACCCATTGTGTTCTGCTTTGAATTCCTCTTTGTAACTCTCTTCATAGGAGCTATCACAGCCAGGGATGTGCCTTATTTATCCTGGTGCTGAATTTTTTCATGGTTCCTGTGCAGGAAGTTGCACAAGGAGATGTGAAGAGCTGCCTGACTGTGGAGTGGGGAAGTGCCAGAAAGGGTGACTGCAGTCTGTGACAGGTTGGCATCAAAACTGGATGCTAAACTCGTAGGGACTGTTGAAATGCTGATAAAGAACTGGAGAGAGTTCAGTGCACAGATTTGTGTTGATAGCTCCAGCTCTTGTGCTGCAGTTGGAACTCCTGCAGGAAATGGGAGGGCACCAGGGGAGGCAGCTCTGTAGCATGAGTCTGATCCTCTTGCCTGTGCAAGGGAGGATGAAGGAGGAGCCCCTCTGTTAAGACCAGCTCAGATGTGATGCTGTGCCTGCCTTCCTCCAGCCTGCCAGCAGCAAGGTTTTGTACAAATGCTTGATTTTACCAGCTTAGGAAAAGGTTCTGCCCCCAGAGGGTGGCTGGGCACTGAACAGGCTCCCTAGGGCAGTGGTCACAGCACCAGCCTGGCAGAGCTGAAGGGGTGTTTGGACAATGCTTGTGGCCACAGGGTGTGACTTGGGAACACTTGTTGCACTTCAGCATGTCCCCAGCCATAATGGGGGGTGGGGGTGCTGCAAAGCTTCCTGCATTTTATAGATGAATAATCCTCCCCACCATTCCCTGGGAAGGAGTTGCAGTGGCTCATAGCTCTGTGCTGGTGTTGGACCTGTACATTGCCATGAGGGATTCCTGCTCCAGCTCTACCTGTATTCCTTGCTCCTCTCTGTACAGCTTATTCCACCTGTGTGCTCAAAGCAACAGAACTCTTAATTTAAAAGAATACAATAAAATGCCTTCCTTGAGGATTACAAGAGATCTTTTTTTTTTTTTTTTTTTGTGGGGGGTTAGTATGTGTTCCTCACAAGCTACAGTCTAAACCATCACATGTGGTTGATTTTCTCAAGGACATGAACAGCATCAGTGGCTGCTCTGATGGTCAGGGTAGGAGGCAGGAGTTAAATCAACTTTGCTATGACTGCTCCTGTGGATGTAAAAAGCTAGGAATTGCCAGCACTGGGTTTTCACGTGGGGGAGTGCTTTTTCCAGCAGATTTACCCTTTTCTCCTTGTCCAGGCCCTTGTGCATCACCTCTTTGTGGTTTCACAAAAAAACCCAAACACACCTGTGACTGAATCTTGACTGAAATTCTGATGCCTGTCAACACTTGTATTTTCTGTTCTATGAACTGGAATTAAAGCTGCTCATGCTTGGAGAGTTGAGCAGGACTGAACATGTGTAGTTTACCTCCCTTTGGGGTCATCTGCCTGACCATTTGTTTTCACAGCCTCCCTCTCCCGTGCTTGGGCCAAAACCAACTTCTTCCCAAGTTCCTGCATATGCCATAGAGGAGAACAAAGCCTTCTTGTTCAGTGCAGCCACTCCTGCTCCCTCCTTATGGGCAATGAGGAGCCCTGGCCTTTGCAAGGAGGCATTTCCAGTTGCAGGGGATGGCTTTGGCAGTGGTCAGGCTTGTTGGAAGAGGCTGCTAAGGCTCAGATAGAATGTGGTGGGCAAGTTGCAGAAAAACCCACTTTCAACAAGCTGGAGTAATCTCTCTGAAAAAGGAAAATTGGAAATCCAAGCAGCTGTAGCAGTGCTGAGCATCAGACACTTCCTTCCCAGTGATCTTTGTGTTCCTGCTGTGTAGCTAAAATAATTATGCTGTAGCTCAAGGAAGTCTTGAGCCCTAGCTTGGGCCTTCAGCATATAAGCCAGTCTGGAGGGAAGCAGAAACACTGCTATTTGCAAATTTCCCCCTTTTTTCCAGCGTTTTCCTACCTGATCTGAGCTTATAAAACCCCAAACAAACCCATTTTGGAGAAGCTGGAATTACCTTCCTACTGCCTTAGGCTGAGTTAAGGATGAGGAGAAGTGAGGACCTGGTAGAGCAGATAGAGAATCTGCAATGAAGTTTTGTATTCAAGTGGTGTGAAGGCATTGGCTGCTGGGTTAAGTGGCTGCAGCAGAGAAACCTGAGAAAAGGACTTGGGGGACAAGGGGTGTGGTGGGGAGGAGGTTTGGGATAAGAAGGTGTGGAGAGGCAGGACACACATCTCATTTGACCACCTGAGTGCAGCCTTAGGAATGTTTGCAGCAGTTCTGTAGCTGCCAGGACCAACCCTGTGTGTCACTGTGTGCTTGGGCCTCTCATGCTGCTGTAACATATATGACCACAAAATAGCTCAACAAAAATTTCTGGCCAACTTTTCCTTTCCACTGAGGAGAGCAGAAGATCATGTAAAGCAGCTGGTGTGGCTTTTTAGGGCTTGGTGTTACTGTACATCCCTTGACTCTAAAGGGATTGTATGTAGGAAAAGATCAGGATATGTGTCCTGGGCAGTTTTATGACCCCACTGTACTGCTCTGTCCAAGGAAGAAGTGTGCAGGTTACCACAGTTGTTCATATTGTGCCTTTTTAATGCAAAATCTTCCCAAAGAGAGAAGGGCTGGTTTGTTCTATCAGTCGAGTAACAAGATTACCATGAGCATTTTCAGTTTTATGGCTGGGTAGAGAGGTCTGGGGTTATTTTTAAGCAAGTTCTTTCCTATTTATAGAAAGCAGATAATTGGGTCAGATCATGGCTTAGCTCAAAACCCTAAGGAGTTTTCCTCTGCATGGTCATGAGAGTCTGAACCCTGTCACCATTTCTGCTGCCTGGTTTTATCAGGCTTCGTTTCTAAGCCTGCTCTATGACCCATCTAGCACCTAACCTGTGCTCTCAGCTCTTCTTGGAAACCTGATTTAGATTGATTTGTTCTAGGCAAGGGACACAGGAGCAGTTGGACACTCAAGTAAGTCCCTCAGCAGCTCTCAGGTATCTTGGTCTGTCTCTCAGACCATCAAGGGAGACTATCTCAGAAGAAGGGGAATTCAGGACTATTATTAGATACAGGTTTTGCTATGCTCATGCCTACGCAGAAGAAAGGAACTGAAAGTGAGTTTGTAGCTTTGCAGCTTGGGGGATGGCTTGGGCTGGAACTTCCTGCTGCAACGGGATATCCCCAGCCACTGCTTCCAGCAGCCCAGGCTGCATTAGAAACTTCAATGATTTTAGACACCTGGGTACCAAAAAGCTGTCCCCGTGCCTGACAGCAGACATGGGGGCTGGCAGATAAGAGACGCTGAATTTTTCGCGGTGGTATAAAAGCAGATGAGGTGAAATGCCCATGAAAGTAGCGCCAGGGAGGGCTCCCCTTGGTTAGCAAATGCAGCTTGGGCTCTGCTCCCAGCTGAAATCCTGGAGGCATTTCCCGTCTGCAGAGGGACCGGGAGCGAGGAGCGGGCGCGCAGCCCCATCTAGTGCCGCGCCGGGATGCGCGCAGGCTCCGCCCGAGCTTCCCCCGCTGCCACTGCACCGCTCCGAGCCACCGAAACAGGAAAAATCCTGAACTACGAACGCGACACACGTAGGCTGGTGCTGGAATGCGAGCTTGAAGTGAAGGGAACGGGAATGAGTCGCTTTCCATGCTTAACACACAAGCGGCTTTTATCCCGTGGTTTTTATCCCACAAGATAAGGGCTTTTATCCCGCGGTTTGTACAGTTCTGTGCAAGGGAGCTCTAGAGGGAGCATTGCTACACGGGCTGTTGGTCGTTCCATTTCCCAGGGAGCTGGGCTGATGCACGGAGGTCTGTCCAGCCTGACTCAATCCTCTATGTCACAGAGAAGTGTGGAGAGCAAAACAAAAACCCTGAGGTCTCTGAAAACGTGGCTGGCAAGGACATTTGGACAAGCAGAGACCAGCTAGTCCAGAGAAGACCATGCAAAGGGTCAATAGCAGAGACAGTGATTACCTTCTACCCTTTGCATCATTCTGGGGAAAAGACAAGAAGTAATGGACAAAAAAAGCATCCTGGGAGGTTTAGGTTCAATAAGGAGGATTTTCTAACATGAGATTAGAGAAGCATTAGTGTGAATTGTGCTGGGAGACCTTCCAACACTGGAAAGTTTGAAGACTGTACTGGATAAGCTCCAGCCAGGATTTTTTCAGGTGCAGCTGATCCCACTGTGGGCAGGGGATGGATTTAGCTGCCCTGGGGGAGGAAGGGAGTGTTCTTTACAGCCTCTCTTTTTGCCCTTTCGATTTAATGCATGATATTAGACACTGCCACTGGGGCAGTGGTTACTCACCCTTGCTCCTGAGGCATTTTTGGCTCTCTCCTTATAGGACATGCTGTGAAAAAGTCATAGAGCTGGGCACAGACTCTTCCCTGTAGCCAAAGCTGATGCTGGGCAGAGGGAAGGGAATGCAAGTCCTTGAGTCAGAAGTAGCTGCAAGCTGAACCCCACCATGGCTGAAATGAGAGCATCTCCTGGACTGATATAAAAGGATACACTTACCATCTTGGAAAAGCAACTTAGCTTGAAGAAGTTGTTTTTTAGTTGGAGATGTGTCTTCAGGTATGTTTGAGCACTGGGGCTAGAACTTACTTATCTCATTGAGTGATGATTGGGAATGTCAGCTTAGGAGAGGAGGTCTGGGGACAAAAGAGGTTCCCCATTGTGCAGAAATAAAGAGAAGGCTCAAAAATTGCAGGAAACCTGTTCTCTGCACTTCCATTTAATTTCTCTCTCCTCCTGTGAAAATAATGTGTGAAATCTGGAGAAGCCAGTTGGAGCCAAAGGATGTAATCGACCCTGACACTGTAAAACACTTCCCTGTGAAATCCTGCCTGCAGCCTGTCCAGGGAGGATTTGCTCTGTGGCTCATTGCACTCTCAGCTGGCATTTTGCTTCAGCTGCTCCTTGCACCTGCAGCAGTGGTGGCAGTGGGAGGAGCTGCCAGTGAAACCCGCAGCACAGGTGGGGTGGGGTGGCACAGGGGAGATGTGTTTCAGTCTGTGTACAACATACACCTGATGGAGCCACCAAGGTGAGGGGAGGGGTGGGTTCTTTGCAGGCACAAACTTGCACAGCTGGGGGCTGCACTGATTGATGCCCCAGCAGGGTGTGAGCTCACCCATCAATAGCCACTGCAGCTGCTTCTGCCATGTCTGATGTCCCTGGGGAATCTTCCTTGTGTTTGAAGAGCCTCTGCTTTGTCTCTACTCCAAGTTTTCTGATCACTGTATCAGTGAAGAGAGAAAGAGAAGTAAAACACAACGGGTTAGGACACTGGCCTGGAAATCTCAAGCATTTTTCCCAAGCTCTGCTTATCTTTGACCCTCAGCCCAATCCTTGACTCTAAAGGGATTGTATGCATACCACTCCTGCTCTTGTTTTGGGATATACTTGCAAGCATGACTTGTTCTTGGCTCCTTAGCTAGTCTTGTGAGCCTGTTCTGACTCTTATTAGGGGATGTAGCCTGTCCCTGATCCAGCCCATGTGACAGTGAAGTCTCCTGCCCCATTCTGGACTGGTTTGCTGGCTGCTGGTGATGGCTGCAGGGTTAAGGCAGTGCAATGACATCTTTTGGGCCCCCACTCCAGCTGACATTGCTTGGAGGTCTCATCCTTTTTAACCCTAAGCCGAATCCTAAGCATATGTGGGCCAGACAGGGAGAACACCACTGCTCTCTGTCCAAACAGCGTTTCCAGATCACAGATTTGCTGTCAATTCCCTCTGCAGTCCAAAAAAGACAGAGTTGCCATAAAATGATCACACCTGGTAGTACAAGTTCCTGATGTATCTGTGAAGAGATCCTGATGTTCGACCCAGCAACTGGCAACCATCAACATGCAGAGTTCCAAATGAAATACATTCCTGTGCAGCTTTCAATCCTTTGACAGAGATATTTCCCACTGTAAAGCTGCCATGAAAATGTGAGCCAAAAACATATAATTTCTCAACCAGTGGTGCTAGGAACGTGGCTGCAGAATCCAGGAATGAAGCAAATGCACCTGGAGTGGTTTGATTCTGGTTCTGACTTCTTTTCCCCATCTGTACTAGCTGTTAGGCAAGAACTGAATGGTACTCAATTCATCATCTCAAAAAAGAGCCGTGGAGGAAAGGAATAGGAACATCACAGGGAGATGTAACGTGCACATCACCCCAGCAGGTGAAACTGCAAGCCTGCAGTCACCACTTGTGTTAGCAGCTCCCTGGAAAGAGGGAGGACAAGGAAGTGTGTTCTTATACAGAAACAAGGAGGCAGCCGAGTGTTGAGGCCCTTTATCCAGCTGATGTGCAAAGACATTGCTCCAGGAGGACCTGCAGGTCCAGCACTGCATTCCTGTTGGAGAACCATGGAGTACCTCCAACCTTTGAAAAACACTAGGGGAAGTTTTAAACTGATGGATCTTTTAGCAGGTCAATTTTTGCTTGTTTTTGTTTCTTTTTTGTTTGTTTGTTTTTTATTTTGTTTGTTTTTATTATTGGGGTTATTTGTTGTTGTTGTTCTGTTTGTTGTTTGTTTAGTTTTTTACATCTGTGAGCCCAGGCTGGGTTCTGGTACATCTCTTGGGCTGGGTTCCAATTCTAATATGAGAGCAGTTTGCTTTTTGCTGATGTGCCTGAAGGCAGGGATGCCCACAGCAGGCAGGGCAGGTCAGAGGGGATGTGCCTGCCACTCAGCATGTTGCCTTTGCTGTAGCCTACATCTGGCTTTCACTTTGTCCTTGAACAAATCATTGGTAAGTTGAATGACAAGTATTTCTTTCTTTTTTTTTATTAGGTTTACTGAAGAAATAAAGATTATATACTGTGACCTCTGCCTGCTGGTCCCCCAACAAGCTCATGGCCATTTTAAAATAAATTTTACATATGGGGAGAATTGTTAAAGGCATTACAAGTTCATAAACAGTGTAGAAATCTCTGCCTGGACAGGGAAGAAATAAAGGTAAATAATTTCCCACCCAGCTTCAGCCAGCCAGCTCTGGCTATGACACTTTGTGGGAATCAAGGCTTGTTTAATCCTGCTGCTCACAGACCTTCTAACTTTGGCTTCTGCAGGTGCAGTTTTAGGAGCAAATTTAGGGTTACAGAAGCATGATCCATGGGGTTTTTTTAATTTGCTAGAAAAGAAGATGCTTGAAATTTCAACAGGGGTTCTTTGCAGGCAAGAGTTTCATCCTCACCAGACTGAGCTGATGGATTTGATGGCTTCCTTTGTAGCATGAGCAAAGAGTCATGTTAGGGTTAGGAAACACAACCCAGGCTCATCTCTGGGTTGAGCTGGAAGGAATGGAAGGATCAGCAGAAGTGGGTGTATGCTCACTAATGCTCTCATTGCTATGATTATCTAACTTGTGCTGCTTCTCCTCCAAAGCCCTTCCTGAAGGGAAATCCTGTGGACAGTTGCACTCTCCTTGGAGAACCTCACTTGCCATTAGCTGTTTTTCTTCCAACAAAGCTTGGTGGACATAAACCAAAAAGGACAAGTGGAGTGAGTGAGACAGGCTGTTTCACTGTGTGTATTGGGGGAATATCAGAAAGGCCTTTGCAGCAGCCAGGAGATTCCAGGTTTGGCTACAGAACTATAGTCCATAAAAGTTGCTGGGATAGCTCTGGTTCTTTTTCCCTCAAGAGAGAGGAAACCTTTTTCTCTGTCTCATTTGCTGCTTCTACTGATGCCAGATTTCCCAGTGTGAATGCATTTCTTTTCCTTCACACCCTCAGATAGACTTTCCATTGATCACTGCCCAAATTTGTGGCCTTTAAATCCTGGAGCTCAGCTCTGAAATAGCTTCCTTCCAGATGAAAAGGAGGGGTGAGTAGCTAAAAAGCAGTGGGTTTCACTTTTTTATCAATTACAGTGCTTCCCAGGCTATGTGGTTAGAGAAGTGCAGAGCTTAGGAAAAATCCAGGCTGAGGACCTGGCCCCAGCATCAAGGATTTCCTTCCTGAGATGAGCTGTCGCCCTGCTCTCCAAAGTAAGGATCTCCCACTGTTTTATGTGATTGCATTGGATTTTTTTTTATGTCACACACCTCATTCAAGGGGCATCTGCACAGAGTTTTTTCATGGAAAGTGCAATCATTTTCTGGAACGTGTTGCTGCGGAGTATTGCTGAATCCAGGCACTTAGCAAAATTCAAAGGGAGGTCGGGTATTTGTGTGGATCACAACACTAGTCCAGACCCATAAGGGATTATGCTAACAGCTTTTGGAGCAGATCTGAAGAGTGCTTTCAGGCCTTAGCTGCTCTCTTGTGCTTAGAGTTTAGGAGGAGGCCCTCATGTTCAAGAGGTTGTAGTCCTTCCCTAGCAGAGCCTTGTGTTGCATAGGAATCAGTCCATCCATCCATCCATCCATCCATCCATCCATCCATCCATCCATCCATCCATCCATCCAGTGGTCAGTCTCCAGCAATCCCATACACATCAGTGTAAAAACACACAGTTGGTGAGTGCTGTGCAGTGAGTGCTGGTGGCTGCAGGCTTGGTGGCCCCCAGTCACCCAGGTCTGGGTGGCCAGGCTTAAGGGAGCAAGTCAGAACCAATCTGCTTGTTTTCTTTTTTCCTCTGTTTTCCAATTTATGCCTGACTTGCTACTGCCCAGTCCCATAAAGGGGAAGGGTGATGATGGTGGTGTGTTCCTCTGCTCCTAATACCATTTACCTAATTTTTATTGTTTTTCCAGCCATCTTCCTTGTGTTTTGAGGGGATGCTCTGCCTTTTTGCAGCCCCTTGTGTTTATCTTGGCTTCCCTCTGGCAACATTTGTTACCAAGATGCCTCCTAAGTGCATCTACATCATCTCTGTCTGCCTTTTTGGTAATCACAGCACTGATATATGTGAAATTGTGTCTGGCTGTGTCATCAGTGCTAGAAAGCACCCACATGCTCTTGCTTGCTGTGCTGTTTAAGTAAGCTTATATTGTGGTTCAAGAGAAGTTATTACTAGTTTTACACTTCTCCATGTGTTTATAATTTATGGGTGCCATAGGTACCTGCATCATCTGAGCAGGCTTTTGTGTGTGGGTGCCTCGGCATCGCGGCACCTCTCAGCGCCCCGGTTCGGGTTTCACCATCTCTGCGGGTTGCGGGAGGGAGCCAAACCCGCCTGGGAGCAGCGGCAGCAGCAGCAGCAGGTTTGCATCCTGCCCTCCGCACCCCCAGCACCGCAGCCCGACACGGACGCCGCGCGGTCCCGGCTCGGTGTCACCGCGCCGGACACGCGGGGTTCCCCGGCAGAGGGCAGTGACAGACAGACGGACGGACGGACCGATGCGGGGAAGGATGGATGGATGCACAACCTACGCCAAGCGCTGCTCTGCTCTTCTCCCGGGCCCTTTAGCCGGGATCTCGGGCCAGCATAAGCCCCGTGCGTGGCCGGGCTGGCGCGGTCAGGGCTCCGTCTCTCGTTTCCCCCGCTGACGGCAGCGCCGGCGGCTCCAGCCCGTAAAACCTGAGCTTGGTGTGGGTCTTTGCTAGGATGGGGTGTCAGGGGGGAAGGGTTTAAAGAGATCCCTGCACGATGCTAATCCTTGCACAATTCTTAGGGAGGATTTCTCTTTTTGGCATAATTTATTTTGAATCAGTGTTTCAGTGTGGGCTGGGGGAGAACACAGATGAAATCCCATATTCTGACCATAGATTTTTGCTGGAACAAGTATGCTGAGAGCAGATTGCAGACTTTGACTAGCCACCTCCTCCTCCCTTTAGATTCCCTGGTCACAGATTCTGTGCCTCAAAGTGTTGCACTCAGGCACCAATATGCACCATCATGCACCAACAAAACCTGTGTATTTTGCCCAGCAACCCACTGATCAGTGAAATTTGAAGCAGGAGAGCTGAAATAAAACATTCAATATCAACTTATTAAAAATTCCAGGAGAGTCTTTCTGCAAATTGACTGTTTCCCAGTTTGCGCCGAATAGGACAGTGTCCTCCTTGTACTGCAGCTGCTCTTGTGAGGTCTCAAAAGACATGCAGCTCCAGGCCTGGTTAACATTTAGATGGGAGACCTCCAAGATCTTTGGCTGGTTGAGAAACAAGTATTGGAGTTTCAGTAAGTGGCATTTTCCTGTCCTGAGTCATTGTTGAACACTCGCCCGTTCCAGCAGCAGAAGATCTCATTCTTCAGTGCTGTCATTCTGGCACCCAAGAACTCTCCAAAGTTAAAGCCCATCTTGTCAGCACCAGATGCACTGAGATACTCTGGGTGTTTGCTAAAGAGGAGAGACACTTGTGCAGGACATGGTCCTGGCACCCATCACGGTGTTCAGGGATGGATGGGATCTTGGTATTCAAGAATTGAGAAAAACTTGCATTTTTAATACAGCAAGGGTCAGGTTAGGTGATACCAAAGGAAGGAACTTTTGAAGAAGGGATTCAGATCTTTCTGTGTTTCTCCCTATTGCTTGGTGACATCAAAATGACAGTAGCTGGTCCTGACCCTTCCCTCCAAGGGTTGCTAATAGCAGCCTCACTTCTCTCACCGTTGTTCTTACAGATATATCACTTGCTGTCTTCTGAAAGCAGAACATCTGTCCAGTCTATGCTTCCCCCAGACTCTTCCAGGTGGGAATCATTACTGCTGATTTAGACCTGATGATTCAGAGCAGAGGATGGAGAAGATGAGGATGTTCTCCTCAAACAGGAGCAGGACAAACTGCACCTGGAGGGTTTCTTGGCTGGAATGAGCTGGATGTCTGGAGGGGGCCAAGCTCCATTAAGCAAAGGGATTCATCTTGGTGAGACAAAAGAAAGTGTTTTACTGCCAGAAGTTTATTGCATGGAATCTTTCCAGCAACACCCTGAAGGTCACCAGAAGCTTCACACAAATTCACAGCTGGTTGCAGGGTACAGTATGGAGCAATGGTAGGTTATTATTTTAGAGCAAAGCAGCTGTATGACACGGATCTGTCTTTTCTTCCTGAGGACCTGTGTCATCCTAAGGGCTTACAGCTCCAAGATGTCAGTGTGATGGCTCTGGGCAGGGTGACACACAGGCAGAAGACACCCTGCACACAGCAGGTGTGGAGCTGGGTACCTTTCTCTGAAATACATAAAGCAGAGGGGAGGAGAGGGTGATTTTGGCGCTTCCTGCAGGGCTGGGGACAGCCTGGCCCCTGTGGCCTGATCCTAATTGCTTGTACTCCAAAATGGTGCATTGAACAGAAATTACACTCACCAGTGTGCTCACCTGCAGAGGCTTCCTGCTGGTGGGGGCTTCCCAGGTGAGTTCTGGTGCTTCTGGGGGGGTGCAATTTCAGACCATTTCCATGGGCTATTTGCAGGGTTTCCCATCTTCTGCAGAAACAAAGAGCCAAATAACAGATTTTCCCTGATTTCACCCTCAGACTGATGTGGGTGGAGAGGCTGTATGAACTACTGAGGACACAGCTGACGTTTTGTGGGGTTCCCAGGAATTCTGCGTGGGCGCCTTCAGCCGGGGCTGTTTTGTTTTAAAAGCAAACGTGAGCTCTTGGGCCTGGCCCCGTGGGATGCTGACACCACCTGGCAGAAGGGCTGTGCTCAGATTGGGGCAACTGTATGTGTTTAATTTTGAGCTGGAGGAGGAGAACTATGGTGATTCCTGGGTCAGTGACAATGAGGTCTGGAGTCCAGATGTGCAACGCCTGGCAGCGCGAGACAGGAAGGCTGTTTAGAGAAGAACATTTTGGAAGTCTGGGGGAGTGCACAGTGGGATACTAGATCTCAAATTAAATCTTCAGCCAAAAAGGGAGGAATCTAGCAGCAGTTTTATCAGGCTGGGCTACTGCAGGAATTGCTTTAGTTGCTGGCCAGGACTGTTGCTGGGAAATTGGATCCTGCAGCAGCCTTATCTGATGGGTCAAGGGAACAGCTTCCAGATTTTGCAAAGTGGTTCCTCTCAGTATGAGGAAGTGGGACAGTGAGCTGGCTTGGAATTGCTGCGTGAGCTTTTGAGGTGCCCAGGGCTGAGCACTGCTTTTGACGGAAGGTTGTGCCTGCAGGGACAGCAGAGACACATTACTGCTTAAAATCTGCAGAGCTTCTGTTGGTTTTGAAAGCTGAATTATCCTTATTGGTTTATCCGCATGGATGGGGTTGGTGAGGCACTGGGACTGGCTGTCCAGTTGTGGATGCCCCATCCCTGGAAGTGTTCAAGGCCAGGTTGGGTGGAGCTTGGAGCAACCTGGTCTGGTGGGTGTCATCCCT
Organism: Leptocoma aspasia; assembly: GCA_013399835.1. Lineage (NCBI taxonomy): Eukaryota > Metazoa > Chordata > Aves > Passeriformes > Nectariniidae > Leptocoma > Leptocoma aspasia. The sequence continues at coordinate 54,661 of VXAX01004364.1, forward strand.
GTCCATGGCAGGGGTGTTTGACCTGGTGATCTTTAAGGTCTCTTCTGACTCAAGCCAATCTATGATTCCAATGAAAATGGGAAGGAGGTTCTGCAGCAAATGGTGCTCCTTAGATACAAAACTTCGTGCTTCAGTGTTGGTTAGTCACACACTCAGCTCCTCAGATGTGAGTGTGAGGTGACTGTGGTGGCTGGCTGGAGCAGCAGGAAGCATCTCCTGCTGCAAGGTCACCCTGCACATTGCCCCATCTGCTCCTGTTGCTCTTGGCAGGTGTTTAGTGCCTCCTGTGACAAATATTGTCATGGCTGCTGTGCCGTGGATGAGGGATCCATTTCCAGAACAAAACCCAAACACTTTCCAGCACCAGGACTTTCTTGAGTGCAGTGTGAGAAATGAGCAATGCCAAAATGAACAACGTGAAAATGTATCTTGAGTGTTTGCAAGGACCGTGGCTGTGAATAGGCAAACCAGATATTTCTAGTGTGTTTTTCTTTCTGCTCATGCTGCTCTTGGTGTGCCTCACATGGTGAAAACCATGCACATTTTTAAATTGGATATTTACATATTTTATTCCATTAAAGCAGGAGTAAAAGGGAAGTAAGAAAACGGTGATACAGAGAAAGACACTGCCCACTAACAGGCAGGAAGGCACCTTGCTGGTGGGAGCCACGTCTGTACAAATCTCAGGTATTTCCAGAAGTAAACAGCAGCTGGGCAGGTTTGAGGGATGTGAGTTTTGAATTAAGCACTGAAAGTTCCTGATATGTGTCTATCAGGCGCTCAGTATCTTTGGTGGATGCAGACTGTGGGAGGAGATGTTCCCTGGAAAGCTCAACTGGGAGAGATGGTGAAGGGCCTTGAGGGGAAGCCGTGGGAGGAGAGGCGGAGGGCACTTGGTCTGTTCAGCCTGGAGAAGAGGCGACTGAGGGGAGACCTCAGTGCAGTTACAAATTCCTCATGAGGGGAAGAGGAGGGACAAACACTGATCTCTTCTCTGAGGTGACCGTGACAGGACTGAGGGAATGACCTGAAGTTGTGTCAGGAGAAGTTTAGGTTGGATGTTAGAAAAAAGATCTTACCCCAGAGGGTGGCTGGGCACTGAACAGGCTCCCCAGGGCAGTGGTCACAGCACCAGCCTGGCAGAGCTCCAGGAGTGTTTGGTCAGTGCTCTCGGGCACAGGGTGTGACTCTTGTGTCCTGTGCAGGGCCAGGCATTGGACTGGATCCTTGTGGGTTCCTTCCAACTCAGCATATTCTATGGTTCTATGATACTGCCATGGCAGTAATTTTGGGTATGACCCCTCCCCATTCAACAGAGAGGATCTGCAACTGGTTCACTGTGGAGGTTGCAGTTCCTCCCTGGTCTCGAGGCGTTTGCCACAGGTCAGCACTATCAGACATCTTTGTGTTACAGGGATGTTCATGTAGGAGCTCTTTGGTGCTAAACTGAAGGTTTCAGCTTAAGTTCACCCACTAACTCAGGTCCTTAACTTTGAAGCAGCATCTAAGTTTCCTCTGAGGTCAACAGAGATGAGTTGCTCTAGACCTAAGGTTTGAATTGTTGTCACAGCCTGTGTTGACACTTGTAAAGCCTACTATTTATCATTTTTGCCCATTTCTCTTTCAAGACTGCATCATTAATAATGCTTATCCCTGCAGACCTTGGTGAGGCCCAGAACCCCATCTCACAAGGTGTTACACCAACTCAGCCTGTTGACATCCTGTTCCTCAGCGATGATCAAAGTGCCCCTGTGAATTCTGTAAAGGTTTGGGTTTGCTGTTATGGATTGCTGACATCAATGATGATAAACCCTGAGCAAAGCTCCACCTCTAGGATCTCTGGCAGATAGCTGAGCTGGGGGACTGTGCTGAACCTGGCTCTCATGTCACCCTCCCTCCTTCCACACCCCAGTCCCTTCCACACCCAGGCCCTGGCTCACTGCAGAGGACCTAGTAAAGAAAAGGGGGTTTTAGAACAGTATCCTGTAGAGAAGCATGGCTTCTGCATGACCAGAGAACCATGTACCTGCACCACAGGACCACAAAGCAGCATCTCAGCTCTGCCCTGGGAGCACCTCCTTTTGTTCAAAGCCATTGCATCCTGCTAGGGAGCTCCCAGGAAAGCCTTGGGAGTGGGATTTCAACAGTGGGTGTTGTGGGGACCTTTCTGCCAGCAGGTGTGGGGCAAAAGGCCAGATGACACCTCAGAGGAGAGCAGGGAATGGGGCAAGCCCTTACAAGGGAATGTACAGTATGCAGGGCACAGGCAGGCAGTGTCCAGCAGGCAGTACAGTAGCAGCCTGGAATAGTTTGGCTGGGTAGCCCTGCATGAGGGAACGCTCCTGAAATAGGTTGATAGCCCTGATGTTATTTTTGTTGTGCTGGAAACCACAGCCCTGGCATCCTGAGTGGCTGCTGGCTCCCAGGTGGCTGCTCTGGGGTGGGTACATCCTAATGTGGGAGGTGAGGAAGTCACCTTCCAGCTGGGAGAGGAGGAGGATTTAGAGGCAAATGGTGGAAGATCTGTAGAAGTGAGCTTGCAGTGCTCTGCTGAGGAGCAATATGAGCATGGCTTGGGAAGTCAGTAACTTAGGATGCTGAGGGCCAGAGATGGAGGAGAGAGGCCCAGGAAGGAATCCCTCCTCCCTGCTTGCACTGCTTCATTATGTGCATGGCAGGCCAAGCTCCACTGCTGAAGTCACCTTTGTCTCTAAAGTCCACACAACACAGCAGAGGCTTCTGTCAGAGCCACCATCTTGAAATACACCTCAAATTGTAAAATACCTCCTAAAGTGACAGTCTCCACAGGGAACTGACCAGTGGCCAACCAAATTTCTGGTTCAGTCAAAGACTGTCCCAAAAGCAATCCTAGGGCTGTAGCCTTAAATCATTTAGGACCACAGAGTTTATGAGGTCTGTAGAAGCTTCCTGACCTCAGTGATTCATTTTTAGCCAAAAAGCTCTGTTTTTTAGATCTCAGCATGAGGTAAACTTTAGCAGGAAAATAGTTCAACACTCAAAAGCAAATTTTGCAGAAAAAAAGGTGTTAAGCCTAAAATTTCATATAGGAAAGTTGGGAGGAAAGCTGTGCCAAGCTCCACGTATGAAGCAGGCTCTGACTTACTAGGTCCTCAAAATAAGTGGCCACTTTTATAAGGTGACAATGATTTCCAGATGGCATGTTCCTGCCTGCTGCGAGTGGGGATGAAATGGGCCAATTTGCTGTCACTGGGCTCCAAGGTGGATCCCTCTTTCTCACTGCATCTGAAAGACAAGCAAAGCAAAGGAATTGACTTTGAAATTGAGGGACTTTTGGGTCATCATATGGCTTCAAAGAGTTGTGCTTGAAGACACAGCAGTTCTAACTACTGAGGTGCCTGCACAGTGACAGCAACGTGACACAGGATCATAAAGTGGAGAAATATCTCCAGAAATAGCAGCACATTTAGCTGCAGCGTGTTCTTCCCCCATGATCCTTTACTTACAGAATATGAAAAGCATGGAGGGATCACCTCCTTTCCTCCTTCTTGAGACAGTTCCTTAGGCAGATTTGGGGCTTGTTATCCTCTCTGGGAGGGTATGGAGAAAGGGATGTCCTTTGGGTGCACAGATGTTCCCATGCAGGAATATTTGAGGATCTCATGTTCTTGTGGCTCCCTGGTGAGTCTGGGGAGGCAGTTCCTGTGTTAGAACAGGGAGCTGAAAAATGAGTGTTTCAGATGAATCCAGAGAGAGGAGGAGCCTGTAGGGATCTCATAGTTTTCATGATATCCTATCTATGAATTCCCCATCTACTGCTCTTGGAATGAAATATCATGGCTCATTTATTCTTGTCACTATTGAGAGCTGCTCTGAACACTCTCAAATTAAATTATACTTTGTTAAAACACCATCAACACGGGCACAAGAAGAAAAACATACATGGGTTTGTCCTGCTCTTCAAAGAGTTCAGTTCCTACCTTTGCAACCAGCATCCAGGTTTCTCTTGCAATTCCTCATCCTCCTTAGGAAGGACAAAACCCCTCCTACGGCCCTTCCAGTGAGCTTTCTGCCTGAAAACCCCAAAGCTGTGACTTTGTTTAGAGCCTGAAGGGGCCAGCTCTGGATTGTGTCAGGCAGGATGTCCTGGGACTTGAGGTCTTGCAAAGAAGTGATGGATAGAGCAAAAAAAAAAAAAAACAACAAAAAAAGAAAACCAAAAAAGGAAATAAAATGCCATTTTTATTTCCTTTCCCAAAGGTCTCCTTAACACCATTTCATTTTGAAACAAAATGTGCAAGAGCCATGTGCTGGAACAGGAAAATTGTCTCAATTCACAAGTGTGGGGTTAGCTCCTGGCCTCACACAGTGTTTTCTCCAGGGCACACGATGAGGAGGAGAATGTCTTTGGGCAACCCAGAATGGAGAGGACTTTCAAATGTTCATTCCTCTTTCTTGAGAGGAGTGGGAGCATGTTCCTGAAGAAGTCTGCAAACTGAGTACATCTGAGGTGAAAGTGTTTTTGGAATAAATATTAAGACAGACATAGTCTGTCTTAGTCAGACATGGGCTATTGCATGGTGGATTATTGCACAGCTGCAAGAGTGCATTTCTGTCTGTTGTCAAAGTGAATAAAATTCAGTTATTTTCCTCTAGATTCACTTCTAGATGTGGTGGAGCTTTTTATGGCTCTTTTGGAATCAGGAGAATTACACAAAACAGTTTCTGTCTGATGGTTCCACATTCACCCTCTCTTAAATCTGATATAATTCCTCACATTTCCAGTCTCCAGTGGTCAAAAAGATCCTAAAAAGACTTGTAGATCATGGAATGGAAGAAGAGCTGGTGGGGCTTTATATAAAATGATTCTCATCCTGTGAGAACAGCCATGGATTTTTATTGAAAAAATACATGTAATGAGTGCTATGCTTGGTAACAGCATCCCCAAGATTGAACCTAAAAGTATGGAAAAATATGATAGAGAGTGTGGTGGGAAGGGTTTATTTGCCCTCATTTGGGATGACTGGGATAATACAGCTGGAGTAAATGTGAAAGATAATGTAGCCCAGAAGTGTTTCCAGAATGAATTTGAGTTACAGCACCTGAGTCAACCTGAGTATGGTTTAGGTATCTCAGGGATATCAGAGAACCTGCATTTCATACATGTTTATGCATCATACACAATTAAGCACAAATCTACCTCTGCAATCTCTTTGCAACAGAGTCCTGGTGGGCACGAGCACAAAATTGGTTACAAAAAAGGCCAAAATCATGGAAAAATTTATAGTGGGCTTTTTACCCTTACCTACATACATTTCCAAACATGGACACTCTGCTGGGACCTCAGTGTGGTGCTGTTAACACACCTAAAAGATGGGATGCCATCCAGAGAGACCTCCCCAGGCCCTGGGGACTGCACACATTCAACACAGCCCATGGGAGCGTCATGCAGGTTAACAAGGCCAGGTGCTGGTGTTACACCTGAGTCAGGGCCACTCCTGGTATCAATCCAGCCTGGGGGATGGACAGACCAGAACCAGCCTTGCCAAGAAGGCCTCGGGGGTGCTGGTGGATGGAAAACTGGACATGTGCACAGGCAGCCCAGAAACCACCCGTGTCCTGGGCTGCATCCAAAGCAGCATGGGCAGGGTGAGGGAGGGGATTCTGCCCCTCTGCCCCACTCAGGTGAGACCCCACCTGCAGAGCTGCCTCCAGCTCTGGGGCCCAGCACAGGAAGGATATGGAGCTGCTGGATTGAGTCCAAAGGACGCACCAAGGTGATCAGAGGGATGGAGCAGCTCTCCCATGAGGAAAGGCTGAGAGAATTGGGATTGCCCAGCCTGGAAAAGAGAAGCTTCATGGTGACCTAAATCCCTTCGGTACCTGAAGAGAACTTACAGGAAAGATGGGGCAAGACTTTTGACAAGGGCATATAGTTACAGAACAAGGGGTAATGGCTTCAAACCGAGAGAGAATAGGTTTAGATTTGATATTAGGAAGAAATTCTTTGCTGTGAGGGTCAGAAGACACTGGAACAGGCTGCTTAAGGACACAGGAACAGCGTACCTCATCCCTGAAGTGTTCACAGCCAGGCTGGATGGGGCTCTGAGCAACCTGGTCTAGTGGAAGATGTCGTGTCCCTGCCCATGACAGGGGATTTGGAATGAGATGATCTCCAATGTCTCCTTCCAACCCAAACCATTCAGTGATTCTGTGATGACATTGGGACCTCTTAGGTCAAATCTAACATAACATGTCTCTGTATTTGCCTGTGTATCCAGCATATTGACACCTCCACACTCATACAAGAATGTGGGATGTAGGAGTAGGAAGGATCACTTGGGTGCATGCTGTGATCTTTGGTGTTTCAAACAGCAGTGATGTACAGCCACCCCCACGCCCACTGCACATCTTCATTAATTTAGTCAGAGCCATCTGACTGAAAACCACTTTTTGTCATGTAGTCCCTATTGGAAGCCTGTTCCAGGCAAGAGCTTCTCAGAGGGTTGTTTTTTCTCTCTAATTTTTCGCTTAATTTATTCCTGGCCTCTTCATACCCGTTTGTTCCTGTGCCAACATTGTCTTTTAGCTTCAATAGCTCAGCTGCCTCTCTGATGCTTGCCCCAATGTATTTATAGACAGCAACCGTGTCTCCTCTCAGCTTTCATTCTGTGGCCTAAATGAGCTTTTTTGGCTGGTGACTACCTAGGGAGCAGAGATGTGTAGACACCTCTCAGCTGGCCTGACAGTGGCTGGCGCCCCCGGCAGCCCCAGGGTGTCAGGGCAGAGTGAGCTGAGTGTGGCAGGAGCAGACCCAACAAAGATCTGCAGGGCAGCCTGAGCAGCTGATGTCCCTGCTGGCATGTCCTAGGCAGTAGAGCTGGAGTCACACTGCTGTGCCCAAAAGTTGTTGCTAACAACGGAGGAAAAAGCTGTGCTGGTGCTTCAGGAACCGTGCACGAGCCATTGGTGAGAGTCCCCAAAGCCAGCTGTTTTACCTTTTCTCTAAGAAGTTTAAGAAGTGGTGCAAGCATGAGACTAAACTGATATTTCTATTCAAAGATGCCTCTTCCTCCCACGTCACTCAGCTGGAGAGATGGTGCACTCCCTATCTCCAGATGGCTTCTAAAAGAGTATACTGAAGCCTGTCCCACTCTCTCCAGTCTTGGTGGGACAGGTGGGTGGAAAAAGAGGCACAAACTGTGGAAACAAGAGGTTTCTGCCCATCTTTTACTTATTCTGGTGTCTACACACAGTTCTCCAGACAGGGTGTGAAGAGATGGAGAGCATGGCTTTGCCACTGATGCATTAGGTGACCCTGTGACAGCTATTGCATCTCTCTTGGCTTTCTCATCACATTTGGCCTGTATCCCCCCCTGGGGACTGCATGCACTCAGCATACAGCCCACAGCACCACAGGGACCCTGCTTTTGGGCTTCCTCTGACCTTTCCTAGCAATGCCAGCAATCGCTTCCTGCATTGTTTATTGTTCCCCTCTGCCTCTGAACCAGCTGCTCACATTGCAGAATTTACAAGGGCTGATGGTATTCCACGGGAAGGAAGTAGAGCTGCATTTTAGCTTATATTTATGTGGTTCTACTACTTCACCTATGCCTAGGGCTTCTGTGAGATCTGTCATCACTCAGCAGAAAGGAAGGAAACAATGAGTCCTTGCCTGAAAGTGATTTTTCTTTTGCAGACACTTTTGATGAAAACAGAAGTCTTGGGTCGGTTGCTGCAGCTGAGGATGACAGCAGTAATTTGCTTTTCCTGATCCAGTTTGTTTCAGCCACCTGGTTGCCCATCCTGCTGTCTCCTTTTTCGTCTCAAACTGTTCTTCTAGTGCAGTCTGGCTGCCCTCCTGCCCCTGCAGAAAATGGAAACCCCAGAAGAAAACTTAAGCTTCCATAAAGCACTGCAATGTGCATTTTAGGTCTGATGGTTTTCCTGTGGTCAAAAACAATTTCCATTATAAAAATTATTTCTTTTGAGGGAAGGTTAAAACATCAATGGAAATGTGACCATAGATGGACAAGAAAATCCACCCTAGTTATGTGTATCCAATATTTGCTGCCATGTTGTAGGAGTATTGGATGCAATCACTTTGCATGTGCTGTGTTGCTTTATCTGTGCCTGTAATACAAAGGCAGTAACTCTACATGCTTTATTTCAGGATATATTGGAGAGTTCAGGTGAGGTTCTCACACACAGCTCTAAGAAATATCACGGTGAAGATCAGCTATAGAAAAACCTTTCACCAGTGCAGAGTTTTTGCTAGGAATAGTACTTGGAGAAGATGATTTCCCTTTTCCATCTGTGCCTTGTGTCTTCCTTTGACAGCCAGTCTGATATTGTCACACGATTCTCAACCAGATCACAGAATTACTAGGTTGGAAGAGACCTTTAAGATCATCGAGTCCAACCCAGCCCTGACACTTCTACTAAACCCTGGCACCCAGTGCCACATCCAGTCTTTTTTTAAACACCCCCAGGGATGGTGACTCCACCCCCTTCCCGGGCAGCCATTCCAGTACTTGATCACTCTTTCTGTAAAGAACTTTTTCCTAATATCTAACCCAAATTTCCCTCAATGCAACTTGAGACTGTGTCCTCTGGTTCTGTCAATTGCTCTTCAGTTCTGCCTTTCTTGCCCCGACCAAGTTAGCAAACTTATGTTCACTGACCAATTTGGTGAGATCTATTTTATTCTCCTTTGGCAGAAGGATGAACTTCAGAAACATTTTAACATGTGGATGGAGAACAGGGATTGTTGGAGATCAGTGCAGAGCCACAGCCTGGTGGTGTGGACACCCATGTGGGGTAGGACAGATGAGCTCTTCTTCTCCAGTCTGGTGGCATCAACATGAGGACAAGCTGCAGCACTTTAACACATTATCACCAGTGGGAGCCACTCAAAATGAAATAAAATTATTCTATTTTCCAAACAGCACTCAGCAGGGTCAGATGTTTGTCACAGGGATGGAGAACAAGATGGTTTGGCCTCTGAGGGTCTGGGCACATGCAAGGGCATGTGTGAGGATGTGAGCTGCAAACACCCACGGTGCCAGGGGCTGCTGTGAGGTGCCCATTGTGGTGCTGTGACCCACGGGGCTCTGCGTGTCACTGTTGGGGCAGAAGGATGTGGCATTGGCTGGGGTGGGCTGAGTGCCAGGTCCTGCTGGAGCCATGTCAGGGTTTCCAGGCAGAAAGCAATTTATCAATCTGTTGTGCTTACTTTCTTCTGACCTGTGTGATCAAGAGCAAATTGCCCGGGACGAAACACAAAAAGCAAAAAAAAATGAAGGGGGACGGGGTTTACAACCTTCCTGCTGCAAGGGGAGGCTGTAAAATGGCATTTGAGGGAAGCACTGGGTCTTTCCCATTGTGGGGCTGCCTGTGCTCACTCAGATTTTCAGTGTCTGCAAATATGTGCTAGAGGGAGTTGACCATTGCATTTTTGTCAGCTCCCTCCTCAAAGGCAGAACTTGACATCCTGCTTCTCTTTCCCTCTTATTTGTCTCCTCCCGCCTCCCCTTTTCCCCTGTCCACATGACAGTCATAAAAAGATAATGGAAACAATATGGGAATAGTCCCGGTTAGAGCAGCTTCCTTGTGGATGAGAGCCGCGTGCAGTAGCTGGGGAGGCTGTGAGGTCCCTTTGGAAAGCCAGCAAGGGCAGGTCATGGTGTCCTTGTTTCCAAAATCAGTGCTGTGCTAGGGCTGTGCTGTGGAGTGGAGCCATTTGGATACCAAGCACTGGGCACTGCGCTGGTGGGATAGGAAAGCCCAAGATGAGGTTATTATATTTGAATTGGGTTTTATACTGAAATGCTCTTTAGGGCAAGGCCATCAGAGGGTGATAAAAGTATCCTGAACTCTCTCCTCCTCCCATCCTGGCCATGGGCCGTCCCAGTCCCTGCCAGGCAGGAGCTGCTGTGGATGGGCCTGTTGAGTGTAGCTTGCTGCTGGCTGTTTGCAGCCAGGAAGGACAATATGCTGATTGCAGAATCCGGTTTAATTACTCACAGTACATGCCATTTAGGGAAATTGGCTCGGCTTTCTCAGGAGCAACACCTCTGAACTGACTCACCTTCATAAAACTTGGCTCACATGCTAATTAGATGGCCTGGCTTAAAAAGATTGAGCCCCTATTCTGCCACCAGCTCACAGGACCCAGTGTTATTTAAAGATCCTGGATTTCCTTATATAAGAGTTCAATTGTTTTTTCAACAGAAAAAAGAAAAAAAGAAAGACTCAAAAGAGAAAAAGAAAAAAAGAAAAAACTCAACCCACCCTTTAAACAGAATATAAATTTATACATCATTGAGTTCTTAATTTTCATGGAATTTCTCTCCCCCTCACAGACAGAAGTTGTATATACAGGATTTTAGTATTTCCTCTCCGGCTCCAGCCCCAATTTGAAGGACTGTAAAAGTTTGAACCGATTCCAATAGTGCGCGGTTTGCATGGTCTGTGCTACGCTGCAGAGTCAAAACAGCCCACACAGTAACAGACATGCAGTAAATCTTGGGAGAAGTGTTTCCTTTCTTCACACACACACACACACAGAGGGTTGAAATTCAATTATAGTTTTAAAATAATACTGAAATTTGGAGGCAGAGGATAAAAAAGCAAGCGGCATTCCTCACAACGAGGAGCCCGGCGTGTTTTGAAGCACGATCAGGTTTCAGGGAGCTCGGAGCTGATGATAACATGTTCAGCATATTCTGTGGTCAGGCTAGTTTGCAAACATGAACTCATTATTGCTGAATGATCATAGCAGTTAATTGTCTTTGGAGAGAGATTTAGAGTCCCCTTGCACTGCGTTTTTTGCCTGTCCCATGTACTTTTTCACAGTTCTCGGGAAGAACGGAATGTAAAACTACAGATCATCAAATTAGCCTTTAACAATGCTGTGAGACCTGCATGCACCACAAATACACAAAATCCTTCCTTCTCCTCTGCTCTTTCTCCCTTGCACATATTGTAAACAAAGGAAGAGTGCAGCAGGCTCTGTGCCAGATCTACCCATGTTTTCTCTTTATCTTTGCTTCCATCATGTTTTTGACTAATTATATCGCCATGCCTGTAGGAGAAGGGCCATATCATCAGATATTTGCAAAATGCTCAGCAGCAGCAGCAGCATCAGCAGCATCAGCAGCAGCATCATCATCATCAGCAGCAGCAGCAGCAGCAGCAGCAGCAGCAGCAATGACTGTGGAACCCAAAACAACCCAGGACTTTGCTGGCTGAGTGTGAGGCACGTTTTTATAACAGAGTGACACTGGGCCGGGAGTTTGCCAGCGATGCTCACATCGACCCCGCAGTGTGAGGCTGGGCTGAACACCGTGAGAAGAGATGTTGTCCTCTGCTGAAAAGGATGCTGAGTTGTGATTTTGGAAAGGAGAGCAGCCCATTTTGGGGGAACTGTTGCTGTCTCCCATGCAGGAATGAGCCCAGACTGGATGTAAAACCTTTAGTTTCCCTTCCAGGTCAAGAAAGCCGTGAAAAGGACATGGCTGAGAGATAAACATCACAGAATCATAAAACAGTTTGGTTTGGAAGGGACCTTAAAAATCACGTAATTCCAAGCCCCTGCCATGGGCAGGAATGCCACCCACTAGACCAGGTTGTTCCAAGCCCCATCCAACTTGGCTTTGAACCCTTCCAGGGATGAAGAATCCACAGCTTGTTTGGGCAGCCTGTGACAAGGTCTCACCACCCTCACAGTAAAGAATTTTTCCCTAATATTCCTAATCTTAACCTGCTCTCTTTCAGTTTGAAGCCATTCTCCCTTGTTCTGTTACTATACACCCTCATCAAAAGTCCCTCTCCAGCTCTCCTGTAGTCCCTTTAGGTACTGGCAGGTTCTAGAAAGTCTCCCCAGAGGCTTCTCCAGGCTGAACAAGCTCATCTGTCTCAGCCTGTCTCCATAGGGTAGATGCTCCAGCCCTCTGGGCATCTGTGTGACTTCCTCTGGATTTGCTCCAACAGGTCCACATCCTTCTTATGTTGGGGATCCCAGAGATGAGCACAGTAGTCCAGTGGGGTGTCACAAAAGCAGAGCAGAGGGGCAGAATCCCCTCCCTCGTCCTGCTGGTCGCACTTCTTTGGATGCAATCCTTGTTTTGATGCAAACATCAGAGTTGGGAAGGAGACTGGGCTGGGGAAGGGGAATACAAGGAGGGGTAGGAAGAACAAAAATGGCAGTGAAGAGGTAAAGCCAAGGAAAGGCAAGCACAGCCTGTAAGCCCAAGAGGTCTGATCAGCTGAAATGTTTCCAGCTCTGAGATGTGGTGGTTGAACTTTGCCTTGGAATCGGTTGGATCAGGTGGAAAATCCATGGGGATTACACCCTTGCTCTCTTCCAGCAGGAATTAGCATTTGTATTTCCAGGGGTAGCTCAATTACTGCTTTCCCCTACAGTAACACAACAGGGTTTTTTTTTACAGGTGTTCAGTGGCAAACCCCAAAACACATAAAGCCCAAAATCCAGGGGAGCCTGGCTGTGGAGGATTGAGATTCACTCTCTGCCACAGAGGCTTAAAAAGTGCCTTTGGTTGACACCTTTCTGGAGTAATCAGAAAATTAGCCAGGGGAAAGGAGCAGATGAGCAACATCTCCACTCACCGCGTGAGGTTTGCACCTCTGCTTGAAGTTGTCTAACTGAAGCCTATGCTACCCAGAATTTCAAAATCTGGTCCTGATTTCCAGTGCCTTTGCTAACAGAACTTGGGTTTGGGCTTGTAGCCAAGAGCAATTCAGTCCTGCATCCCTGTAAGTTTGGATAGGACAGGCTGGAGGGTTGCACATCAGTGAAACATTACTGAAATGTGTCCCTGCCCATGGATTTCAGTACTGCCTGCTCTCGTAAGCAGCCTGTTGCACAAGGCACATTGCCTGTGGTTTTTCACTGGTAGCCAGATCAAAGAACAAGAGTATTTCCAAGTATTTTGTGTATATTTCATTCTACCTTTGGTCCTTTCTCTTTCCTCAGCAAACACTCTGCCATCCAGTCATTACTTTCACCTGAATCACTTGGTCAACAAAATTTGGCAAAGGCAAGGTGGCCTCATAAATAGATTGAGTTTTTAATGGATTTGTGCAAACTGCTGGTGGGGAGAGCAGTGACTTGGCCCCCAGAATGAGACCACAGCCCCCTCCACTGCTGGACAGTGCAAAGTGTACTGATGGCCACATCTTTCCTGTCCTGGGAAAAAGTTGTAGGGGAAAAGTCTTCAGAAAAATAGGTTTCATTAGGCAAATAGGTTTCATTAGGCCTGCTACTCCAATTTTTTTTTATTCTGTGCAGCTCAAAATCCATTGTTGCAGTACATTTTAAAACATATCTGTCTTGGGGGGGGGGTGTTTTGCTTTTCTACATCCTCTTTCCAATAGTCCTTTGGCCATGCTAGGGAAGGACTCCAAAAGATGCTTTTCTCAAATATCTGATCTATAACCCTAGGTGTGGCTCCTCTCTAAGACCAGGTTACATAATATACTGTTACACTTGGGAGTGCTCACACATGGCAGTATAAAGCACTCTCCAGTTAGTAACCCCTATTTTGGGGTCTTTGAAGTGACATAGTCTCTAACCCCACTGGAGCTGGCACACAGGAAAGATGAACTTGCATCAACATGCCTGAAATTTTAGTGTTGTGTCCAGCTGCTGGCAGTAGCACACCCAAAAATGGAATTGAAAATGCCATAATAATTGGAAAAACACTGACCTCATTTTTTCCCCGCCGTTCATTCACATATTTAGGAGTGAAAATGCTTTCACAGCTGATGGCTCAGTGTAGACTGGTGTCCATGCACCCCACAGCTCTGAGAATTCCAAGGGACATGTAATTGTCTGAGCCATTTTGGGTCACCAAACAGACAGGTTATTTCAGTCACTGCACATTAAACTTCTGGGAGCCTCTAAAGTGAGGATTTGCTGCCACATCAAACTGGTGTGGGATGGGCTTGGGAGCCAGGATTTGGAAGTATTTCATCAGAGCATTTGCAAGAAGGGCACCAGAGCCATTAGGGGCTTTGGGACAGCCCAGACAAGAGTGGTGGGGAAAACAAGTCCCTTTGCTAATGGAGCAACTTTATTTTTGCTTCCTGTTCAGAATGATGCCCATAAGACATTGCCTGGGGCCAGAAGCTCTCATCTACAACACGGGCAGAACAAGAGAAGAGGGCTCTGTTATTCAAAGTTCATTTAAAAATACTTTGATGACTCACAGGGAAGGACAAATTAGCTTTATCTTGCCAGCTCTTAGTGGCTTTTGGTTTTTTGTTTAGTTTAGGTGTTTGTTTTTGTTTTTGGTTTTTCTGTTTTGTTTTGTTTTGTTTTGTCCTAGCAGTCTTCAATGCTCATCCAAAGGTGTGAGCTGGGCATCCTGGGAAACAGTTTGGGCAAATTAGAGGGCCCATGCTGGGTGGAAGCTGGGAATTTCTCTTCCAGAGAGTTTTTTCCCTACTAGGCCCCTTCATGTAACCTACTCCTACTGAAGTACAGCATTAGAGACTCTCATTTTGCCTTCTTTTGACTTAAAATAAGTGAGATGAGGGCTGGATGCTGGTGCAATGACTTTCACTATTATAAATCTTGTCACAATCTGCCACCTGAAGGTGCTATTATGCACCTGTTGCTTTTGCTTTTTGTGCCAGAAACATGGGCTTTTTGTCACTAGGGTGAATTTCTTCTTGTTGTTTTTAAGCAGAGGTCCCCTGGCCTTCAAATAAGCAAACATCAAAGGTGGCATCTCATACCCACTGAAAACTAGTGGTTTGGAGAAAGATATTTTATTGGGATGAGAAGCTGAGCTGTGAGAAACAGATATTTGTTTGTTTGTTTGTTTGTTTGTGTGCTTTAGCTACAGAACCCAACATTTGTAAAAAATTTAGGTCTTCTTCTGGCCAAGCTTCAAGTTTGTAGCTTTATTTCAATAAAATAAATTTCCACGAAATTAAAAAAAACATTCTTGTGTCAAGACAAAATGTTCCTTTGGTTTAAAGAAAAATATTTTATCTTCAGGCAGAGGATGTTTTTCAAATCTACTTCTTAGAGCTTTATATGATGAAGCCCTAAAAATCTTTTCTGCCACAGAAGGAGAGCCCATGGCTTTCTCTCCAGCCTGTTGATTAAATTTCCCAATATTCATAGAATCATAGAACGGTTTGGGTTGGAAGGAACCTTAAAGATCATGTAGTTCCAACTTCTCTGCCACCAACAAGGATGCCATGGAAAGGGACACCTTGTCCATGGCATATTCATGTTGATGTATCAAAGGTTTAATAGTGTCAGTAAGAGGAAATGAAAAATCCCACCAGAGGCCTTTAACAGGAGGACTCAGATGGCACATTGCAGCCTGTATCCACACTGGGAGTATATTTTGCACAGAGCTCAGCAAACCACGATGCCTCCCACATTTCTGCAGCTGCTTTTGTGTCTCCTACAGCTCACCTTCCCCTGGAGGTAGCTGAAGCTGGGTCCTGTCATCCCCAGCAGCAGGAGGTGGTGTGTGGCTGGTTCAGGGGACAGCACGCTGCCCCTGCAGTGTTGACCTCAATAATTCAACCCATGGGGCTTTGGAAATGCTTAATTGTGAAGCTCTGTCCTGTGGTCTCGTGGTTTGGGGCAGGAAGATGGGAGATTTTCAGATTGCCCCAGGAAGAGGAGGAAATTGATGCAAGGTCCCTCACAGCCCAAGTGAATGTACTACCCATGAAGCTGCTGGATGAAAGAAAGGGGTGTTGATGTGTGTAAGGGAGAAACAATCATAACTGCATTTTTGGGTAAACTTATTCCCCACTAAAGATAAATAGTCTGGCCTTCTCTGCTAAGTCACAGCCTTCCATTCAAATCTTTGGGTTTTCTGTTGACAGAATGACCTTTAATTGTGTAAAATGCTCTGCAAATCTCTGTTTTAGAGAGACTGGTAGCTCGAATGGAATGGCTCCTTACGTAAAGCCAAGAGACATGAATAGTTCAAGGCAGCTGCAGGGATTAATGCTTTGCAGGGCAGCTCTTTGTCTTGGGCCATGGAGAGGACTGGTATTTGGCACTCTGTTTTGCTGCATATTTTATGGTCTGGAAGAGGTCTTAACAACTTTTCTAATGCAGTCACTCCACAATGGCTCTCTTCAGTGGGGCTGAGGGCTCACTGGTATGAAAACATGCACTATTTCCCTTTTTGCAGGGCATATGGGACAGGGTGCTCTCCACCAAGGAATTCCTTGCAGGTAGAGGTAAAAGACTTGCTGCTAGGATCTGAGGTTCCAAAGGTCATGAGATTTAGGGTGGAGTTGTGAGTTTTGGCAACACATGGTTTTGGTTTGGTTTCTGCTTTCAGAATGGGAACAAGCTCATGTGCTGAGCCATTGGCACAGGGTACTTGGGGTCTGAGACCATGACCACTGCTCTGCAATGCCAGACCTGGGGATACAAAGAGAACCCTTAATAAACATCAGCTCAAGATATTCAGTAAGGTAAGGGAGGTGACCTTGAGCCTTGTAGGATGATTCGATCTCTGAGGCCAATTGCTATTGTATGCACTAAGCCACTGCTGGTCACTGGATTTTATACAAACAGAAAACACCTTGCTCATCACCTACTAACTACAAAACCTTGCTGCTCTACCAGTTATGATACCAAATTTCCTTCATGCTGCTTCTTTCTTGCAGTTTATTTCTTATTTCCAGCATATATTTGCTTTCCTTTTGTTTATTACAACAGCATTTCTCTCTTCTGGCTCAGTCTTTGCTTCCTAAAAGCTTGCAGCAGGTCCAGCCACTGCTCTTGCTGAGATGGAGGGACAAATCAGGTGCAACCTCCTTGTAGGCTATAGGAAATCTGTAGGGAGGTGGTCCCATTTTGAAATTTTGTAGAGAGGAAATGCACATTCTGTGAGATCATCCACTGAGATATCTGTTGGGAGGAACTATAGATGCCACGTGCAGCGCTCAGCTCACCCAAACCCCGTCTGACAGGAAAAGGAATTCCTGTGTAATAAAAATTAAGATAATTGCCTATGAAGAAATGTTTCATTGTTGAGGGAATTTTCATACACATTAGTGGAGAGGAGGTCAAATTCAGAGAACATAAGATCAAGTCCTGGAAGAGATGACTTTGTTTTTGTTTGAATTACCATTTTGTGTTTTTTCACAGATGCTGTTGGGTTCTGGGGTAAGTCTTCACTTATTTTTCTTTGGAAAGCTTTAAAGTCCTAAAACTGTGAAAGCTCTGAGCAAGGAGAATATCACTGCTCTCTCAATTTATGCCACATCTATTGAGGAAGACATTCCACATATATTGAAGAAAAGAGCTTTTTTCTTCCAGCATCTCAAAGTGCAAAGCTGAACAGTTCACCTGGCTCCATCTGAACCCCCAGACCAGACCTGCTCATCTCTGAATGTGAGGATACTAGGAATATGGGGTTTAAAGGAGTCAGAGCTGGCTTTGGAGAAGTATCTGGTCCTTCCCCATAATCTATTCTGATCCTGCATAAACAAACTTCATGTCAAGGGACAGTGAACGTAAAGTGTGACTTCCATATCAAAGAGAGGGAAAATTAAGAAAGGGAAAAATGTGGGAGGAATAAGGACTGTTACAGATTTCTGGGCTTTTGTGGCTGGAGTAAGGGCAGTTGAGTGGAGGATGAGAACAGAGCTGTACAGGAGATGCTGTTTTACTCTTAGTCTTTCACTTCCCTATAAATACATGCAGGCTCAGGACTATTGGGACTGGATTTGTAGTGAAGTTTGCTAGGAGAAGTAGTGGGGCATGGACTTAGGGGGGGAAAAATTATGAGAAGAAGCCTTCAAAATATTCAGAATGAGGAGTGATGCTCTTGCTGATGTTGGCCATGGGCTTGGAAGACCTTGGTTTTGTTCTGGGGTAAACCATAAGCACCATGCAAAGGTTTCAGCTCATACATTTGCTTTGCAGTCATAACAGGCTTAGGAAGAGGTTCTGTCCCCAGAGGGTGGCTGGGCACTGAACAGGCTCCCCAGGGCAGTGGTCACAGCACCAGCCTGACAGAGCTCAAGGAGTGTTTGGACAATGCTCTTGGGCACCTTCTGGGATTCCTGGGGCTGTCCTGTGCAGGGCCAGGAGCTGGACTTCATTGGTCCTTACAGGTTTCTTCAAGCTCAGGATATTCTATGATTCTATGATCACTGTGGAGATTAATTTGGGAGTGTCTGTACAACTCCATGGACTTGGACATGCTGGCTGCATCATTTCTTCACAGTGGTTCAGAGAAGCCAGAGTCTGTACAAGGTAAGAGACCCTTTGACTGAATCCCTTGTGCATTAGGGAGCCTGTTCTAGCAGTTTGAGGCACTACATGAAGTACACTAGGTCTTCATCTGGGAAATAATTCCTGTCTTTCCACCAAAGGGATCCAAGAAAGAGATAAGCAGGATGCCTTTGGACCAAATACATTATCTTCTCATCTGCTTTGGCTCTGCTGAATACCAGCAGTGCCATATTAAGAGCAAAGATTTGAAAGCAAATTTTCCTGCCTGCAAGTGAAGGGCAGTGATTGTGGGGTGGAACAACACCTGATGGTTGGGATCCTGATAGGATTAGCAAAAGCTTCCAGAACTGAGCTTCCAGGCAACATACTGCTGACAAACAGGATTCACAAACTCTCAGATTTTGATCTCTGCTTGTTTTTATGCAGTGGTCCAAGGGGTCCTTGAATGAACATGTTTCACCACTCTGTCCTTCCAGAAAGGCCTCATGTCAGTTTGATACTGAGGGGCCTTGGACTGAGCAGCAGTAGCTGCCTCTCTGCTCATCTCCTTCAGTTGCACTTTCCAGAGAAGTCTTCTTTTCCCCCCCTTTGTCTCCTGCTTAGTAACATCTCCTTCTGTTTGTCCTTGATTTTAACAAGTGAGAATGTGCCTATGTGTTGTCTACACTGGATTTTTGAATGAGTGCCTATTGGGCAGCTGGTGTTGTTGGCATTTTGGTCTAGACTGATGAGAAGAAAGGAGAAGGACTTGGATTCAGGACTCCAAAAATTGAAACCACCTCATTTTTCATCCCCTTTGATTAACTCACTGGTTTATTTGCCTGTAACAATGACAAATGACGCCACCAGCTGATGCTATCACATTTGGCAGAGTCATCTTGGTTTTGAACTCATCAATTAAAAATCCACATTTTATGGTAATGCTTCACAAGCTCTTGGGGGAAAAATGTCTCTGACAGATACAGGCTAAATAGGAGTCTAAAAAGTTCCAAACAGTACAAACAAATAGTTCCTTCATGTCCTACTATTTATTCAGAACTACTAATATTCCCCAATGCTGCTCACTACCATGATTGTAGGATGTCATGGAGTTTTTTTGTGTCCTTTACTGTGAGTCTAATGTTGATGTAATTTACACCAGTGTAAACTGGGAGCACTTTCACAAAAATTGGCTGTGCTGGCTTTACAGTAGTACAGGCTCCAGAAAGACTAAAAATGCCTCATCCAAGCAGCTGAAGGCAGGTGGTTGCTTGTTGAAGTAGAGATCTCACCTTTCACTTAAAATCTGGTTCCTCCCTTCCTGGCTTTTAGGAGAGGCTCCCTGAATGCAGAAGTCTCAAACCAAGAAAACAAACTACAATGGCAAATGTTGTATTCTTCCCCTCTTCTTATTGTTGCCTGAGGGTGGCTGGGAAGGTGTCTCATGGTTGTTGAGTTTTCAGGTCAGATACTGCTGAATGTCAGGGCTTTTCATGGCAGTTACCTCATGCCTGTTGCATCCATTAATGCCAGCAAAAGTTTTGGTCTCCAAGATGCTCTGCTTGTGGAATAGACCAAATCCTCTCCTGTCCTGTATGGCATCTGAAATATTTTACATCCAATGGAGAGGAACACACACCCCAAATCCCCCAGAGTACCTGGCATGCTCCATTAGGGGATCATGAATCCCACCTACTGTCCAAAAATCCAGTTTAATTGCCATCATTCACAGGTGAATTCAAACTTTGTCCCTGCAAGGTCTGTACCCAAATCCTCCAGTCCCTGCAAGCCATAGAACATGTCCAGGAAGAGGAGATAGGAGGAAAGCTCCAGGCATGGCTCACAGGAGAGTAAATGGTTCCCTTGAGTGTTCCCCTGCAAGACAGGAGCAAGAAGAAAATCTGGACTTTTTTTATTTTTTTGCTTCCCCAGGCACAGAGGAATGGGGGTTGTGTTCAGACCCACTTTTCTGGGGAACAGCTCTAATCACATCAGGGATGTGATGATCTATGCTTGCTGCTGTGAGCTCTGCAGCACATGGAAGAGGAGGATGAGTCAGGAACCACACACCTGGAGCTGTGGAGGAGACAGGCAGACCTAAATGGCCTTGCATTTGACATGAAGTCTAATTTTTGCAGGCAAAGCCAGCAGAATGAGTGTGTGTGTTGTAAGTCTGACCTGTAAAATGCAAAGTACTCACCCCCTCCTCCCCCCCTGTGGTGCTGTTAGTAATTAATTCAGCACATCTGCTAATGCTCCTTGTCTCTCTCCACTGCCCATGGCTCTTGTTTAAATGTTAATACCGCATGTGCTACCTTTTATCTGGAGATGAAGATGGATTGCTGTGTCAGACTGGATTTAAATTCATTTTGCTGTTAAAAATTTGTAATTATATTGAAAGGTTGTATGAAGTCCAAGACCTCTCTGGGCTACTGTGGTTAATTAGCTGCTACAGATATTGTGCATTCAATCAAATTGTTCTCACTGCATTAAATTTGGTTATTAAACACTTGAAATAGTTGAGATATTAGCAATGCTTGATTGCTGGAAGGTCACACTCTCCGTTACGCATCCAGGCTGTGTGTCAGGCAATTTAAGTGTAAATGGATTTGTGGGTTGAAGAGCCTTCTGAGAAGGGATTTGGTAGTGGTTGGCAGATTTGCACAGACACTGAGGGTGTAGTGGGACGCTGGGGCTGGGACATTTGTGATGGGATGGGCTCTTCATGCAGCAGATCAGGTGAGATCTGTCCCTGCTTGCAGGCTCCACCAAGCAAACAGTGTTTGTGAGGGACCTACTGAAAAGGTCCTGTCAGGCTGTTTGCAGGAAGGGAGAGGATTGCTCCAAATAAATTCAGATGCGAATGAAAAGAAAGCTTTCAATGATGATATGAAATTGGGAAGGGATCTACCACACATAAATGGAAATGAATGTTTTTGTGCTGATACTCTGGAAAGCGTTGGCTTTTGACAAAGCCTTGTGACCACAGACAAGTCGGACACCTCTTGAAGGTGCATCTGGTGGCATGAGCAGACAGAAGAAAGCTCCTGAGTGGTGGTCTGTGTTCTGCCCAGTTTGTTTGAAGGCATCATGTGATGTGGCTGAGACAGCCCGTGGGGTACCTAACACAGACACCTTCACATTAGAGATGGGGACATGAGGCAGGAGGCTCGTCAAGGTCACAGACAATAGAAATCTAATCTTTTCACAGAATCACAGAATGTCTAGGTTGGAAGAGACCTTCCAGATCATCGAGTCCAACCCAGCCCTAACACCTCAATTAAACCATGGCACTGAGTGCCACATCCAGTCTCTTTTTAAACACACAAAGGGATGGTGACTCCAGCACCTCCCCGGGCAGAACATTCCAGAACTTAATCACTCGTTCTGTGAAAAGCTTTTTCCTAATGCCCAGCCTGTATTTCCCTTGGGGCAGCTTGAGACTGTGTCCTCTGGTTCTGTCACTAACCCAAAAGCTTCTCCATTGCTCCAAGTGCACTTCAGTGCTTTATTTGGGTTATTAAAGACAGCCCTCAGCCCCTCTCTGCAGGGGTGATGCTGCAGCATGGGGTCCATATTTCAAAGCAATGAAACAGATCCTCCCTCCTTAGTAGCTCTCATCTGCCACCTCCATGTCACTAAGTGAGGAAGGCAATGAATACCCAGTTCCCTAAAAAAAGCACAGCAAGCTGTGCTGCACCCCTGATTCTTATTCCAGGAGCTCCCAAAAATCATTATTGCTATCTGCTCCTCTGCAGGAACGTGTGTGCTTGTCTCCATCGGTCTTTCTTTTGGAAAAATACAGAAGAAGAGGTTATTCTTTCTCACTCCACTGGACATGTGCTATCTCCCAGCCCCGCAGCCTGCAGCTGGTTTTCTTTGTCGGAGGGTTTTGGCTGAGCTGCCGCGATAATTACACAGCTGGGCAGTGGGAAATCCCGCCCAGTAGCTGACGCCTGCCTAATCGCCGCTGGTTGTGTTCGGAGACTGCAGGACCTGCTGTAATAACACAGCCACTTAATTAGTCTTTTCCTGAGTAAAGGCTTTGGAAAGCAAAGCAATCGCAGCTTCCTAGATCCTCTTAACTATGTGAGTACACAATGGGTGAAAACAGCCCTGATAAAGGGCCACAAAAGGAGCTTATGCAGCTGGGTGTCAGGTCTTTGCCCTGCCTCAGTTTCCCCTTCTTGGCTTTGCTATCTCGTGTCAGGACAATCCAAGTAACACCCACTCCTAGGGCGTGGTTTATTACAAGGACATTACAGTTCAAAATGTCAGAATAAATCAATATAAACATTTCCTTCTGTCCCAGGGCTGTCTGGCATTTCATCCACCTCTCCATTTGTGAAGCTTTTGCCACGAGCAGCTCCAGCTCATCACCCAAGCTAACTGCTCCGTGTAAGTGCATCTGAAACCAGCTTGTGCTGTTACTTTAGCTTGTTTCTAGGTTTGTATCAATGACAGAGTGTCTCCTCTGTGTTTGGAGAATTCAGATGCTGAATTAACAGTGAGCTGAATCGCGGTAATTTACTGTGCCTGTGCTTTCACCCTGTTGCAACTGGGAAAACTTTGCAGAGATTTAAAGTAATTTATTCCCCTTGTCCTGCTTGCCTTGGGCTTAGGAGACAGCATTGTTAACCACGGCTCAGCTGACAGCATTTCACTGTGTCAAAGCTTAAATAAACTTTGCTGAAAATCAGAGTTAAAAGAGAGTAAAGGGCCATTATTATCCAAACGTGGAAAAAGAAAAGAAAACCCCTCATCTGCTCCTCTTCCTCATTGACCACCCAGCCCCCTCATAATCCCTCATTACTTCTTTCTTGCCTGGATTATGAGAATTTACTAGCCCCTCAGACCCTCCTCCTTATCCCTGACCCGTCCCCAAATCCTGACAATACCTTCATCCTCGTAACCAGCTGATGACCTCTCTCCTCCTCACCCACACATTCTTTATTCCTTCCCTTCTCCAACCCACCCCAAATCCATCTCCTTCTGTCAGCAGTTCTTGTCTTGGCTGATCTTTCCAAACATCCTGCTCAAAGTCCTCCAAGTTGGCATTTCTCTGTGTGGCAATCCCATTTTTGCCTAAATTTGAGATGTTTCACCTCTCCTCTTCCTGGCACACTCTTCCACTCGCCACTGACATGTGGTTGCCTTCCCTGTGCTGTCCTTCCTTCTCCTGGTCTTCCTCTGCCTGCTCTGGCAGGGCATCAAATAACAGCTGCAGAAAACATCCAAACAGGCCTTGAAAGCAAAAAAAAATATAGGGTACTTAAAGGGGGAATGCAGCCATAAGATGGCTCTGCTTACAAGGGCTCCAAGATCTCTTTGGTTGGATGACTGAAATTCAAAACCCGGTCCAAATTTTTATTGTAGTTTGCTTTTGTGCAGTATTAAACTCTGGCACTCTGTCTCCAGTCCAGATTTCCTCCCTTCTGTGCAGTTTCTGGTTTCATTGGTGGGTCAGATCAAAGTTATGCCTGGAGAAGGGGTGCCTACACCTTCTTCATTCTGAGCTGGGTTTGCTCTTCAGTTCCACCTCCAAATTCAGTGTTCAGAGCAGACATATATTAGTGTTTCTCATTTTCTGCTTAGTCTCTAGCACTGTATGTATGTCAGGAGTTCATAATATCTAATTTTTCTTGCCCATCTTTCACATCCACATTTTTTATGCCAAACTTTGAACACTAATACAAATTGTACCAGTTCTTTGTGGTAGACCCAGGGCCAGCAGCTTTAACAAACCTGTGGGTAATTGACATTCAGGCACTTTGGAGGACACATACCAGCACCTTCTTCTCCCAGAACCACACGCCCAAATATGTTCCCAGTACAAACACTGCTAGATCCAGACTCCAGATATTTATTTTCCTTTGCTACATTTCTTATTTCCTGAGAGTTGGTATCTCACAGAAAAAGCTGAAGCCATTCCCAGCTCAGTGTTGTCTGTCCTCCAAGGCAGCTCCACAGCTCTAAAACTTGGCCATGTGGTGGTCAAAACCAGACCAGGATCACCAACCTGAGTCCCCTGGGTGAGAAAAGAGAGGAGAGGAGAGGAGATAAAAGTGAGGGTATGATAGTCCCTCCAATGGATCTGCTTACAGACCTCTTGGGTGAAATTGTTCATTCAAAACATTCTTTTTGCTGAAAATGCCTTTTAAAAAAAATCAAAACAAAAATCTGGGGGAAATGTCCAATTTCAACAACAATTTTAAGGTTTTCATTGAGGAAGAAAAAGCTTGAAAAATGTGCAGTTTTTTGGCAAAAGTAAGCTAAGGAGTTTGGCAAAAACCCAAATGAAAACCAAAAACCAGAAATCCCAAATTGTTTTGGTTTCTGGCCAAAATGTTTCCAGTTTTTGATTGCCAGAAACCAAACATTTTTCAGTTTTTGCTTCTTGAATGAAAACCCCTGAACTTCTGCAGAAAAATGTTAAGATAAGCTTTTGTTTTCACCAATTGTCTTTCATAGGAACAGAAACAATTTCTGCCTTTTCCCTTTTTCCCTCTGTAGATGGATGTGTGTGACCATGGGACTGTGATGTTCCGTTTCTGAGCTCCATTTGCCTGTCAACCTGAGCTGCAGCACTTTCTCTCCTGGCTTAAATCCTCCAGCCCTGGCTGTCTGCCCATTTCTGGCTGTTTGTGGGCAGGTTTGAGCATCCTCTGCAAAACACTTCAGGCCTTCAGCTTCCAGAGATGTCAGGAGTATCTGGGGGTTGCAAACACATTACAGGACTAGCTGGGCATTATGCAGGATCTGGCCCTCAAAAATCTACCTTCATCTTGGTGGGGAAGTCTGGATTAGGCAACACATTTTGGCTTCCTAATTGTGATTTTTCAGCCTTGCTTACCACCCACTGTGCCTGGGATTACACCTGTCTGAGTGTGCATGTTCTGCATTGCTGTGTTCCAGCTTGGATACACTCCCTTAAAAACAATTACTTCATGTGGTGGATCTAGTTAACACTCCTTCCAGCTCTGAGCTGCCTCTGACCCTGCAGATGCTAAGTGTTAACAGTTGGGCTCTAGTTGCTGTAATTCTCATTACCTCAGTGTAGACAAGACCTGTTTGCACCTTAAAAGCTTTAAAATCTTTTAGGGGAATCCCTGTGGAGGATTTGATGATGGGGGTGGTTTTTTCTTTCCAAAAATGCTGAGTGCCAGTATCTGCCAGTTCCTTCACTGGAGCTTTGTGAGATGGGCACTTGTGGCAGCTCAGCCAACTTTTTGCCCTTTACCAGCCTGTTGAAGTCATCGCCAAATATAAAGCCAGGCCCTAATGGGTTCTCTTCTTGGTTTCAGATGTGAAGGTGACCAGCTGTTGATTGAGTGTTGCAGAGATCTTTGGAGAACAGTGTGCATTGAGCTTGGAGATGAAGGGCTAAATTCAGACCATTTGTGGTCTTGGCATGCTGCTCCTCCTCATGGCTGTGTGTTTGCTTTAGAAGTCTGACTGGCTGACATGCCCCGGCCGCCAGCTAATGCGGATTAATTCTTACTCTCTTCAGGCTTCAAGGAAACAGATTGTGGAGGGGTTTTCATCACAAGGGGAATGAAAGAAGTTAGCAGAGTATCTTAACCCAAACCACGTCACCCATTGCTTTCAATCAGAAAGGAGGACAGATGAGATTAACCTCAAAACCCCCCTGGCTTCCTTGCGGACGCTGCAAACCGCAGTGCCAAGTGAGAGAGGAATGCAGGAAGAGGATGATTTTTTTTGTGGACATGTAAGGAACTGGACTTAGACCACCAAGCCCATTCCACACTGGTCACCGAACAGTCATCAGAGGGTGTTGACTTTTGACCACTACTGTTTTTGTTAACAGGAAAAATAAAACCATATGTTGCCTAAGTAGATGCACAAAACTTTTCTCCAAATCCCCACAGACAAACTGTCAGCAGCAAAAGTATTTACTTTGGTAATGCAGCTGGGCTTAATCCCAGCCCCATTGTGTTTGTGCATGCCTTTTCACCACGGAGCTCAATAACATGCTGTTTGTGAAGAGGGTGAATGAATGCATGCAGTATGATTTCGGTTATTAGGCCTATCGGTTACAGCCCGAGACAAAAGGCTGGAGTCAACAATGGTAGCACTACATAGGCCCTGCTCATGCTTCCAGTTAGGCTAAATGGAAATCTCAGTCATCAGTCACGTCAACTAGCCATCAGCTTGAGGTAGGACAGCAGGACTTGGCCCGGTGCTGCAGATCCTCAGCTGGCTTAAATCAGCGTAAATCCAGTGTAGTCCAAGGAGCCACAGCTGAGGATTTTGGCGCCTACTGTCTATTTTTGAGTTTAGTGGTTGCTGAATGCTTAATTCTCTGGGCTGCAGGCTCCTGCAGCTGAGCTGTGGATGTGCTCTCAGGCTGCTTCCTCCTGGCTGGGGGTCACAAATGTCAGTGAAGTCCCTGGATGGCACCTCCATATGTGCCAGCCCCGGGCCAATCCCAAGCACAAACACAGGCTGAGTGGAGAATGGGTTGAGACCAGCCCTGGCGAGAAGGACTTGGGGATTTTGGTGGTTGAGAAGCTCAACATAGACCCTGAAGAAGGTTGTCAATGTGCACATGAGGCACAAAAAGCCAACTGTCTCCTGGGCTGCATCACAAGAGGGGTGACCAGAAGGTCAGGGGAGGTGATTCTGCCCCTCTACTCTGCTCTCATGAAGCCCCACCTGCGGTTTTGTGTCCAGCTCTGGGCCCCCAACATAAGAAAGATGTGGACCTGCTGGAGCAAGTCCAGAGGAGGTCGCAAAGGTGATCAAAGGGCTTCTGCTATGGAGAGAGGTTGAGACAACTTGGGATGTTCAGCCTGGATAAGGCTGCACCTTCCAGTACCTAAAAAGGCTTCAGAAGAGCTGGAGAGGGACTTTTGACAAGGGCATCAAGTGGCAGGACAAGGGAGAATGGCTTCAAACTGACAGAGGGCAGGGTTAGATTAGATATGAGGAAGACATTTACTCTGAGGATGGTGATGCACTGGCACAGGTTTCTCAGAGAAGCTGTGGTTGCCTCGTTGCTGGAAGTTCTCAAGTCCAAGTTGGATGGGGGTCTGAACAACCTGGGCTAGTGGAAGGTGTCCCTGTCCATCAGGGAGCTTAGAAAGTGATGATCTTCAAGGTCCCCTTCTAACCCAAACCATGTGAGGATTTTATG
Organism: Leptocoma aspasia; assembly: GCA_013399835.1. Taxonomy (NCBI): domain Eukaryota; kingdom Metazoa; phylum Chordata; class Aves; order Passeriformes; family Nectariniidae; genus Leptocoma; species Leptocoma aspasia. The sequence continues at coordinate 82,029 of VXAX01004364.1, forward strand.
ACATGGCCTCATCAAAATTTGTGTGCAGAGAAACGCCGTGTTTGAGTACTGTGAACACTGAATGTTTTAAACAGGTGCTGGGGGAGATCAAACCAGATACCAAATCTGTTCTCTTGTGAGCAAACCTTTGCAATCAAGGGCAAGTCCTACAGCAGCGGGTCCATGCCTGGTGCTGACACTGATTTGAGCATGGGTCCACTCACCCTGGGAGAGTGCTCTCAGCATGCCCTGGTCCCCACTGTGCTGGTGACAGGGCATGGTGCACACTCATTACAAACTTACCAAAGGGCTGTTTTACAGCCTGAAAAACTGGAGCTGTTGCAATTGTAGTTTGGAAGGGGGGTGGAAAGCCACCTGTACTCATTGTCACTGGAAGAGCCATGATTTTTCAGAATGGTTCCTTCTGACACAGCTGCAGCTGGAGGTGTGAAAGTAGTCCAGCTCCCAAGAAAAAACTGTTTTAATGCCTTTTTCTTGTGCTGGAAGTGCTGCATGGAGATGAATTTGTAGCAAACAGAGTTGTGCTTTAAGTTTGAGGAACCCTGACCATGGTTAGCTTAATGCAAATTATCTGTTCCCAAACACAAAATAAGTGAGGAAGAGGCCAAATTTCTTTTTGTAAAAAATACAAAGAACTGCTTTTCTCAGGCTAAAGGCTCATAGATAAACCAGATGTTCCCAGATAAAAGATCTGGTTCTGCTGACACTTCCATAAAGCCTTTTTCTAATATAATAAACTAGAGCAGGTTGCTGATAGATCTATGCAACACAAAGCATTCAGACCTGCAAAAAACCCATGACAAGATGGGTGATTTAAAATATCCTTTGTAGACCTGCACAACAAAGTAAAACACATGATAAAACTTAGGGACAGTCCCTAAAATACCCCTGTAAAATATGGGACACTTGTGTTAAGCCTGTTTGACACCATTTGCTTCACAAAAAATATTACAGTGCCACCAATTATTTCCATAACACCAAACCTTTGGGATGAGAAGTTAACATATTTTAGGGCAGTGGCAGAGAAAGGCAAGAAGAAATTTAACCAGAGAGAAAAGCCAGAACCTTGGACATGCTCTGGTAACACACACTTTCAGCATCACAAAGCTATGGAGCTATGGCTGTGTCAGAGTATTGCCATCAGTAATATAACCTGATTAAAACACTGACACTGTGTGCTGTGAACTGCACAAGAGAGAAACCTTCTGTCCTGAAGACCTGATGGGCACCAGGAGGCCAGGGCAGGGCTGGGAGGCTTTGCAGAAGGAACATTGAAGTTGAAGACAATGAGGCAACCATTAAAATGGAAAATGCTGGCGTTTTTTTCTGGTTTTCTGGGGAGTGGCAAAATGACTCTTTTGTGGAAGAATCTCAGCTTTCAGCAGAGAAAATGATCCTTTTGATATTTTTTTCCCAAAGAAATTTTCCTCTCTTTATTTTTTATTTAGGCAGCTGTTGCCACTGAATCTCAAGATTTTCTTCAAAATTTCCTGTGGGGCATGAGACTGGGAGTTAATTTAAATAATTTTTTTTTATATGGAAGTTCAAAACCTCTCAATGTTGCCCTCATCCTTTTTCTGCTCCTCCTAATTCAGGACTCAGTCCCCTATTCAAGATAGTCCTTGAGCAAAGCTGCCTGAAGGGACTCCCAATGCTTCTTAGCCCCACACATTTTCCTTCTGTTGCTTGGCAGTTCTCTGTCCTGCAGCCATGCCAAAACAGCTGCTCGTGGGTCATGCTGCAAATGGGATCTGTGCAATTTTAAAGAATCTCATTTATTTTGTTTCCCCCCCTTTGGTGCCAAGTGTTTTCTTTCACTGAACTGCTTTATAGGTAGTTGAACAGGTCCTAAGGAGGAAAACATTCAGGGACCTCTTCAGCTGGCTTTGCCTCTGGGAAAATGTCACATGGAAGATGTTAGGGGAGCATTTTCTGGCCAGTGCCTTGTGTCATTGAAGCAATCAGCTCTTTGAGTTCAGTTGTGGGCAGAACAAGGTCTCCTCTGCTGATCTCAGCGCTGTCTTCCTATGCCAAATACCTCCAGGTAATGAAGGTCTAAGCAGCACATCCAGAGTGGGTATTGCTTGGGAAAGGATATGAGCACGAGTGCTCCCAGAATGGTCACGGGTTGTTGGTTAATGCCATTCCCAAGGCTTCCCATGTCTGTCTTTGGCTGCAGCGCCCAGAGCAGGCTGCTGCGGGAGAGAGGATCGAACCACAGGAAAATTATAAGTGAGTTAAAATGTTCGTGGCCTCCTCAAGCCAGCTAGGATGCTATTTAAAGGACTGTGTTATTCCCTGCTGCATCTTCTGGCCTGCACAGGGAGCTTTCATTAGCGCGGCTGGCAGAGAGAGAGAGAGGGAGAGGGAGAGGGAGATAGCGCCTTGGAGAGCTCACACGGCTTTCCACAACGTCCCAGCTTGAAAGAGCCTTTGACTGTGCATCTTGCAAAATGTTTTCTCTGAGCTGTCAAAATACGCATCTGTCAAACCCGAGGAGTCTGGAATGTGTTACGTGCGCGTCGGTGCACCGCGACCAACAGAGCTGGAGCCGTGGGGAGGGGGGTGACAGCAGGGGCTCCCTGAATCCCAGTGAAGACACCGTGGTCCATGGGGCATCTATGAGGTCCTAGGAAGTCCCTCAACCCCTCAAACCCAAGGGGGATTCTCTCCAGGGGTCACAAATCTTTTGAACCCTCTTAGGTTTGCAAGCAAGTGACATTTTGCTATCCCATCCCTCAAAGAAAGGTAGGACCCTTGGTTTTCTTCTCTTCCACATGGGAAGATCCTCCCAGCAGTGGATGGGATGGTGCACAGGCAGGGACACAGGGTCGTGTGTCACAGCACACAGTTACAGCCTCTGTGAGTTGAGCTGGGAACCCTCACAGGTGATAGAGCTTCCAGACCTGGTGTGGTCCAGTCTTGCCCCAGAAAATCTTCTGTGGGCTGGAGGCTCTCCAGCTCTGCTGTGTCTGAGCTGTTGAGGAGCAGGACACTGGCCACCACTCAGCCTTGAAAACATGTGAGGTGCTGTTGTAATTTGGGATTCAGTTCTCAGGAGTCCATTTTGTGTCTCATGCCCAGCCCTGAGGACATGAAGGCTGTTGAAGGGGGCTGTTCTAACATCCAAATTTTCCTAAGGATAAGGAAAGCACACCACAAAGAAAACTCCGGTAACACAGGGATGGAGAGGCAGGCAAGCCGCTTTTAGTAAAACTCGTGGGCATGTCTCTGGATCCTCTTGGAAGCTGTTTGGGGGCACTTTATTTCGAGAAGAGATTTTGGTGTCATGTGTTGTCAGAAAACATCCAAGTGAGTCCTGATCACGGCCAGAGGGTGTCCTTCAGAGCACGTGGGATTTCTTGGCTGGGCTTGGTGGCTTGCTGTGCTGCTGGAGCCCTCCTGCTGGTGCCAGGCTGACTCTCGGACAGTGCCAGGTGCCAGCCGTGTCCCCAGGGCAGCCCAGGGAGCAGGTTCCTCCCAAGCTGCTCGCTATTGGGAATGCAGGCATAGCGTTTCCATGAGTAAGCCTTGCTTGCAGGGGTGCATGTTTGCAGGATGAGGCCATGGAGCAAATCAGTGACTGAGCTCCTGCCCTGCTGCAGAGCTGACGAGGTACATGTGATGTGGAGCTGGGCAAATGCACGCTCGAGAGCTTTTAATTTCATGCTTCCTGAGCAAGCACACTGCTCTCCGTGAAAACTGCAGGACTTTTAGTGGGTTTATTTCTGTATTAAATCTAGCTTTTCTTTAAAGGTAGAAAAGGCTTAAAATGGGGGTGATACAGAGATGGAGTGGATTTGCCTGTGGGCTGGGGCAAGTGGCATCTTTCTGGTTTGCACAATGTGGTGTGGTCCTGCCCTGTGGATGAGACACTGCACATCACTGAACATTCAAAAATACACATTGCAAACATCTTGCTCAGTTTGAGCTGTGGCCTTCTAAGCACAGTGGATAAAAAAACGAGGTGTGAGGTAGGGGCGTGCAAGGAGTCCCCAAGCAAAGTCAGAAAGGTTTAGTACCCCCAGACAGCAGGTCCCCATTCAGGTCCTGATTGCAGTCTCATGTCATGTTAACATCACATAACTGGAGCTGATGTGCTCCCAGAAGGACTAATTAGTTTTGATTTTGGATGATGCTGATGTGGCCAGACCATTTCCAGCTCTGAGGTCACCTCTGGGATCTGTGCACCGTGCTTTGTGCTGCTGTGCTCCCAGGTGTGCACAGAAAGACACTGCTCCTCCACTTAGTGAAGTGCAAGGAAAGAAAGGCAGCAGTGAATGTAGCAAAACCATTTGGATTGTAAATGTAATTTTTTTCCTTTCCTCTAATTCACTGACTACCCTATAGCCCTAAACACCATCCTGAAATTACAAATCCTTACCAGATTTCTAGTCCTTACCTGGCTTCTAATCCTTTAAACCCATTTTCCCCCATCTAGCAGATAGCACATGGAAAACTTTGTGTTCACAGTCATACTCCCTGCACGGATGTGAGTGCAGTCCAAGCAAATAAATCCTGAGTGCAAGCATTCATACATGAAGAACTTCACACTCGGAAACATGACCACACTAAATTGCTGCCAGAGTTTTAAAGGCAGCTTTTGAAAATATTGGCCCTACATCTTGTGTTTCTGCAGCGAATGGTTTGATTCATCAGGGAAACACCAGCTAACTGCTCATCGGACTGCATCCTGGAGATGCAGGGAGCAGAGAGGCTGGGATGGAGACAGCTCTCTGCTTGTACATAAATACACCCTGGACTGATTATCTACCAGAGGAAAAGGAAATCTTTATGATTTCTGCCTTTATTTGCCATGTCTCTGTAATTACAAAGACTTGATATAGAAGAATATCTTTCAAGTATATGAAGCATATGCTCCCCAGAAACACTCAGCAGCTATGTTTTTGGCTCCCGTGACTAATGCTTGCAGAAGGTTCAATTTCCTGACCGTCAGCACCAGGTTTTACTAAGAATGAACATTTTCCCTTTATTTTTCCCCCAGTTCCCAAAGTATTATTGATATTTGATTATTACTATTTTATGTGAGGTCAGAGCAATTAGTTTTGAACTGCAGACCTGCAAATGTGCAGTCTGTAAAACTCAGGTCAGTGTTGGAGTACAGAGGTAGTGTATTTCTGTAAGCTACCCTGAGGCTATAAACTCCATCGTGGAGAAGTCAGGAGATAACAGAGTGAAGACTTGATCTCCAATGTTCCTTTATCTTTTACAAACAGATGTCTCGTGGGGGACTCGTGACCATTTCACAGTGTTTTTGTGCAGGATCTGCTCCTTTCAGCTCACCAAAGAGGCACTGCTCTTGCAAGGAGCACCCACTCAGCATTTCATGTCAGCCTCGGGGTTGCTCCAATGAGTGCTACCAATGAGGTGGGACAGCTCTACCCCTCTCAGCCTTGGCTGCTTGGGGCCCTGCTCACCCCACAGCTCCTTTCTCTCTTCTGCTGGCTCAAGGCTGTCCATGGGTCTTGCCAACTTGTCTCACTTTCAGCCCTATCAGCCTTCTTCCAAAACAACTCCCTTGCTTTCCTCTGTACAGCAAGCCCAGGAGTGATTTATGGTGTAATTCATGAGTTATATACTATTACAATGTATATTGTGGAAAGGGGTAGAGCAATGGGATCTTCTGCTTCGTTGCAAAGACCCCTAAACTTAAGCCCACGGTTTACAGTCTCTTACATATTTGGGATGGGGGCCAGGATATTAGGAAAAAGTTCTTCACTGAAAGAGTGGTTAAGCACTGGAACAGGGTCCCCAGGAAAATGGTGGAGTCACCATCCCTGGAAGTGTTCAGAAAACAACGTGGCACTTTGTGATATGGCTCATGTTGGCATTTGGTCAAAAGTTGGACTTGATGATCTTGCAGGCCTTTTCCAACCTTAATGATCCTATGAGTCTATGATTTTATCAGAGGGAACATGCTCATGGGGACAGGACCTCAATTTTAATACCTACCAGTGTTTGAAGTAAATGATCTTTCCTTGCACAAAACCCATCCCTGACACAGTGACTGGGACACCAAACTGGTTTCTTGTGCTTAATGCTATGAGAAATCCCTTGGGCTCCAGAAAGATCAAGCACCAAATCACACTTGTTTTGATATTGATACAAAAGACACCGATTTTATAAGTTATTGATGTGTTGTGGGTTAAAACTTTTAAAGCAGTGTCTTGGGCAAGCTTATTCTATGTGTAACTTTGGGTCAAATTTTGTAACCCCCCAGCCCTTAATTTTGATAACATGTTTTGATTCAATCAGGACTTGCTTGAATTCACCTGGTTATATCTGAGGGCAGCATTTGTCCTTCTCTGCTGCTAAGTGTGGTTACGCTTAAAGTGATCCTTGAAGGAAAAGGTACAACTAATAACAGTAAAATTAAATTACTGAATGCCTATCAATGACAAAGTGTTGTGGAAAACACTTTGATCTGAATAAAACACTTATCTATACACAAAATGAAATATTGTCTGAATACCTAGGCCTTTCAATAACCAAGTGGAAACAAAGGTAATTATGATAGGCAGAGAGAAAAATCAATGTTTTGATTTGAAAATTTGCCTTTTCTGGATTGTTTTTTCTGGCTGAGAGAATCTGACAGCATTTTATGAAATATTTTGATCTGCTTGAAATTGTCTCTCTTTCTCTCTTTCTTTTTTTTTTAACCAAAAAGTTGTATTTTTGGCTGAAAATTTTTACTGTATCCAGAAAGGGAAATTGTTCTGTCAAGGGTATTGTAAAACGCCCTGTGTTTCATTGCCTTTTAATGGAACCTTAATAGAAGTTGGCAGTGCAGATGACGAAGCTGGAAGGCTGCAGTGAAATTTGAACAATCAGAAGTTGTTCAGAGGTTCATGACCATGAGAGAGCCCTCAAAGCCCATAACTATTCACTCAGCCATAAAAGTGGCTGATCTCATTTCTTCCCATCACCTCCCATCCTCAGCAGAAATGCTCACAACTGCAAGAAGCCCATGGGGGACCATGTTATGGCTATTGATTTAAGATGGAAGATGTTCAGATACTGCAGTGAGGATGGGAAGGGAAGGATCAGCTTCACCAAAAAAAATGCATTGAAATCTGGAAAAGCTCTTGGGCCTGTGAAGGAGAGGATAAATTTAATCAATGTCAATGTTTTCAGTTGATTCAGAAAAGCCTGACAATGCATTAAGCTGTAATGACCTCTGGCAGACTTTTAATGTAGATGTGAGCATTTTAACTTTCTTTTTAATGGGGAGCATGGCTTCTAAGTCCTTTGAAACAGTTGCATCTGAATGGGTTTATGCTACTTGCAGCTTACATTGCATCCACTGGAAATTCCTTGGGTTTTTGCTGGAGTACTCCTGAAACCGGAGTTAGAAGAAATATTCCCCAGGGATGACACTACCTGGACTGGTACTTCTCTTGCTCTCCTGCACTGGTTATTTGTTTCTCTTCATTGCTGCTACATACTCAATAGGCTTTCAGCTCCTAGTCTATTGTTTTTTTCTATTGCAGAGCCTTTAATAATGGTCATTTCCTGCTAGTGAATGCTGAACTTGGTCTAGGGGGACCTGTTTGTAGCATAGTTTTCCACAATTACCCAAAATTTACACAGCAATTCCAAGCTCATTATATGGGGCATAGTATGTAATTACAGGGCATAACATATTAGGTCCTAATAACAGCAAATACATCATTACACAAATCATTCATGTTACTGTGCTGATATTTTTATATGGAGCGAGTGAATATAATTACTAATAATGACAATACCCATCTTACAGCTGCAGTGTTATTTGGGCCACTGTGACATGTAGCAGGGCAGGGGCAGGAGTAAGGAAACTTCCACTGAAATATGGTTGAGTCCATGAAATACCACATCCAAAAACCAAGGTGGAAACCCTCTCTTTATAGTTTATATATGAGAATTTGATTCATCAACACCCAGGAAGAGGGATCCACATTATCTCGCTTTGATGATGGATCTCTTAGTTATTTATGGGAAGGGGAGATGGTTTTCCAGACCCCAGAGTTGTGGAGGGAGGGAAGGAATCCTATAAATGCAACAGCAAAGAGAGTTGAGGCAGCAGGCCACCAGGTGAGCTGTGGACACGGTGTGTCTCACCTACCAGCTTGGAAAAGCTGGGCTCAGCCCAGGATTTGTAATAAAAGTGCTTTGAGTCATGGTAGACCTCCCCTAAAAGGTGATCCCTGCCAAAGGTATGTAGCTTGTAGGGAGAAGGTGTTAGTACTGGCATCTGTCAGACAGCCCTGGGTGGGGATTAAGGACACAGAAGGGGTTCAAGGCCAGTCCTGACCTTTGCATGCAGCTCTGTGAGGGATTTGAGTTCATACATAAGGGTTTGTGAGGCTTTATGAGTGATTTGGGTTGATGCACGTTGGTTAATGAATTATTAAGCACTGCTGTCCCAGCACTCCAAGATGCACCATCTCAGCCCTGGGCATGAGGGCAGCTTGGTGAAGGGTAGAAACAATGGAGATTTCTTTTTCCTGTACTACTACATCAAAAAGTTCAGGCAGTGACTTTTGTTTCAACATATACATATTTATATCTGCTGCATAGTTTAGGCTGAAATTTGTTTCCTTTGCTGACAGGTTAACCTGCTTTCTGGGGTCTGTCTGCAGCAGCCCACCAGCACCTTTGCCAACACTAACCTGGATTTACAATGCTGAGCCCCCATTTTCCACAGCAGCAGGACAAGGGTCAGCCACTCTCATTCTCTTCAGGTCTCCAGAGCACTTCAAAGTAATAACAGGAGGAGAAAAAACCAGTAGGCTGGGGTCTGCCCTGAGGCATATCCTCAGGGGCACATGGCTGGGAGTTATTAATAGGACCTAGTTTGCACTTGGCCACCTTGGTTTGGGCAGAACGTTTCTGTTTTGCCACCCTATTTTGGTATGGAAATACCCCAGTTAGAGCAGAGATGATGAATGGGAACCATGGCAGCCAGAACCAGTCTGCCAAAGGGATTTTACCCAGCCATGCAAAGACTGATGGGTTAGCCTGAGTGGGAGTATTTCTATTGATGTGGGGCAGAGGGAGGAGATGGTCAGCCGAGCCTGGCGAGGGTTGTTGTGCAAATGTGGTTGTGTTGGTCTAGAGACCATATAATCATAGAATATCCTAAACTGGGGAGGACCCACAAGGATCATCAAAGCCCAACTCCTAGCCCTGCACAGGAGAAGCCCAAAAATCACACTGTGTGCCTGACACATTATCCCAACACACCTCGAACTCTGTCAGGCTTGATGCTGTGACCACTTTGCTGGGAGCCTGTTCCAGTGCCCAGCACCTTCTGGGTGAAGTACATTTTCTTAATATCCAACCTAAACATCCCCTGACACAACTTCAGGCTGTTCCTAATGGTTACATCCAACACTTGAGCCACTTAGAGGTCAGTGTTCAAGGATAGAAATGGTAAGAAAAGGTCATATTACTCCCCTGTATCTCTACTGACCCCACCAACCATGAGCAACAGTAAACCCTCAAAAGAAAGGAATCTGGCTTTATGGGGCAGATTATTCCACACATCTTTGAGGCTTCATACACTGCCTTTCAAACCCTGGGAACTTCATATGTTATATAAGTGGTGATACAAAACCTGGCTTGAAAAAGTTTGGATTTAGATGTGTCTGCAGGACAGAGCTCTTTGTGCAAGAAGGACTTGGCAACTGCAAGGACATTATTTAACAAGCAGGTAAACAGTGACTGCTGCTGCAAATCCTGTGCAGTACATCGAACAAGTCTGGCAGTGTTGTCACTTTTATAAGATGATCCTTTGGTATCCTGTGGTCTGGTATCAGCTTGGCCACTGAATTCCTTCAGCAATTGCTAGATCAGAATTAAGGGGAAGAGCTGATGCCCTTCACCCACCACAACTGGAACCTTTGCAGTGGATTCAGTATGAGCAATGGGTGCAGTGCTTTACAGCCAGGCAATGTTACTGTTCTGGGGTGTGATTTCTCATTAAATATGGCATCTGGGTCTAATATGGCATTCAGCATCCGTGAAAAACCCAAATATCTCCCCTTTACATAGTGAACATCACCTCTCCCCAGTCCCACGGTGGGTCAGGGTCAGCTGAGCAGAGCTGTCATCCTTTGTGGGGGCTGTGTTTCCAAGGCTCCTGTGCCCTCCCATCCAATACGTGGAGCTGGGAGTCGGCGCCAACTGGGAGCAAAGGCTTTGGCTCTGCTGACCCCAGGGAGGTGATGGCACGAGGGCTGTTTTGCTTTTCCAGCATGATAACAAACATCATTCCCTTGTTATCTTCAGAGACAGAGATCTCTTGGGGAGGGGAGGAGTGAGGCAAGGTCAGCTCTGTACCTCAGCTGACACCACCGTGTGCCCGGCCATGAAAGCTTCCATGACAGTGTTCAAACTCACATGTTTGCCACCCTTTGGTAAACATTTATCCTTCTTGTTGTTGTCAGGGCTGGTTGGTGGAGCTGGGCTGAGATGCAGGGGCAGTGACAGGGGTGGCATTGCTGCTGCTCTCGCCTTGCCTGACCTCCCTGTGATTCAAAAGCACCCACACAGCCTCTTCAGAGTCTCGCTCACTTATATCAGGCAAACCAGTTTATTTTTTTAGCTTTCAGGGACTTTTGCTCTGCCATTGCATACTGGAGGGTGGGAATAGCAGGGAATATTTAAGGGAAGTGAATTTGGGAATTTTTAAGTGAGCAACATAATCCCAAGGGTTAATATTTCCCTAACTGGGGGGACAAAGAATACTGTGTGACCTCAAGCCCCAGTTGCAACCCAGTGATGCTGTCCAGTGACTTACATACTTGCAGCAAATTCCTTATCTATAACAGGCATTGAAAGGAAAAAAAAAGGGTAAATAAAGCCTATCAGCAGTATTGTATCATTGATTCTCCCTGCAGACCTTGCTTTACTGATAATTATTAACTCAAACTGAGAGCCATTGCAGAACTCATAACTAAAATATGATGGTATTTCTCAAATTAAAAATGATGAGTGAATGCTTCACTCTGCTCAAAGAAAGAAATGCCCACAGAGTTTCCTGTGTGTACCAGGACAACTTGGGGTTGTCCCCATTGCTTTTGTTCAAAACCCAGATGGGTGAATTGCAGCATGGCCATCGCAAAACCGACTGGTCTCCCTTTAGGTCATCTTGTGAGGTTGTTTTGTTGTGGTTTTTTTTTTTTCCTACTGCCTTCCATTTACCTTTTCTTCACTGTTTTCTCTGGCTGGGCCACACACATGAGGTCCAGTTGCTTGCTGGTTCTTGAAAGCAAATGCACTTTAAACCCAGTCCTTTGACATGAAGTGCAAACAGCCCTGGAGCATTTCTCGTGGTCAGTGAGCTCAGCCCCCCTCCCCATTATAAGCTAAAAAGCTGTCTTTAATGTATATAATAAAAGACATCGTTAAAAACTGTGCTTTAATAAAGAAATACAAATGACAATCTAAAAATGTATTTTATTGGGCTGCTAATAATGACCAGCGGTGAGAGTGGAGGGGGGAGCAATATAACGAGCTCCTGGGAGGGGGTTTGGACACAGCTGTCCCACATGTCCCAGAAATTTGGTAGAAGACATCTTGAGCTCACTGGGAGCCAGGGGACTTGGCATTGAGCAGCCTGGCACCCCATACTCAGGTTTTGAACAGCAGCTCCCCAGCTTGGGGCTCACCAGCCACTTGCTCAGCTTGGGAAATAAACAGGCAGGCACTGAAGAGTTCATGTTTTGTATATTCATGTCAGTAAAACAGAGACTATTCCCTCCCTTGCCCAGTGATTCTTGCCTGCCCCATCCCCTCGCCCACCCCAGTGCCTGGCAATGCTTGGCCAGACCCACACTGGAGTAAGTCAGACACAGGGGAACCTGATTCACATTGAAGCAGCCAGGATGTGAATCTGGCCTCACAAATAATATTTCCCCTTGAGATTAACAAAACATGTTAATCTTCTTGGTTTGGAAACTCATATTTTTTTACTTGAACACAGAGCTCTGTCCCTCCATCATCAGCAGATGTCCTGCATTACCTATAAATTCTGCTTACTCCAAGCAAATGTTTCTCCATCTCTTCTCTTTTTTTTTACTTCAATTTGAAGTGAAAGGTACAGTATAGGATTCAAATGCTTTTGCATTACACGGGTTTCTGACCACTTGAAAAACCCCATGGAAAAAATTACTTCACAAACCTGAAACACCGGCTGAATAATTTTGCTGCACTTCTTTCTGCCTGGCTGAACTTTCTTATGATTTCTTTTTTTTTTCTCTCTCTCTCTTTGCTGTACATGGCACTTTGCTTTTGCTTGTTTAATTTTATTTCTTTATTAAAAAAAAAATTCATAGCTCCTGTTTCAGCTCTCACTTTGTGTCAGTATTTCTACCCTGTGGATGTGTCACACAGGAAGGAACATCAGGAAATTGCCCAAAAGGCAGAACTACAGAGTAGCTCAAAGGAAGAAGCAAACCTGAATGCCAAAGCATGGTTTGGTGTTGTCCCAGCTCTTGCCCACACCAAATGCTGGCTCCAGGGCTGCAGGCAGGGAAGTGCAGCCTGAAGAAATAAGAGGTAACTCATGGAAGGGTACAGAAATTGGGCTTTGTCACCAACAGCTGGCTGGCCTGCTTGCTACGATCTGAATGGCTCCTCTGACTTTTCTTTGGCTCAAAGATTTAACATTAAGGCAAAAATAAGACACAGTGTAGAAGCTCCATCAAATCTTTGGCACAACAGCAACAACAACAACAACAAAAATGACTGTACACATGAGCTGAGAGGGTAACATTTCCCAGTTAAGCAAAGGGAAAAGTGCTAAATAAATTGCACGTACGAAAAGGTGGCTGGCTTAACAACAATAAGAAGCATCCCTGTCCTTTTGTTTTTCCTTTTCTTTTCCTTTTTTCCTTTCTGTTCCAGAGATTAAGAAAGTTCCTTGGCCAATCGTCATCTCCAATAGGGGTTTCTGCAAAAAAGCTGCTTTCAGTCTTCATCTGGATCGTGCAACCTTTGCCAAGACCAGATGTAACTCTGTCTGGAAGCTCTTCTGAATCCTCCCTTCCTGGTTATTACTCCTGGAAAGAGAAAGATGCACCATGAGAACAGTGAACACATGGTGTCCCGGCGGCTCCTCGCGTGGAGTGTCACTGACGCACGCGGGAGCGTCCTTGGGGACTGCTGGCCATGGATCTGCAATTTCTAAGGGTTGGGCTCACAGTGGAACCATCTGTAGGTGCCACAATGGAGGCCAGAGCCTGCACAGAGGAGATGGAGTGCCAGACAGGAAGAGGAAGCCTTGGGGAAGAAAAACAACACAGTAATTTGGTGTTGGGTCCAACTCCTGCCACAAAAAAAAAAAAAAAAAAAAAAAAAAAAAAAAAAAAAAAAAAAATCAGAAATGATGGCAAATACCTGCTATTTTCAGTTCAGGAGCTGATCTCAGAAAGCAAAGGAGTTGCAACTAGATGGGTTTATGCAGGAGATGGCCTTTCCTTCCATATTCTAGTTGTTGTATTGAGTTTTCTGCAGGCATGGCCACTCAGTCTGTGGGACTGCAACTTGTCCCATGTGCCTGTGCACCCCCTGTGAGTCACAGGCATGGCAGATTACTTGGAAAATCACACTGGGCTACAGAATATTATGGCCAGGTCCATAGGAAAATGGTCAACTCCAAACCATGGCAGCTTTAGACAAGGAAATCTCATCTAAACCCCCTTCAGCATTAAAATAAGCCCCACAAATATCGCACAAACAATGGTTAACATAGTTCAAAACAGAGGAAAATCCTCAGGGCCTGAGGATTTCATGAGATCACATCTCCATTGCCCAAACTGCCTTCATCACGTGGGCTCTAAATCCTCCTTTAAATAACTTAGGAATTAGAAACTTGGAAATGAGATCACATTTAGCTAGTGCTACCAGTGTTTCTTGCTTTTTGCCAGTGGATGTAAGAACCTTTTAGGGTGCAGTATGGCTTCTGAAAGTCCTTTGGACACAGTCACCACTTCCCTGGACAGGTCAGCCATCTTTCTGTCAGTCTTAATAAGGTCAAACTCCTTAAAGCCTAGCCTGAAAAACTTTCTTCCCCAGTCTGTTTTGTTTCTGTACTGCCTCTCCTTTTCCATCACTGGAGACTGTAACACCAGGGTATAAAATACTAGTAACCTACTGGTATTTATTTGATTTATGACTATCATTAGGGCAGCTGCTGTGAGATGAACGATTACAGCTGATCATCCATGACAGGCTAAGGGGCAGGGGAACCTAAAATCCACCTTTTCACCCCCCTCCTGTCAAGTGCAGACCCGGGGAAGCTCAGGACTGTCACAGGACCATCAAGGTTTCTCATGATATTTCACTAAAAGCACCCATATAATCTTCCATGCCATAAATGCTGATGTCTGCTGGACCCCAGATTCCTGGAGTTGTCTCTGGACAATCCTACCTAGGGTTGCTCAGAGAAGATGTAGAAATGATTGCCCTAATTCAAGGCCTTATTTGGGATTCTGAATAAATGAGGTTTAGGTGGGAGAATGACAAACAGCCTTGTGTATTGCCAACGTTTCTGTTGGGAATCTTCAACAATGTGTAATATATATTAATAACCTGTAATAGACAAGTCAGTTGTTTAATTTATCCCACATTTACCTATGGAAAGAAAATGTAAAAGAAGGGAAGCAATGACCACTCTCATTAATATTAAAAGACAGCAGAGAGATCAAAAGCATTTGTGGGTTGGGGGAAGCAGGGTGGCTTTAGGAAGAGGAGTCTCAGGGTCAGGTCTCTGCTCTGAAGTCTCTGCAATTGGGGAAGATCAACCATGGGGGGACAAGAGGGAATATACACAAACCAGGCAAGGGCATTTGTGCTGTACCTTCCAGGCACAGGAAATGGAAAGGGGAATGGAGAGATCCCCCTGCAACACGATGGAGATGCTCAGCACACCTCACTGGCACCACTCGATCGGTCCCCAGGCACTGCCTGATGCTTGGCCATGGGTTATTTTTGGTGGGAATAGGCTCTTTTATTTCCCCCTCCACCCTTTTTCACTCCAGCCAGGAGCTCCGAAGACAGATTTATGAGCCTGGGTCTGCTTTAAACTAATAACATCAGAACTCCCATGGCTCTTGAATTTGACAACTGGCCCAATGACCTTGGTGAGTTTGCAGCATCCCGGAGCATTTCAATCTCTATAAATCAAAGCACTTCTGGAATTGAGTCAGCCTTTGTTCCAGGGCTTCTCCTGTCTCTTCTACTCACGTTTTCCTTTTGCTGCAGTTACCCAATATCTGTGGGGTGGATCTTACCCTATTCTTGGCAACACCCTTACTATAAAAGGGATGGACCCTACGCTGGGATCCTGCTCCCACCATGGGAACAAATCCCTGGTCTGTCTTTGTGTGCTGTGATGTGACTGCTCCAAAACCCCTTAAAGCAAAGGGGCTTTCAGGGTGCTGTGATGCAACAGGGGAACCCCACATCACATCCTTTTGTAAAGAAATGCTTTGGGCCCTGCTCTTTGAGGTACTGATGCTCAATGCCCCAATGGGCCAATGCAGGGTGTGCAGTGCTCTTGGGGATGCCCTTGGGGTAGCTGCTGCTGCCTCCCTGTCCAGAGTTGGGTGATCTTCCTCATGAACTTGTCACGAGCCTTAGCACCGTGCTCCACCTGCAATCCTTGTTTTGGGCTGCAGGGACATACAAGACACAAGTGATAAGCAAATTAATCTCGCTACCCTCTCACTGCCTTGTTTCTAAGCAGGTCCCTGGGTGGGTAATCCTTCAGCCAGCATGCAGCAGGGATAACTGATGGCTGGGCAGACTCAGGTCTCCTCTGTCCCCCAGGGATGCTGTCCCAAGGCAGATGGACAGGCAGCTCAGAGCGGGTGGCTGCTCTCCTGTGGTCCAGCTCCTCCCTGGAGCCCGCGGAGCTGGCGGCCGTGGGATCAGACTGGCTGGCTGCCCGCTCTCGCCGGCAAGTCCTAGCAGGGAAATGAAGCTATTTTTAAAGAGGAACCTCTGCTAAGTCAAACTGCAGGGAAAGGGAGGTCGAATCTCATTATGAGACCCCCCTCCTCCCCACACAGGATGGGAAGCCATGAGGAAGAAATGCCATGCAGATCATCAAGGTTTTACTGTGCTGGCTCTGAATGGTTCTGATAATCAATATCAGATGATCAATAACAGCAAGACCCTGCAGCCAGGATCATCCCCACCAACCAGGGGGTGGGAGCTGTGGCTTTATCTCGGGGCTTTGTCTAAATAAATCACGAGTCATGACACAGTGTTATCAAAAAAATATGCTTCAAGCAAATGGTTTCAGTGCTGTACAAATCAAGTCTGCCACTACCATTTCTCTTTTATAATATAAACCCTTAACTTGTTCACTCCTGCAAATAAATATGCCTGCAGAACACCCTCCTTCCATTTTTTCCAGTGGGAATAAATGTTACCTACAGCAGGAGCTCTGCTTTTAGCAAAGTAGCAATGAGGGGGCATCAAGGCATGGCACAACACCACAATAACTATTTTATATAATGCAATAATTACGTGCATAATGTCAGCCCTTTTAGTGCAGCAGGCTGCAACAAACAGAGAAGCTTTTCATTCCATGTATGTTTCTATATCATTTAATTATCTGGGAAAAGATGTATATACAGCGTATTTTTAATTTTTAATTCCTTGCGTCTGTGCTCATCCACAACACAGGCACAAAAACAAGAAACTAAATTCCAGCCGAAAACTTTTATTGAGCTCCAACTGCTCGCCTGTTATTCATAACCCAGTTTCCTCTCTCACAAAGAGACCTTTCGCATGGGTTTTTTTTTTTTTTTTTTTTAATTTTTTTGTTTTTTTTTTTTTTTTTTTTTTTCCTTCTGCCTCGCTAACAGCTGCTCGCTGTGTTGTATCCTGAGTGATGATGAGGTTCTGAAAGTGTTTTTTTGGAACAGATGGCCAGGAGAGAGCTGGGGAATGTGCCAGCAGCGAGCTGGGGAATGCGCCAAGTCCTGCAGTGACTGAGTACTCCGGGTTCCAGCTCGCGTGCCTTTCCCCTGCCCTCTGCCCCAAGTGGCGCCAGCAGGACTTCCCAGCTCGCGCTCCGAACATCTGGAGTCTGCGACTGCCAGAAGAGCCGGGACGGGGGGGAGGATGAAGCAGAGAGAGAGAAAAAAAATCCCTCACCCATCCCTCCCTGCTCCGGCTGAGCTCGCACGGCCCCGGCGATGTTGCTGCCTAGCACGGGGGCTAGCCAAAAGCAACGAGGGGCGGGGAAGGGAAAGGAAAGGAACCTTGCCATGGGTGTTTGGGGTTTTGGGTGCTGGGTGTGCTGTGCGGGGTGTTTGTCCGCGGCTGGATCCTGCTCTGTGTAGAGAGGCTGTGGTTGTGCTGATTGCTGGCGATGTAAGTTCTGCCCCACAGCTTTGGGGCCAGATCCTGTGGGGCTGGGGGGGTCTGGGGGGCTGTGATGCACAGCTCTGCACCCCTACAAATGTCAGTGTCCAGGAAGAGCCCCCAGCCACGCACCCTACAACCTTATCCTGACCCTGAGCTGCTTTCCTGCGGGGCACCAGAATTCAGCCCTGGGGCAGAAAAGCTGGAAAAAAGAAACTGTGGGATCAGCAAGCTGGATCCCAAACACTACAGAATCCCTGTGAGGCTTTCAGATGACCCCTGGCCACTGAGGATTATGTGCCATGCAGAAACAGGGTACCTTGGGGGTAAGGAAAACTTGGACTTCCCTTTCTCTTGCTGTTGCATCCTCTGTGCTGCTGGAAAATGCTCCTGGCTGGAGCTGAAGACACTTCCCCCCCTTTTTCCAGGACTTCAGTGTGGCCCTAGCAGTTCCTGGGGCTCTGCTGCGGGTGTTGCAACCCAGATCTCCAACGTGGTGCAACTCTTGGGTGCACAGTTAAGGACAAGGCTTAGTCCAGATCATTTGTATAACCAAGTGAGACGTAGCTTTAAAGAATGAAAAGCATCATCAGAATTCACCACCACTACCACCCCCCCACAGTCAGCTTTTTTTCTTCTTTTTTAAGAAAAGTCATCTGAAGCCTCCTTCGTTGCTTATAAATGAGATCTCCCATCACTAAACACCCTCGGTCAAGTCTCAATTGCAAGAACTAAAATCACCTTATAACTGTAGTTAGGACAGAGAAGGTTTTTTTTTTTCCTAGTTAACTTTGAAAGACTAAAGCCAACTTTTCTAATTAACAACATGGGAATAGAAATGGGGGGTTAAACCACTGAGTAAATTTCCTATTGCAACAGCAAAATCTGAACAACGACCTAGCATTAGGGACACAGGATAATTCGCCCCCAAAAACAAAGCAAAAAGGCAATGCACAATCCAGCAAATGCAACATCTGGAGTCTCTGCCTGCCAAAACAAACTCCAACCAGCTACTTTTTTGTGTGAAAAGATCACGGTGCCACAGCAAATTGCAACCAGAGAGCTGCGAGAGTGAGAGAGGTAGACACACAATAAAATGGAGATGACAGGAGATAAGGGTGTTGAGGACCTAACGTGGAGCTCAAGGAGCGGAGGTCTCTGCTCAGGATCGCTGCAATTTTTTTAAGAGAGAATATAAAAGGAAACTAAAAAAAACAATAACAAAATAACAACTACCCCAAAGTCAATAATTCAGAGGAACTGCTCAGTGAGAAGTGGTTTCAGAGACCTGATTAAAAACACACAGAGCTCACAAAAACGTGCCGATTTCCACATTAACAAGGGCGCGGCGATTTTGGGCCAAGCCATTGTATCCTGGTCCAGCTGCCTGTGTGAGACCCCCCAGGAGAGACATCCCTTCACCTGACATCCAGAGCTTGGATCGTTGCTGCACAGCCATCCCGGATCTGTAATTTCCCTCTGACAGCAGCCTTTTCCTCCCTTGAGCTCATTATTTGCTTGGCTCAAGGAGAAAAAGAGACATGCAAGATGAGTCCTCCCAACCCAGGCTTTGCATCCCCACTCCTATCTACTGGGAATTACCAGAGTTACTTAGTGGTACCTGCTGGTTTTGGCTTCATCAGCAGCTGGATGTGCTCTTGCCATCACCTGAGCAAATACTGCTGGAAATAAAACTGTACTTGTCATCCATAAGAGAATCTATGTGCTCTGGGGCTGCCCTAAACTTGGAGCAGAACTATAATTTCCAGCAAGAAAAGCAAGGCAGAGCAGGGATTAAGACCCTGCCTTGGGTACCAAGCCTGGCTTTCTTTTCTGAGAGGGCTTTTGGAGAAGGTTTAGGGTGGGTGTCTTTCAAGAATGTGGAGAAAAGGCAGATTTTCTCCTGGTGATGCTGTTTCTGTGGGTTGGTGGTGTCTGGGAGGTGGGAGTTGCCCTGGTAGAGTTTCCATTGTTCAGGCACTCTCGATGGGCTTAGGGCTTTTCTCCACACATCCGCTCTGGAGAGAACTTCAGAGAGCAAACACCGTAAATGGAAGGCTTTTAATTCTCAATTTATTTTTTTAATTAAGGACGGGCCCAGCTCTAACCCTCAGATGTAAACACCCTGGGACTTGGAGCCATTTAAAATCTGGCTCCTTGTTCCCGGTCTTTAAGCCTGTATTGGTTTACATATGCCAAGACAATGGGTCTCAGCCCACTGGGCACCCAAAGCCTGAAGAGCAGCCCAGAAATGTGCTGAAGCCCCACTAAGGATGGTCATTCTCTTCTTTCCTTCCATTTTGACTTTGGGAGGGGACCCAAGACCAAACTAGCAATCTGCTAAAGCCTCACAAAGGATGCTCATCCCCTTCTTGACCTGGAGAGGGGTCCCCAGACCCAACCAGCAACCTGCTGAAGCCCCCCAAAAAATGCTTTTCTTCTCCCCCATCTTAACTTGGAGAGGAGACCCAAGAACCAACTCTCACCTTGCCCCAGGGTTGGTAGCACCACTTCAGTGTCCCTGGGACACCACTGCCTGTGGCACTACAGACCCCAGAGTGAACCCCCAATTTTGGGCTGTGCCCAGGAGCTCCCCCACACCTCCCAGTCCCAGGCAGTGCTATCAGCTGTGGGCAAGTGGTGCCGTGTCTCTGCCTGGCACTGCTGCTCCGTGGGCATAAATACAGCCCCTGACAGCCAGAGGAAGCAACAGGGAGTGTGCTATTGTGTTTATTTATAAACTGAATTGCTGCAGGATGATTTGTTGGGCTAAAGAGGAGGAAAAGTGAGGAAACCTGCCCGAATCAGAGGCAGATCTTAACAACACAGGGGAAGGAGCCTGCTCTCCAGCTTAGCTGCCCATTCATCCATTAAAATCCTGCTGATTTATTATCCTGCCTGACAAGCAAGCTCAGAGAGCAGAGGGAAGTTCAATTCAAGTTTACAAAACTCTTTTTGTCATAAAAGCCTGAACAAAGACATCAATCACTCCTTTAATTCACCCATGTCACTCTCTGAGAGGAAAACTGGCAGAACGCTCTGCTTCTTCCTCCTGCCGCTTGACGATGATTTCACCTAATTGGTTCAGTGTTAAGTAACCTAAAGGAATGCAAGGCATAATTAGATTTAACGTTGTTTCCTCAAGATACCCACATGTCCTTCAGATCATACATCTTACTAATGTGTTTATACATATAATGTCTCCATTAGCTACCTTTTTTTGTTGTCGGGTGATTTTGCTCAGAGATAAGTGTTAGATTAAACAAAACAGAAAACACAGGCGGGCGACAGTGTTTTACAGGCTCTGAAAGGCGACTCAAGGTTGGTTTGGTTTAACAAGTAACAGTCCCAAGATGACTCTTAATAGGATCACGCTCGTGTTGAAACACACGATGGGCGACTAACGAGGGGAAGAGGCTGGCGCGGAGGATGGGGAGGAGAGAAAAGCTTTTGATTAGGGAGGAATGTGGTTATTACAAGATCAGATGGATGGAGGAGAAAAAGAAAGAAAGGCGAGGGATAAAAAAAAATCAGGCAAATTTCACAAGGTTCACAAGAAAGGAAGGAAACCACTTTGGATTTTTTGCTTTTCTTTTTTTTTCCCTCCCTTTTGTAACTTTTACCATTATTTAGGGGGTGAGTTGGGGGAGAGGCTGTAACATACCTTCCTTTTTTTAGATCTTC
Organism: Leptocoma aspasia; assembly: GCA_013399835.1. Lineage (NCBI taxonomy): Eukaryota > Metazoa > Chordata > Aves > Passeriformes > Nectariniidae > Leptocoma > Leptocoma aspasia. The sequence continues at coordinate 103,098 of VXAX01004364.1, forward strand.
CTTCTGCTTGTAAGGTCCTAGTGCACTGCTCCACGCATTCAGAGAAGCTCATGTTACTGTGGTCAGCGCTGTAATCCAGGTCTGCTAGTCTGGCCAGGGAAAGGATATAGTTACAGGCTATTCTCAAGATGGCCAGTTTGGACAACTTTTGACCATAAGAATAGCAGGGAACCTAGAAAGGGTAACAGGGAAAAAGAAATAATTAAAAATTAGGCCAGATAAACAAAATATCTTGCTTGAAGCATGACAAAACAACTGTGAGTTATTTTCTTAGCAGTTTTAACATAAATAGAAACTCTAGTGATAAAATGCCATATGGTCCCAACAGGTTTTTAAGAAGAACTCCCCTGCTGATCTCCACGGGGATGAAAGCAGCACGAAGCCTCTTGATTTCAGCAGGGCAGTTCTGCTTAAAATTTGATGGCAGGATACGGCCCAGGACATCTGCCTGCTGCTCAGTTCACTTCTTGGGGGCCCTGTTTCTTAGAAACCTGCATCCCCATGCCTCCCAGTAACTTGTCTTGAGTAACTTACTCCCCACGAGTAGCTCCCATGTCATCACAGGTCTTGCAGAATAAGTCAGTAAGAAGGTACGAGCAACTATATCACAACCTGGTGTTTTTGTGCTCAAACAACATCAATTGTGACTTTCAGCCCATGCAAACACACAGTGCTGTTGAGTAGTAGGACCTTAGGCAGGGAGTAATTTCTACCTGCTTAAACACTCCATCATTGTACCCCACCCCACAAAAAAGACCAAAACAGAGCCTGTTTCAGGGAGCTGGGTGTATCTTATGCAATTTATTTCTTCACCCTCAAAGATTTCTACTGTAATGTGAAACATTCAAACAATTCAAACCAAACTGAATGTGTCTCAATAACTGAGCAGTATATGGTTCTTGCTGCAGAAGGGTGGGTTGCTTTTCAGTCGTGACCTAGTAAAACACTACATCTACGCTCAAGTTTAGGCATACAACATATGTCCAGCTTAAAGAGAGGTCTTCTGAATTCGATAGGCTTGGGCACCCCATTTTCTAGTTTGCAATATTGCTAAAGTCACTCAGCCTTTAATGAACAAGAGTCTATTGCCTACAGGAAACTGAAGCTGTGCATTCCTCTGAAATCCATCTGAGCCCCTCACGTTGTCTGACCACCTGTCAAAGTTTTCATAGTAATCACTCATTGGAACACCTCAGTGTTTCTCTGCCACCTGCCTCCGTACCAGTCTCCATCCTCCACACCCCTCTAAGGTGCCACACTCAGTTTAGGGCTGGAGATTTTTATTTCCTCTTGCCATGCTCAGGCCTGAGCTTCTCTCCCCTCCACAGGGACACAAAGATGGGATCACCCCTGGGATGCTTTCCCTGACTTTACAGAAGGTAAAATGGGTTCAGCCCCTCCACAAGCCCCACAGCAGCCACACACAGATGCCAAAGGAGGAACAGAGCAGCTCAGGCATATACAGGATTTCCCCAAGCGTTCTGTCAGGCTCCAGCTACTGTCACTTCCATCACTTCAGCTAGATGTGCCATCCTTGAATTTAGCAACCCATGATAGATCTTTTCTGTCCATGAACTTGGTCTGGTAAGCTGAACCAACCCTGTTGATTTTGAGCAGCCATAACATCTTTTTGCAAAGCATTCTCTCCAGTCTATACAACTTTTTTCTCTTTTTGCTTGTTTTGAACTTGGCTCCTACTGTCTTCCCTTGAGGTACTACAGTTCTGTATTAGAAGAGAGGACAACAGATATTTATTCACCTCCTGTGTGACATATGCTTTTAGTTCACCATCATCTCTTCAGCCTCTTTTCCAAAAGAAAAAGATTAATCCTCCTTAGCAGACAGTTCTATGGAAGCCATCCCATATCTTTGATGACCCTTGCTGCTCTTTCCTGAACCTTTCCTAGTCCCTTTGGAGATGATCAGAACAACACAAAGTGTTCATGTTGTGGGTGCATATATCTAACAGATGCTTATGTTCTCTGTTTTGTTTAATATTCCTTTCTTCCTAACTCCTGATTTGATTTGTGACTCCTTCCAGACACGGACCTGGGACTTTCCTTGTACCATCTAGAGAAACCCCAAGGTCTCCTTTCTCTGAAATAATGGTCAGCTCAGGGTCTATCACTTCATATGTGGACTCTGGTATGTTTTTTTCCATATGCATCACTTCACTTTATCTGTGTGGTATTTATTTCATCTGCCATATGATTACCTAATCACTCAGAGTCATGAAATTCAGCACAGCTGGCACAGGCACAATTTCAGGTGGTGGGACCTGACATTCCCTGTTTAAAGCAGAGCTAAGCTCAGAGTCAGATCCTGGTTTGTCCACTCATGACATCCCTCCCTGCAGGAACTGGCCCTTTTTCCCTACCCACCATTCCCTGCCTGTACACTGATCACTAATCCACACTCCCATCCAAGCTGTTTGGTTTGTTCTTTCCTAGGGAAGACCTCTGCCACAGTGCTTATGGAAATCCAAACTAATTCGTTGGATCACCCTTACCTAAGAGCACAAGGATTTTAGTGCTGTTGACCATATGGGCCATGTCTTGTACAATACACAGAATCTTTTAGGCTGGAAAACACCCCTAAGGACATGGACTCCAACCATTAAACCAGCACTGCCAAGGCCACCACTAAACCGTGTCCCCAAGCACCACACCTACACATTTTCTGAACACTTCCAGGGATGGTGACTCCACCACCTCCCTGGGCAGCCTGTTCCAATGTTTGACCACCCTTTTAGTGAAGATATTTTTCTAATATCCAATCTAAACCTTCCCTGGCACAACTTGAAGCCATTTCCTCTTGTCCTATCACTTGTTACCTGTGAGAAGAGACCAAATCCCACCTGGTTGCACCCTCCTGTCACGGAGTTGTGTAGAGCCAGAAGGTCCCCCTGAGCCTCCTTTTCTCAGGCTGAGGCCCCCAGCTCCGTCAGCTGCTCCCCATCAGACTTGTGCTCCAGACCCTTCCACAGCTCTGTTGCCCTTCTCTGGACATGCTGCAGCACCTTAATGTCCTTCTTGTAAAGAGGGACCAAAACTGAACACAGGATTGGAGATGTGATATGGCTGAGGTGCCTCTCCAGAAACCAGCCATAAAACTTCAAATGGCCTTTTTTTTATATACATACCATCTACTACTGGTACCCCTGACAATACAAGGAATCATAGAATAGCTTGGGTTGGGAGGGACCTTTAAAAGTCACCTAGTCCAAATTCCCCCCTGCAATGGGCAGGGACATCATAAAGAATCTGTTTAAGAGCTCCTTTTTGTCTGACAAAACGTCTCTCTAAATCCTTGCCTTCACTTTTTTTTTTTGCCAGCATATGCACCCAGCAATGCCCTTGCCCTCAGTACCTGGTCCCCAGATGCAATGAGCTGAGTTATTTTGAAAGCAAGAGCTTCAGGCAGCAGAAACACCCAAGTCTCTTTCGACGCCAACGCAACGAAAACAGCAGAGACCCCAGATCAAACAGCACCAGGAAAGAACAAAGCAAGATGGAAACTAAAATGGAAGGATTCAGTGAAATGTGGGAGTAATTTCAGAATTAGAGCAAGAAGGAAGTTAAATCGAGTGGAAGGAAAATAGACCATGAAAACCTTGAGGCTGATGCACAGACGTTGTCCAGTTACAACACAAGAAGGCAGGCTAATGTCTCTTTTCCTCATCTGTTTTGCTCTTTCTTTTGTGTTTTGGGGTTTTGGTTTTTTTTTTAAGGAAACAAAAAGAAACAAAACACAACCCAAACTATTTTGTAGGACGTGTTTGCTACAAAAGGCAAGGAAGATCTCAGTGCTAACACAGCTGACAAAAGCCTCAACTGGGGTTACACAGCACTTTTCCCACACTACTGCAGCAGAGTCCAAACTGGAGCTGGCCTGCATGCCCATGGGAAGAAGTTCACCTTGAGGTGTTCAGACACTCCCGTGATGGGTGCGGGGCACCAGCATTAAGAGATAAGAGGTCTTTTTTGCCATGGTAACAGTGTTAGAAAAACTATTTCATAGGAACCCTCCCTGTCTTGGCTCAGCTCCTGCCATTTTAATGTTTCCTTTTGAATTAAACATGGGAAATTAAGAGAGGAATGAGCCACTTAGTTCAATCCAGAGCCAAAACTTCCCCAAGTGTGTCTGTGTGTAACTTTGGTATTATCTCTTCTAGTCTACAGGAAAGAGGGGACAGATTTGTCCAAACTGCAGTAAAAGGTGTCAATGACAGGCCTGGATGCCAAGAAACCTTCAAAATCCAACTTAAAACAGAGAGAGTGTTTTAGAGGTGGTAAAAACACCTGAGGCTGGTGTGGCCCTATGGCCCTACAGGTATAACCCTCCCAGCTCCTGCAGAGTCTCCACACAGATCTTTGGCAGGAAGTAATGTGAGCAGTATCTGTCATGCTCCTGGCAAGGACCAAACCCTTTCCTTCTGTCACCTTCTTGCTCCTCATGCCTGAACTGAACAGACTTCAGTGCTGTAATGGGGCAGCTGTGAGCTGAGCAGGTCCATCCAGAGCCAGGGGGAACCGGGCTCAAGTTCCTGTGCAGTTAATGAAAATATTTCCTTTATCTGACCTCACTGGTCTCTGCCGAGCAGCAGCACAGCTCACCATCTTGCCTGCAATATTTGCAATGATTAAAAGGAATTAGGAAGGAACTGCAACTGAAATTTCACACCAACCCTGAGGAATGCAGCTGTCTGCTAGACAGGCAAGGACACCGGCACCATCCTCGGCTTTGGGACATCAGCACAGAGTGAGCTGGGACCACAGGAACCAGAGCTCCAGTCAGAGGATGTTTTTTAGTTGTGTCTGCAAAGGGCTCTGCAGAGTCTCATGGGTCTTATCAGTGATCCCCAGGCTGGCAGGAGCTGAAGCAAGGCAAGATGAATGCTCCTGGGACATGTTCCTGTGCAGAAGAGCCCTTCTTCAGCAGGATAACAGAAAGGGATGTGACCTAACAGGTCTTTTCTATCCTTGACGTCTAAGATTCAGAGGCAGCGCCCTTGGAAAACCAGAGATGCTCCCTTTGAAGTCCATGGGAAGCCTGCTGTGCTCTTGACCCACAGCCAGCACTCTCCAGAAAGGCAGGGATCCACTGCAGCTCCCCAGAGCATCACTGTCATCCACTAAAGACATGGGCTGGCAGCTGGTTCTGACATGGCACAGCAGAGGAGGCTGCAGGATGAGTTTGGGGAACAACTAGGGGTGGGTGAAAGGGTACCACTGTCACCCTGCCATAGGAGGGTACAGGGTCTGCAGGGAACAATCAGGAGCATCCCATGTACTTTAGGAGCATTAAGCAAGTTCACATCATTGAGCTTCTGTCTGTGTAGCTCTGTCCTTATAAAAAGGATACCATTTCCATAAACACCCTCTGGACCTGTACAGATAAATTCTGTAAAACAAAGTCTGCTTTTACACATGAAAATGCTGGGGTAAAGAAGGGTGTTGAGTGCTGGGGGTCCAGATGTCTCTGTTACTGTGCTCAAAATGTGATTTAGCAGCACAGACATGCACAGATCTCATCCACATGAAGGTCACACAGGGCAGAATTGGGCCCCCTGGGCACAGCAGGGAAGATGGGACAGCTCTAATTCAGTGTTTGTGATGCAGCATAAGCCAAGCCTTCCTGACAGCTCGTCCCTCAACATGCCATAATAAGCTGCTGAATCTACCTGTCTGCTAATTCATCTGGTTCATTTTTATGCTGGGAGTTAAAACACATCAGGGCCCCTCTCCTTGCCCCCCTCCCCCAGGAAAACATTTGGCTGCCTCTCCCCTGCATCCCAAGACGCAGCCCAGTGGCGCTGTCTCATTGTTTGTGCTGCGCTTCCTGCCAAAAATATTTCCAGAGGTTCATATAAATGTCCAGTACTTAATAGTCCTGGCTGTTGTACATCCCTTTCTAACCCAGAGTGAGTCAGACACTTCCTGGGGCTAAGACACATTGGGGGAACAGTGGCAGGGTGGGGCAGCAGGACTGACAGTGTCCCTTGCTTGTTGGCCCTGAGCTCAGGGGAAGCCCCTCCTTCATGATCCCAAATTATCTCCAGGCTGGCATCTGTAGAGCTACTGTGGATGTGTGGATGCCTCATCCCTGAAAGGATGCCTCATCCCAAGGACAAGTTAGATGTGACTTTGAGTAACCTGGGCTAGTGGAAGGTGTCCCTGTCCATGGCAGTGGGGTTGGAATTAGATGATCTTTAAGGTCCCTTCCAACCCAAACCATTCTGTGATTCCATGAGTAAGATCCTTAACAAGCTGAAGATCTTGCCCAAAAGATCATTGCCTGTATTCAAGATGTGTTACATAGTAGAATGTTTTTGGGAAGGATTTGAAGCCAGCTTTTTTCTCTTTCCACCCAGTTCTGAGGGTAAAGTGAAGATATATGGGTCCTTTTGCTTCTTGCAGGACTCATTTGATGACTTGGTTGCTGTGTTCAGGTTCACCAGCAAGGTGACTTGGCTTCCCTACCTTGCTCTCAACAGCTGCAGACCCTGAGTCCTTCTAATATTCCAGGTGGGACAATGATGACTTATTCAGCTGTATGATGGAAAAGTCTGCAAGTATTCCTGGGACATCCTTTCACAGTCCTGCCAGATCCCTTCAGGCTTGATTCCCAAATATCCCTCCTGCTGCTGCCCACAGCACAGCAGGAACCAGGGTCCACTGATGGCTCCTCTGTGCCCCTGGTGCTCACTACCCTGACCTGGACCTTTGGGGTAGCAACCTTGGGTTTGAACCCAGTGAGGCCAGATCTTGCTGTGTGCATATATGGCATGGCTCTCAGGGGACTGCTTCTGGAAAAGGGCCCCATAGAATCAGAGAAGAGTTTGAGCTGAAAAGGACCTTTAAAGGTCATCAACCCCCTGCAGTGTGCACGGACATCTTTAACTAGATCAGGTTGCTCAGAGACCTGTCTAGCCTGACCTTGAATGTTTCTAGGGATGGCATATGTATCACTTGTCTGGGCAACCAGTGTCAGTGTTTTACAAGCCTCATTACAAAAACTTTCTTCCTCATATCTAGTCTAAATGTATCCTCTTTTAGTTTAAAACCATTATGCCTTGTCCTTTGACAACGGGGTGTACTAAACAGTTTGTCCTCATTTTTCTTATAGTCCTCCTTTAAGGAGAAGTGGTGAGGGGGCTAAAAAAACCTCCCAGAACCATCTCTCCTCCAGGCTGAACAATCCAAACTTTCTCAGCCAATCACTTGATCAACTTGGTGGCCTCCTCTGTGCTTGCTCCAACAGATCCATATCTTTCCTGTCCCGAGGATTCCAGAGCTGGTTGCAGCACTGCAGGTGCAGCCTCACCAGACCAGAGGGGAAGAATCACCTCCCATCCACCTCTGGTGTCACAGTGTCACATGCTCCACAGAGCTCTATTCCAGTCGGTGATGGGCAGCTATTCCATGCCATGAGTCTGAGAGGCTTTTATTTTCTCTGCCACCAGAATGCTGTGGCAGAAAAGGGGCAGCCCTGTGTTAAGCAATGCAATTCCAGCAGTTTGAAAGAAAGCCTCACCCCTGCCTCACCATAGGGAGCAAAGTGCCCAGCCCAGGCCCAAACCCAGCTGAAAAATGCCAACAAGAACAAAAGCAGCACTGCTCAGGCAGGAGCTCCAGTCCTGACTGATGTGCCTTTGCCTCTTGGGTGGGTCCACGCTGTCAAACAACCCAGCTCCTGGTTCCCTCCCAGCTCCTGGCTCCCCCATCGCTCACATTACAAAAACATGAGTTCACTCCTTGGAGCGAATGAATTGGCTTCCTCCAAACAAAACCTAGGTGTGGTGCTGGGTGAGTTCACCCTGGGAATCTCTTCCAAATGGCAGTCTGGTTAATGCTGCCCCAGGCCTGGCTCTGCTCTGTTTTGGACAGTTGTCCTGCACTTCCACAGATGTTCTGCACCCCCAAACCCTCCTGCACATCCTCAGGGCACACAACACACCCCCTCAGTATGCAGCAAAGCTCCTACCTATTTGCTGGTTCTTTGAATCACTTCCTAAAGTAATAACTAGACAGACAATTACTGGGATTATCAAAGGAGAAATACCAGGGCTACTGGGCACAGAAAATCTCTCTGAAAGGGGCTGCCTTCCAGCACTATAGTGGGGAAACACTTTTTTGGGTGGTAGTTTAGTGGTGGCCATCTGCATCTCTGAGGTCCAATGGATCCAAAACCCCTGGAAAATAGGAGAGCAAGCTCCACTGGAGATAATAGCATCACCCCAGCTTGGCCTTGGTGACTCTTCAGTCACCAGCCACTGCTGGACACCACAGGGTCTTCCCCTCCCTTGCTATCCCTGCTGAGCCCGTGGCAGCTGCAAAGGAGCACAACCTCCCACAGGACACACATGGCTCTGCTTGGATCCCTGCATGGCACAGAGGACAGTGCAAACCAGGACCAGGATGGGATATATTGCTTGGGGAATAGCATGGCATAGACCAAAGGAGATGCAGACTGGGAACAAAGAGCCTGGGGAGCGCTGCTGCAAGGTACTGAGAAGTGTCCCAGCTCCCCACTGCAGCCCGGAAAGGAATTTGACAGTGGATTAAGGCAGGGAGCAGAGGCTGGATTCAAAGCTTGATGGAGAAAAGCAGACTCTTTTCTCCAATTTCAGTGGGAGCCATAAGAAAACACAGAGGTTAACTCAGAGTGGCTGCAGCAGGCAGAGCAAATACCTCCCGACAGGAGCAGGATTTGTTGCAAAGGATAAAATCAGCTAGACAGCAGCCAAGGGAGCAAAAAAGCCCTGTTCTTGGTGACACACAGTCATTGTTTTCAGGATTTTTGTCCTTTTGTTTGGTTTCTCCCTTATTTTCTTTCCTCCTGTGTTGCTTCAGGCCAGTATTTTGTCATCTTCTTGAGCTGTTAAACCACAGGGCTGCCCCACTCCGGGCTGTAAATATCCATCAGTGTCACTTGGGACTGGCAGCAGCCATGGAGATGCTCTGGTTAACACTGGGCTGTTCAGTGAATGCACATTGTGTCTGGAAGATGCTCCTGCTCTCCTGAAGTCCAGCTGCATCTCTCCAACAGCCAAACCTTCCCGCCCAGCCTTCACCCCCAGAGAGCTCACTGGGTGGTTTGTCTTCAGGAGCTGGGCTTTAAGGCATCTTAGGGTTTCCTGCTGGTGGGATCACAGAGGGATGAATCACTGGGAATAGAGCTGGGAGATGTCAGCAGGTGAGTGAGGATAGCTCTCAGCCTCCCCACCACATGGAAAGGACACGTCAGCGACACCGGTCACATGCAGGGTCCTGCCTGCAGAGGTGACAAACCACAGCCACCCTTGGGATGACACACAAAGAGGGTGAGCACGGAACGAGGCATCCACAGAACAGCCTCAGCCTCCGCTGGCTTGTGGCTAAGGCACTGCTCAAGCCACAGCTCCTGCCTTCATTTACTGCCTGGTTTGTCCCTTCAAACCCCTGCAGACAGTTTGTCCCCACAGCCACAAAATCTCCTCCTGTAGCCTTGAGGCTTCTGCTCCTGCTGTCCCACCATGCTGCCAACAGGAGCGAGCAGGGTCTTTTCTGCACTGATTTAACAACAAGCCACAGCAGCCATGTGCATGCCAGCGGCACAAAGTGAAAGGATACTAGTGTGTGTGGGGGGAAAACCTCCATTCCAGCAGCTAAAAAGCCCTATAAAACCCTAAAGTATCTCCAGAACCCACATGAGTGCAGAGAGTGAGGCTGTCAGCTGCTGAGGCAGAGAATGTCCTGTCAACGTGGTGGTGAAAATATTTAGAAAAATGCCAATGCACTTCAAGGGAAGATAAATGTCTGTGGACACATTTGCTCCCGGCACAGACTCCAGCTCACTGTGGCTCGATGCATCACTTTCTTCAGGAGGAGATGGACAGCAGTGCTCCAGAGAGAAACCAGATGTGCAAGCCCAGGCAGGCTCCAGATCAGGAAGGCTGCTGTGGTTGTCTCCATCCATCAAGGGAGAGTTTGCTGCCACCTTAGGGTCTGTCAGCACAGCTGAGGAGCTCAATCCCAGCTCCTGGGAGTGCAACATACTGGTTTGCTTGGCTATCCATGCAGTCTCATGGTGAAGAGCACAGTTCCCTTCTGGCCAAGGCCTCCAGTAGAAAACCTGGTGGCTTAGGCCATATTGTAATAAAAGTTACAATGGTTCAGTTTCACAGCTGGGATTTGCTGGAGGATGAGTCTCTTGCTGCCAAGACGAATTTGCAGACAAAAAAAAAGAGACAGAACTGCACTCTATGGAGAAAGGTTGCTTTGAAGATAGGCAATGGTGTTGTCACATCTTGTCTCCTCCAGATGGTTTCACCACTTCACGAATTTGAACATCCAGCAGCAAAAGGACGGGTAGGAGTCCCACATGGAGGACAAGATGACCTCAGGTCCTTGTGAACTCTGTGCTATGTCTCTGTCTGCATCAGAGATGTTTGGGTTCACTGACCACCCACCATGGCAGGGAGAGGAAGATGAAAAGGATGGAAGTGACAACCCACCATGTCACATGTGGATGGTCCTGCAGCAGCTGGGGCAGTGCAAGAATTCACTGACCAGCACCTGCCAGGGCACTTGAGGGCAGGAGACCAGTGCTCCAGATAGGAGCTTCCCAGTCACAGGGAGAGAAGCAGCCCCCAGGAGGGACACCAGAAAGGCTGCAGCAGAGGGACAGCCAAGTACAGCAGAAGCATCTCACTACCTCGAAGTGTTTCAGAGCAGGTCAGTATTTTCCAAGGAGAACTACACTGTTTGCCTCAGGAGTCTGCTGTCAGTGGAACGATCACTTGGACAAATGATACTCGGGGGACTATGGGGGAGAAATCTCTTCCAGACTTAATAGCTGAAGACCACAAGTACCAAGAACAGGGGGAAGGAGCTGTTTCTCAGGAGCATCTGCTCTTCAGTCCCACTTCAGTACTATGGCCGTATGGCAAAGGCAGCAACTCAGTACAGAGAAGGAGAGAAATCCTTATTCCTGGTGGCTGTGACACCAAGGGTGAACACAACGGCAATGACACGTCTCTCCCAAGAGCAGGCAGCTTCCCAGAGCTGGCAGCTGCCCACCTACCTCCCACCTCTGAGGGGGCCCTGGCCTCCAAGGCAAGCTGGGGACAGCTCAGTCCTCAGGGATATGGCTGGATTAGCCTCTCCTTGTGTGAAACAACTGTGTTTGGCTCTTCCTCCACCAAGAACCGGGAGGAAAAAAAAAGAACCCACACCCCTTCCTGCCATCTGGAGAGTTAGTAGACACAAGCCAAAACATGTGTGCCATATGTACACAGCTGTGGAGCGCAGGGACGTCGCCGTCAGCCCATCTGTCCGGTGTGCTGCGTGCCACTCGCTTGCCCTCGGGTGGGCTGCTGAGGCAGGGAGAGTGTCCTGCAGAGAGGCATGACTTCCCTTTCCTCCTCCTCCTCCTCAGCAAGCACGGATGGGCTCCCTACAGTGTGGCCGTGGTGGGTCTGATCCTGCAAGCAATGGGGTTTTATCTCACGTGTGTCAGTGAGGATGGGTATCTCCACTCACGCATCCAAACAGGGTTAGGAGAGGGATGACACCTGCGTAGGTCTTGGGTACCAGTGGCTGAGCAAGGCTCCTGCTTCCAGCAGCTCCACATCCAGCACCTGACCCCCACCCAAAGGAGCGTGGGGCCAGGGTTGGCTGTGTGCAAGCACAGCACAATCCCCTGCTCCTCGCCCGCCTGTCTGCGGGGACGTATCAGTTTCAGTGCCTCAGGAAAAGCCTCCCAGCTGCTTAAGAGCCTGATATGTGATGACAAGGAGGGGACGGAGGACTAACCAAGGAACAAGAAGGGAGGCCTGCAGCGGACAGCACACAGGGATTGCCTGTCACAAGGGGCTGAAGGCCCTTTGTACGCCCTGGCGTGTGGGAAGACGGTGCTGACCTGAGGCAAGAGAAAGCTTCCCTACTGCATGTACCTCCACCAGGGCATCTCCACAGCCCTGCTTCCCACCAGCTGGCCAAGGTGGGACAGAAAGCAACCTACTGTCTCCTGATCTGAACTGCACCCCAGAAACCCCTCCGCCGTCACCGCTGCGAATGACGTGAGTGACAAGGCAGCGCCGTGCGTGTGTGCAATGAAGCCGACTGTCACCTGATGTCACGTACGGCACCAGGCACGCCGCTGGCAGCCCAACAAGAAATGAATACAAATGTCATCCAATGATGGTTGGGACAGCCAGCCCACCCCTCAGCAAATTGCTAGGAAAACCTCGCGGCAAACATTTCCCAGAGAATGATTTCTTTCTCTCTGCAGAGTGAACACAGCTCTGCCAGTATGTTCCTGTGCTGACCCCAGAGACTGGCTTTCATGGGAAGAGAGGACAGCAACTTGTTCTCCAGGCTCTTTGGGCTCCCAGCTGAGTCCACGGCTGAAGTGATTTATAGAGACAGGGCCAAGGCCAGGAATCTGAGGCTTTTCAAGAGTTGCCCATTTCCCAAAAGAGTGCGGCTTTAATTTGTTGCCTGCCTGACTTCTGCTTGAGGCTCAGCCTAGAACAAGATTGCCAGTGATTTGGGAAATCAGTGCTACTTCCCCTTGCGGTTTTGGTGGTGTAGATTCTGTCCATGGAGAATCAGACTGACACTTCCAGGCGTGTTACACACAGTCGCCAAAGAACTGAAATGTGGAAGCAGCTTACAGAAATAAAATATATCAAGTCTGGAGTTTGCATCTACAAAGGCTGGCCTCTCAGCACTGGGGGACAGCACCCAGCACACACTGGATTACTGGGATTATAACAGGAGCAGTTAGATCACTGCACAGTGATCAAAAATGCTCTAATTTAGTTGCTCACCAGTGATTCTCTCCTGACATACAGCCCTGGTCTCAGCCCCTGAAATCTGTTTGCTGAAGTAGATGATGGGAAAGGATTAACTCTTGGAGTGCAGCTACCCAAGACACAGCAGTCATTGAGAAGGGCTCCAGGCAGCATGCTGAAGACAGGAACAAGCAGACTTCCTCTAAGCAGGAGAGGGGATTGAGTCCTAAAGTGAGCACACTTGGGGAATGGCTCAGATTAATAATGTCCAGAAGATGGTAGGGAAAAGCCTGTGTGTGCGAGCTCCCCTGCAAACAGAGCATGCTGCTCCCACCAGGCTGGAGGGACCATCCTGGGTGATGCTTAGCACCTCTCACAGTCAGGCCCATCTGCAGCTTACCGCCCTCTGAGCCCTGTGCATCTCCTCCCTCCTGCACACCTGGAATAGTCCCATCGACATTTAACAGAAAGGCAGAAAAGCCAGCACAGCTGGGCTTGCACCATGTGGCAGCACATCTTTGTCTATCACTGCACTCTACACAGTGCCTACATGCAGAGAAGGCTGAGTACAGGGGCCAGGGCACTGATTTATCCGTGTGCAGAAGATACAAGAGCCTTGTGGCTTCTGTGTATCTCTCCTCATCCTGGGGAGGTGATGGAAGGATTTTGATCAAAACCTTTCATTTACCTTTCAAAAGTGCCGCCCTGACACTGTGAACATGTTCTTCACAGACTACCATGAGGATTTTCAAGTCCTCTCAGCAAGAAAGCCCAGCACCAGACACACTTCAAACACACACTACAGTAAAAGCCATGGGAAGCTAACTGGTGGAGGACCACAGCTCAGCCTGGCTATCCCTAGCACACAGGGCACATAGAACGTTTCAGAGGCTGCTGCAAGAACCCCAGGGGCTCTGAGGGATCAGGCACCCTGCACCAAAGTCAACAGGAGCACAGTGCTGCCCAAATTCCCGGTAATCCCTTTGGGGCAGCTGGACAGCTGGCAACTACACGTGCTCTAGGTACAGGAGCATCACCCCAGCTCCCAGCTTGGCCAAGTGCCTCTCTACACACTCTGCTCTCCCTCGGAGGGATTTCTCGGGTTTGTTTTATTTTTCGCTCTCTACATCACTCTCCCTCCGGGGAAGAAAAAAAAAAAGTCCAAAACTTTCTAACTGCAAGCAAATTACAAGCCCTTATTTATTTATCTTGAGTGTTAGCACAGTTCTAGGGTTGGTACTTCCAGGCATTTTGAACCGACTTCCCCTCCTGTCAGGCGGCCACTTAGCTCCTGCCCTTCCCCTCCCCTGGCCCCGGGCGCGGGGCAGCGCGGGCGCTCCCCGGCCCCGCGCACCCTCCAGCCCCCCGCGGGGTCCCGACGGGCAGAGCACGGGACGGGCCGGCCAAGCGCTGCCCGCTGCTCCCCGCCGGCGGGCGGAGCGGCTGGCGGTGCCCGGGCGGCGGCAGGTACCTGCTTGCGCAGCGCCTCGAAGGCGGCGCTGATGGTGTGGACGCGGGTCCTCTCCCGGGCGTTGGCCAGCAGCCGCCGCGTCTGCTGCAGCGCTTTGATCTCCGGCGAGAC